>OY725321.1:34989582-35589582 GCA_963242795.1 Inga leiocalycina | reverse complement strand
ATGACTTCTGGTCATATTATACCATTTTTTTCTATCCATATGACTTCTAGTCATAGTATAAGATTTGCTCATAATTTTAATCACCTTAGAAATGTTATTATTTCCACGACTGTAATTCAATAGCCAAGAAAAAAATATTCTTAGCTTTCAACAATCAATTCCACTAATGTAATGTGATCATGTTCATTTTCACTTTTACATATATTCTTTGCTTTCAATAGCATAATCAATTTCTCCAAATATTGGTCTTTAACACCATAGCAAAAATCTTGTAAAGATTTTTTTTTTGTTTAGTTTGATATTTGAACCTTTAGCCTTCAGGGGCTTTGATATTTATAACAATTAAATAATCAAAATGCTAAATTTTTTCTTGTCAATCTTGCAATTTAATGAAACCAATAGCGTTATTTCTTATAAGAATTATTACAAAAGTGATGTGACTTCTGGTCATCTGATCACAAAATTAAGAATATTACGGCTTTTGGCCTCTCGATAAAATTAAAATGCTATAAAATAAATTAAGTAAATTCAAATTCATAATCAAATATAAATCATAGATAAGCCCATGATCAGATAGACCACATTATATGATCATATATAATACTATTATATATTAATGTAATATAATAAAAAAATAAAAAAAATATTGACATAATGATATAACAATAATATATTAACATAAATAAATGAAATGCAAATAAAATAACAATAAAAAAAACAAGATGAAATAAATAACATAAAATAAAGAAACATAAACAATAATATTTACCATAACATGTAAATATATAAAATAAATAAATATAAAATTTAAATAAGTAAAAAAAAATGAAATGTAAATAAAATAAAATAACATAATATAACAATATAAAATATAAAGAATGCTAGAATATGAAATAGAGAAATATAAATTTTGCATAATAAGAGATTAGCGGAAAATGAAAAATAAAATTGAAAGGAAAGAAAACTTGCAAATTAAGTATAATAAAGTAACAATAATCTCAAATCTTAGCCATGGAATCCGATATATAAAATAATTAGTAAAAGAGTTTCTTTAAGTCTATATAATGACTTAGATTATCCCAGATATACATATAAAAGATAACAACGTGAAAGATAAAAATAGATAACATAAAAGAAAAATAATAAAAATAATATAAAACAATAGATCGATAATGTAAACTAGAAAGATAAAACAACATAGAGAATAAACAACATCGAATATAGTATGGAAATGAGAAAGTTAGAGAGTAGAAGAGATAGAAAACTAAACCATAGACTTTCTGAGCAAACTTGTGCTGATAACATGTTATGAAATCAAGAAGATATAAGAGATTGAGAGGAAAGAGATGAGGAGATATGAAGAAAGAATTGGAGAAAAAAATGGAGCAATGTCTTGTTCATTTGGATGCCACCAAAGTGTAGTACATAGTGTTTTATTTATAGGCTCTCAACCTTAACCAAGAGTTACACAAAGTAAATAATAAAGTTAATCCTCATGAGTGTACATATTGTAACTTTTGAGTTATTGGCATAAAGACTCCTAAAACCTATTCATTAGAGAGGTTGTGGAGTGTAGAAAGTGAAAAGCTAAGAGTTAGGAGTTTATGGATATCTACGTCATTAAGTATTTTTACAATACCTCTAAAGATATGTGTGAATGATGCGGGATCCTCTAGGGGAGAGAAATCGCAAAAATGAGATGGAACGCACATAATGGATTTTTGTAAAGTTCACTCGTTTGAGAGAGGAAGCAAAGGTATTAAAAAAAAATCCCTAGTCCCTCCGATATATATTTTTAAAGAGATTTCTTTTAATATTTTATTGGTTCTTTTTTTGATGAAGATTTTATTGGTTCTGTTTGTTAGAAACATGTTATCTGGAGCATTTTCTGAAAGAAAAAAAAATATGTTGATTGTACGGTTTAGTTAACAAGTTAGTAGCATAGGAATCAAATATATATAATTGTTGAAGAAATTATAAGGACTCACTAAATAAATAAAAAAAATATGCTCAAAGACTTAGTTAACTATAAATAATATTAGTATTCTGATAGTGTGATAATAAAGCTGAATAAATAACAAGTGGGGTTGGCTATATATATCGTGAATGTAATGACAACTAAAATAATTTTTTGAAGTTAAATATGAAATAACTATCCGTAAAGATAAAAATAATGAATCGTGAGTGAAATGAATTCTAATTAAATAAAGCATAATAAAAATTTAAGCCAATACCAATAAATAATTGACCATGATGAACATATTTGAGCTATTTCCATTGATAAAAGGTTATCAATGATTATTTTTTTGAGCAAAAATCAATGATTGTTATTGGCATCATATATATATATATATATATATATATATATATATATATATATATATATATATATATATATATATATATATATATATATATATATATATATATATATATATATATATTATATGGTGCTAGCTACGGGACCTTGTTATACTCAAAACACCCAACGAAACAAGAAAGACACTTATTGAAACAAACACACACCCACAAACTATAACACAATAGATTAAACTAATTATTGCACTGGAAGCCAGAGTTGTTCTTTCCACACTTGTTAAAAATCACACCCAACGAAATTGGAATGTTGAGGTTGATGCCAAGAACATTAGCTTTAAGGGAAGTGCAAAGGAAAGCAGCAGCTTCAAGATCAACCAGGCTGCCATGAGACTGCAACATGGGGTTTTTGGTGGTGATCCTACAGTAAAATAATTCCCAATTGCCCCTATAAAATTCTGAAATGTCACTGTACGCTTTTGAGGCAAATGAAATTAATTTGCGGAGGGAATAGACAAAAGCAACCCTACTGAAAGAAATAATGAGTAAATGAAGATTACAAGTCAAATATACCTATTTACACATGTGAAAATTTACAAAATCATTTTGGTCATGTACAAGATAAGAATCATATTCATAAGAATAAATAGGAATTTATAAGTTAAATATGATTATTTACAAGACACATGTGAGAATTTACAAGTACAATATACTTATTTACAAGGGAAATAAGTGAAATTAAAAAACTATCCCAGTTATGTATAACACAATGAGTATATTCACTTAAATACATGTCATTTACAAGGCAAATTTGCCTATTTAAAGGATACATATGAGAATTTACAAGACAATCTTGGCCTTGTATATGGTAAGGGCATAAATTTTCTTTCAGACAAAAAACTTAATTTCAGTTTAGTCTTAGAGGTAGAGTGTAGTTTCAAAAATTTTATGGATTATTCAATATTAAATGTCTACATTGGGGGTGCAGTGAAATTTTCCCTTTTCTTACCACAATGGTTAAGTTTTTATTGTACTGGACCAAATAGAATAATATTAATTTTGATGTTTTTTTTATGTTAGTCTTGCTTATGCTTGCATTAGAATATCGTAGATGGAAGATGACGACGGAATATAGTCCTATAGGGTCTTGTATGTTCACTCCTTTTTTTTTTTTTTGCCAGACATATATATGTTAACTCTGTTTTGAGTTAATGAATTCAGTATTTCAGTTTTTCATTAAAAAAAAGAATAATATATGAATTAATCAATTAATAAGAGAGTTGATTAATAAATACGAGTATTGATATTAAAAGATAAATTAGGGATTTGGCATAATGAGGGGTAAATTATTAAATAATATTTATTTGAATATAGTTTTAAATTAAAAAAATAAAATTTAAGAATCTTTTTAGAATATTCTTTAACAGTCTTAATGATTTGGACTAAAATATATGTTTTCAAAATAGAGGGGAGGTATGTATAATTAAGCAAAACAAAAGGATGGTTAGAGTATTTTACTCTATTATTAAATAGCCTTTTAGTTTCTCAATAATATATTCATAAATGTTGATTAGGATATGAGTCAATGGACTTCTACATAATTAATATTTATAACATTTCATTTAATTAATAATTTATAACTGACAGTAAAAGATTGTCATTTGACATTTTGACGGTGTTGAACTGTGGGGAAGAGGCTAGCTAAAGAGGTATTTCGATAATAATAATACTCCTTTGATTCTTAATATAAGACATAATTAACTTTTTTTTTAAGAGATTAAGGAAGTTAGTTAATCATAGCATATTTCGTATATCATTTGATTATATATCAGTTTAAAAGTTGGACAAATTAATTTAGTATAAAATAATATAAATATCAATATTTTAAAATAATTTATTTAGCTTCCTTAATCTCTCCAAAAAAGTCAACTATGTCTTATATTAAGGATTAGAGGAGTATTATCTTTTTTATAGAAATGATTTTAACTCCATTCCTAATTATGAGGATTAGTTTTTTGATGACATTTTTTTTTATCTCTTATATTTATCATTTTTCTTCAAACTAATTTATGTGATCTATAAACTAATAAATATTCTAATAATACACATGAGTATTTTAAAGAGATCATGTGACGTAACACGTACTATAATTAAGTAATTTTTTTTTTAACTTTTCAATTGTAATTTTGTAGGAATTTGTTTAGTTAACAAGTTATGAGTATATAGGAATCAATAAATATATAATTCAAAAAAATTATAAGGATCCAATAAAAAAAAAGGGAAATAGGAAAACATCCCTTGCTAAAAATTGTATTGGTAAAATAATTATACATACGAAGTATCAATACTCTGATTTAAGTCATTGTAGCATTAAAATTTTCAATAGGAAACCTTTTCCCATTATATTTATTCCCAGAAAAAAACCTACACACAAAGGAATAATTAAAATTGAGGTGAAATTATAAACACTTGGATATTACTTTTTTGGGAAAATCCCAACAAAATCAAGTTGAAATACCAAAATTCTAATTGAGCCCAACACTATCAACAAATTCTTAATCAAGACAAGAGTCTTAAATAAGGATTATTGAATGTTATTAAAAGACTAAATACCCATCTCTAGTTAAAAACAAAAGCTAAAGGTACGTGATTTAATTATTTTAAGCAGGTTTAATTTACAAATTCTTGTAGTCCTAGATAAATTCCTATGTCTCTCGTACTTCTTGTTCTTTTTTATTCTATTTTCACCACAGATTCTTCCATTACATGAAATGGCGAATTGATTTCATTTTCATTAAAATTTATTATTAACAACCAACAAGAACATAGCTGAGTGCTCTACCCGTTGCTCAGGCGGGGAAAAAATAAACAATATCAAGCCGAGATTAAGTGACCGTAAAATTCGAAAGAACCAACAAAAAAAAAAAAAATCATTTTGCGAAATGGATGTAAGAGGTGCTTGGGAAATAGGTTTATGGGTAGGTACTGCGGATCTGAGTTCTGAGGTGGGGAACATGGGAATAGGGAGAATGAGTATCTTGTGCTCAAAACGAAAGGATTGGTTTAAATAAGTTGAGAGAGGGCTTCACACCTACCTCGCGCCATATGAAATCTGATTGAAATAATTAAAATTAAAATTAGGATTAGTTTTTCTTTTTAACTAGAGAGGTGCATCAAATCTTTTAACAATATTTAAAAATTCCTATTAAGGACTCTTGTTCAAATTAGGAATTTGTTGAAACTATAGATCTCAATTAGAATTTTAGTATTTCAACAAGATTTTATTGAGATTTTCCCTCAATTTTTCCTTTCAAGAAAACCACATTTTAATACCTAACTTATTTGATAAAAATATAAAAGTCAAATAAGGAGGTCAATATTCTTATAATTTTGAGTGACATTTTTAAATATAACTGTTATCAGATTGAGATAGTATGCATATCACCAATAACATCGCGCCTTATTTCACCAGATGGGGCCAACTATAGATATTGTGGAGGCAATGTCCACGAAAAATAAATAAAAGAACTAATGAGTCATGTGAGTCAAATGAGTTCTAATTAAATAAAGCATAAGCAAAATTTAAGCCAACACCAATAAATAATAGATCATGATGAGCATAAGTAAGATATTTCCATTGATAAAAAGTTATCAATGATTATTATTAGCATTATATATTATAAGGGGCCAGCTACGTGATCTTATTATACTCGAAACACACAACAAAATAAGAAAGACATACTTATTGAAGCAAACACCCACAAACTATAACAGAACATTTAACTAATTGCACTGGAAGCCAGCAGGCGCCTTCCTTCCACACGCGTTAAGAATCAGACTCAACGAAGCTGGGACGTTGAGGTTGATGCCAAGAATATTAGCTTTAATAGCAGTGCAAAGGCATACAGCAGCTTCAAGATCAACCAGGTGGTTACCAATGAGACTGCAACATGGGGTTGTTGGTGGTGATCCTACAGTAACATTCGCCAACTTCAGCACTTTGGCACACGCACCCAACTTAAGGGCATCCATAGGACAATGGGGCTGCTGGGAGGACGGAGGAGGGGGGCGAGAAGGTGTTGGAACAGAAGGGGTGTTCGGAGTTTTCGGTGTCGGTGTAGGGGGTGGGCTTGGAGCAGACGAAGAAGGGGAAGGATCGAAGGTGTTGGAACAGAAGGGGTGGTCGGAGTTTTCGGTGTCGGAGCAGACGAAGAAGGGGAAGGAGAAGGTGTTGGAACAGAAGGGGTGGTTGGAGTTTTCGGTGTCGGTGTAGGAAGATGGCTTGGAGCACATGAGCTAAGCGTGATGAACAAGAGGAGAAGGTTGAGAGTGAGAAGAAGAGAGGTTGCATGAGCCATTGAAGTCATCCTCACAAAGGATAACACAGAATGTGTTTATTTATGAATATTGGCTTGATTACTTGAGAGTAATTTGTGTGGGGGATGTTGATTTAGAAGGCAAAGGAGGGGTATTTATAGTAGAGGATTTTGTGAGATTACCTCTATTTTCGTTTCAAGTACTCCCTTAATATAGAAGCTATATCTAGATGACTAAGTATATATGGACAAAATTATTTATTTGTAACAAACTGTGCCTTAGTTTCTTTATAATATCTTATTTAATTATATGCATCGGAACTAGTTTTGGGGAAAATTATAAATTTGGGGAACAAAATTGATTAAAGTCCTATATTTAAGATTAAAGTAAATCTTTTAATTATTCCTTTGGTCCATATTCTAAGTGTCTGTTTTAGATCAGTGTTGCCAAAAGTAACTTTTTTTCAATATGACTTTTGCAAGTTTAAGATAGGATAAAAGTCAGATTGTAAATATGATTTATGTTTGAATTGCGGTGGTAGAAATAGCTTTCTTTCAAACTGAAACTTGTTTGGATGATTATCTAAAAGATAAGTTTAGATGAAAAATGATTGAAATGGGTATGAATCTTATTAAATAATACATACATCCATATATACATACTATTTATATATTGTGATAATTTAAGAGAAAATTAAAATTAGATAAAACACAAATAGTTAATTTATTTTAAACAAAATAATATTATATTACTAAAATTAGATATAATTTTTTTACTAACATTTTTTGTCAGGAAATATTTTTTTTACTAACCTAAAATTAACATTATATGTTTCATGTAATAAAATATATTATATGTCTCTTGCTTTTTCGATGAGTAAATATATGTCTCTTACTTTTTAACACCAATCGGACTCATGGCTCTAAAATCTAAATACGACAACAAAAGGTGGTGGGGATATGATGAGGTGATAGGACAGCTTAATATGGGACCCATAGCCATTTGTAATTTCATTGTTATGTACCAACATAAAAGCCACAAATTTGAGCTTTAGAGTTGACGTGACTTTTAGAAAAAAGGCAAGATGCCACTGACACCTTCCCAAACATCACTCATAATCTAAAAGTGGTTTTTTTTTCACTCTAGATATGCGTTTGAGGTTGGGAAACGTGATCTCAAACAGGACCCAAGCGGTCTTTCAGAAGAAATTTTTGATCCTTTTTTATGAGATGTTTTGATAGTTTCAATGAGTATTTAATATTACTTTCATCTAAGCCCATGTTTAATAAGGACAATAAAAAAGGGTAGAAATTAAGTCTATTGAATTTTATGACAAATTTAATATATACTTGTAATTGTTTTTATTAATACGTATAGATTAGTAAGAAATATCTTATAGTGCGTGTTTGGAATAACTTATTTTTGGGCAATAAGTGCTTATAATTCGTGATTCACGGTATACGAGGTAAGTATGTGAGAGGAGTTTTTTCTCGGCTTGCGTAATAAGGGCTTATTTCCTGTACAAAAAGCTCAGCCAAACATGCACATAATTTGTTATGGAGTGTATATTTTACATCTAGGAGGGCAGGGAGAAGTTAGTTTGGTGCATCCAAATTGAGGGACTTGGCTTCAGATATGATATCCAAATTTTCCAACGGCAAAAAAAGATATCCAAATTTTCCTCTAATTTTATTTTTTTTTTCGAATTTCAGATAAATTTGAAGCATCTATTACTATTTTTTCATGATTAATGAACGATAAAAAGTAGTTTAATCTTGAATTTATTGTTTTTCTACATATATATATATATATATATATATATATATATATATATATATATATATATATATATATATATATATATATATATATATATATATATATATAAGATAAACTAGTTTAGATTACAGCATCAGTATATATGTGTAAACAGAAAGAGAAAAGCTTATTGCCCAAAATTAAAAAAAAAAAAAAAACAACAGAAGAGAAAAGCAGAGGTGTTGAAAAACCTGAGCATGACCAGACCACGTAAAAATCATAGAAAAATAATATAAAAAGAAGTGATGTCTTGCCAAACCTGGATCAGACGCAATACGCACAAAAATATAAACAGAGTTACAACGTCTGTTTAAAAGTCCTCCTTCATCTTGTAATCTTTTTCTTTGTTTTTATTTTTTTGAAATACAGATAAAAAATAATTTATGTGTTTTTATTAGTTAAATTTCTTTTTTATGGCGTCTAGTCTAGTCTAAGTATTTTCGTAAGTTTAAAAAATTCATTTCGCCGCCTGCAGCACACTTTCCATTAATTTAGCTTTCAAATTTTCTTTATTCATTAATTGATGATGGACGATAAAACATCAAGAGAAAGGTCCGCACGAATGTAAGTACCATATGATCGATCCCTTGAATTCATGCACCTTTTCTGCTTCTCTCTCATTTTACCTCCTCTTCAAAGTTGCCCTTTATTAAGGAAACCATCATGCATGGTGTCTAAGCACATTATGACGAATATTACTACCTTCATTCATCGAACCCTTACTATAACACTTACATACTAATTTGCATATTAAAAATTAGTTAAATTAGTTATTTGTAATAAATTGGTGCTAACTTCCCTAACATATATTTTATAACCATATGCATTGAAATTACCCCTTAATGATGAAACCCTTTAACATGCGTAATTAACGAGGATACGTTAGAAAAAAAATTATAAATATAGAAGATAAAGTTGTTTGAAGAGTTGGGAAAATGGCATTGACCCGTTTATGCTTGAACTCGTTAAGTGCCGGGTTTCAAAAAAACCATAATTTTAGATTACACGTACTTTTAGAACCGTCCCTTTTAGGTCTTAGCCCATCAATGGCACCCCTGTAAGGCTAAGTGCCTGCTTGTTTAAATCCGCATAATATTAGTTTTTCCATTTGAGCTATGTTTTAGCCATTTTGATAATTATATTTGTCCAACTTATTCCTTTAGATCAGATAGTATTTAATTGAAATTATTTTAACATTTTATAAATTACATGAGCAAACATGATGTATCAAGATATTTATGCAATTATGGCTCATTTTTCTATTAGGGTTCATGATAACGGTTTGATTTAATTTAGTTTTAGCTATGCAGACTTAGTTTGGCACTTTAGTTTAATAATATTTATTGCTAGCTTTGCTTCCTAGTATGTAAGATCTGATTTGTACAAATGAGATATTGTATTAGGGACCAAAAGTAGTATTTGAATTAGAAATTTTATGAGATCGTTTATTTCATTTTTGGCTATTTGAAAATAAGTAAATGATACTGAAAATCTTAAAAGGCTTAAAGTTTACAGGCCAAACCCAAACTCACAAGTTTGAGGGCCGAGATAAACAAACTTTTCAGGCCCTAAGCCCATAAAGGCCTGACTGATTTTCCCACATCTATTTAGGACTAAAATAAATCCCTTATATAGCTCTTTTATTAAAAACTGGACCACGGAGGTAGTATTATAATTTCTTCTCTAGTTTTGGCCATCAACGTACCAAGTTTTGGCCATCAACGTACCAACTAGCTCCTCCTCATTTAACAACATAGGAATCTAAGTAGCAAATATGCTACATGTCAAGAGAATTATGAGTACGTAATACGTAATAGGAATGGCAAGAGCATTCATTAGATTTTTCCAAAAATTAATGAATTAACAAAAATGAGATGGAACGCACATAATGGATTTTGTGGAGTTTATGGAGAAAGTAGGCGTGTTTTGTAAAGTCGCAAGTGAGAGAGGAAGAAACAACATCTTATCTAGAGGATTTTTATAAGATATTTCTTTTAGAATTATATTGATTCTATTTATAAGAAACAACATCTTGTCCAGAGTACTTTTTCTAACGAAAATTTCTTTCCTACCCTCATGAAAAATGAGAATTTACTAATGAGAATATGAGATCAATTATTAAAAGTTTCCAACCAATTGTTAAGTGTATTTTTAGAAAAAGATTAGAATCTTTAACATATTTACAAATCTAACTTTAACTACACTTTGTTATTCTTGAGAATTAGTTTTTTATCTCTTATAGAAAGGATCAGAGAAAGTATTTTGTGGGTGACAGGGTCAAAGAGGCAAGCATTTAGTGAGTTGTGAGTGATATTTAATTTCGGAGAATTTGATCCCTACATAAATATATGAAGGTTATATTGATTGTGAGTGTTGAGTGCGTGATATCTGGGGAAGTCTCGATCTAGACGTAAAAATACTAAAGAAAAAAATGGTTTGAGGGTGCATATATGTGTTTCTCCATTTTGGTTATTTTTAATCTTTTTTTGTTAATTTAAGCACTATTTTAAAGCCTGTTTTTCATCCTTTTTCTTGATGTTAAAACCTTCTTTAAACAAACTATGTAACATGTGGTGGATGAACTTATATTGCTGATACCATGAACACACCCAGACCATTTAACTTCCTTCTGTAATGATTTGTGTGTATGTATATATAATCCATCTTGCTTGTTTTTTTAGCTCAGTTGAATTTTGAAGATGGCTTCTGACTTGGGTACATTATGCTCTACATATAAGGACAATATTGTCATTTAAAAAGAAACTTAATTCCAAACAAATTTTTACGAACTAGGGTTAGAAAAAATGAAAAATAGAGCTAGTAATATGAGTTGAGCCCACAAAAAATATAGCATGATGTGTTTGTTAAAGTTAGGCCCTTTTAAAAATCTAGCTGACTCATATCGTATTAATAGAACTCATGGAAAGCACTAATGGGGGTTGGGTTTAATAGAAGGAACTAATTTTTCATAATGTAGCGAATCAAGGTTAGAATCCTTATTGGGAGAGGTGCTCACATTTAGTATCCAACAGTATCTCAAATATGATAGTCTCTAACTGAAGGAGATCTATGCTTAGTTAAAAAGAAAAAAGAAAAAAAAATCGTGGTAGGTTATCCTTTTCTATAAACAAAAAAAAAAAAAACCTAAATACCTTCCTTCCTCCCTTATGCCACACTCTTCTGAAATTTAACGTAAGACCTAATTAGGGAGTTGATTTTGATCCTAAATATAAGCGTATTTCTCATATTTATCAATATTTTCTTAGTTTACCTCTATTAATATTCCCTTAACAATGATTAAGTAAAAGAGGGGGAGGGAATTAAAAAATAAAGTTAGAGTATTTTATAAAAAAATATATTATATTAACCAACTTTAACTAATTCTTTAATATAATCAAATTAGATAAACGAGTTTTCCATTAACATCAGAGGGAGTAGCTCTATATTTCAGAGTCTAGCTTAGCCTCAATCTATGTCACTCAAGACAATGTCGTCCTTTCCTCTTCCTCAGCTATTGATTTGTAGATGATCTTGACCATTGGTTTCATTGAAAAATCCACGGTTTTGTCTCCTGAGTTGCAGGCAGCCGTGGAGGGTAGATGCACTGGTACGGTGATTTGCTATTGACGAATGATGATGATCGATAACGCAACATATCTGGAAGCACAATTTATGTTCATCAAATTGATGACCAAAAAAGCTCTCATCATCCATCGCATTGGTAGATTAATTTCGTACGGTCTAGATCTAATTAATTTAAATTTTTATATTTTAAATAAATTTTTATTTTTGTATATATAAAATTTAAAATAAAGATAATTGTCAACACTCATTTCCATTTTGATAATCAGAGAGTAATAAAGATAGAATTCTATGGCCATACAGAAAAATATAATTATACTGATAAAAATATTCGTTTGCAATTCTGATGTCGTTCGTCGACGAACTACAGAAAGTACAACGGAAATTTAATATTTACAAATCTTTCCAAAATATCAAAACATAGACTAGATTCCGAAGAACCTCACACTACTACAAAAAGGTAAAGCTGTGGCGCTAGAGAAGTGCCACATATCTGGACAACACTAAAAAAAGCTGTGGCGCTTTCAAGCGCCACAACATTTAATTTTTTTTTTAAAAATACCCTCCTGTGGCGCTTGTTTGAGGAAGTGCCCCTAGTCCTATTGTGGCGCTTACATCACAAGCGCTACAGGAGACCCCCCTCCTGTGGCACTTCCTCAAACAAACGCTACAGGAAGGTCCTTTTTTTTTCTTTTTTTTTCTTTCTTCTTCTTCTTCTTCTTCTTTTTTTTTTCCTGTGGCCCTTTTTATGCTTCCTGATTGTGAAGCTTTATATAAAATGAGTGGCTTTCGTATTTATCATCTCCACAAATTGTCAATCTTTCTATTTTATATTTCAACCTATTATATGTGTGTGTGTATATATATATATATATATATATATATATATATATATATATAAAATTTTCACATTTAAAATTCAAGTTCCCCAACAATAATGTTCTTACATTAATACTCTCCAAAGCTAATCATTAATACTCTCCAAAGCTAACATAAAAAATATCACAATACAAGAACTTGATATGTGAACACAGTACATCAACAACTAATTAAGTAAATTAAAAGATTACTAAAAAACGCAAGCTTGTCGGCAAAAAAAATTAAACAAAGCAAAAGGGCAAACGAAACAAGCTAGGTTTTCACTCTTTCCTATTAAATTAGGAACAAAAAGGCAAACGTTATATTACGGTTTATCTTGACTAAAAAAAAAATTTAAACAAAGCAAGCTAGAATGAAATAGTCTTCTTCTTACAAATCTATTAATTGACCAGCGCAAGGAGTGGGAGACCACGTTGGTGACGCTAGCTTGAGTGACGAGTGAGCGTTTGAGTGTGTTTTTTAGTGTGAAGATGATAGGAAATGGAGGGAGGGGGCCGACGGATCTACTAAAAAGATGAGAAAGGGAAAATAATTTAATGGATGAGAGAGTAGTTGAATAATTAAAGTGGAGTAATAGTCAAAAAGAGAATGAATGGGGGACGGACACGGAACTACTACGCGAGAAATGAAATAATTAAGAGATATACACCATCCATTTGAAATTTTTCCTTTTTTATTTTTTAAAAATAGGCAAGTGTGGCGCCTAACTAATTAGGCGCCACACATTGCCTTATCAGCTGTGGCGCTTAGGCATTAGGCGCCACAGCTGATATATATATCATGTGTGGTGCCTAGGCATTAGGCGCCACACATGATATATGATGCAGCTGTGGTGCCTGGTGGGTCAGGCGCCACAGTTGCTTGTGTGACGCCAAGTGTGGCGCCTGTGTAGGCAGGCGCCACATTAGGCATCCCCAATTGTGGCCTCTAACGTATTAGGTGCCATAGCTGGTACCTAAAAAAAATTATACAGGTTAAAAATAAAAAAGGGAAGCTGTAACACTTGTTTAAAGAAGTGCTACAAAATGTGCGCCACCGTTTATCCTTTTTGTAGTAGTGCCAGTAGAAACATGCTATCGTTCATAGAGAATGCGAAAAATAAATATGATATATGTCATGTATGCATCAATTAATGAACAATATAAACATATCATCTGCATGTATACATGAGTAGGGCCCAGCCCCACTAATCTGCACTGGTTGGGTTTTCAACAACTCCAATGTAAGTGCCTCTGGTACTATTGGCCCCTCTCTGGGCAAATCATGTTGATTAATAAAACGCATTTACAAACTATGGCATCCACATAAGTATATAACTATGACATAATGTATGAAGGATAATGTCCCTACCTCAACGCTTTATAATGCTCTATTTAACGGTGTCTCGTAAAGCGTGTCATTCCGGCTTTCGGCTCGACCCTAAAATATTAAATGTACAAGAAATAAGTCATAACATATCCAAGTATCATTTTAGACTCTTCCATAGCGTTTCTTGTGGTTATATTAATTTATGGTGAAAATTTACTAAAATGCCCCCAGGACCCCGACCCAGCCCCGCCGTACCCGGCCTGATGGCACGTTTTCCCAAAATTTTGTCTATGGCTATTCTGACTTATTTTTTCCCAAGGAATCCATTTCCAATCTCGAAATCACCAAATTTATTGCCAAATTTCAAAAATACCCTTGACAGCCCCTAATTATGGCATCCACATAAGTATATAACTATGACATAATGTATGAAGGATAATGTCCCTACCTCAACGCTTTATAATGCTCTATTTAACGGTGTCTCGTAAAGCGTGTCATTCCGGCTTTCGGCTCGGCCCTAAAATATTAAATGTACAAGAAATAAGTCGTAACATATCCAAGTATCATTTTAGACTCTTCCATAGCGTTTCTTGTGGTTATATTAATTTATGGTGAAAATTTACTAAAATGCCCCCAGGACCCCGACCCAGCCCCGCCGTACCCAGCCTGATGGCACGTTTTCCCAAAATTTTGTCTATGGCTATTCTGACTTATTTTTGCCCAAGGAATCCATTTCCAATCTCGAAATCACCAAATTTATTGCCAAATTTCAAAAATACCCTTGACAGCCCCTAATTAAGGATTTCAGTGGCGTTTTGTAATTATGCTTTTTCAGCCTCTGCCGAAAAAGTGGCCAACTGTAACCCCACCTATTTCTGCCTGCTGAATCCTATAGAACCATTTATTTCATGAAAATCCAACTCCTAATACCAGTTCTGGTTCTGACCGAAAATTGAAGGGAAAATGAAAAAAAATGGGGTTTTGTGTTTTAGCTTCCAAAACTTATACTCTTCCACTTCTAATCCTTGATTAACTCACTTAAACACTTATTGATCATTATTTAAAGGATTTTGGGCAGCATAACCCCTTAGGGTTATAGCTTTTCAAATTTCATAACTCAACCAAAAATCACATAAACCAAACAACAATTACCAACAACAATTTCATACTAACATAAAGTTGAGATTGGTATAATTACCTCTTAAACTTCTCGGATGCTCTTACTCTAGGCACCTCCTCCTTCTCTTCTTGATCTCAAAGTGTGACTTCACCACCATGGATTCATGAGAAACAAGAGTTTAGAGAAGAACTTCATGCATGCTTATAAGAAGAATACCTAAGAGACAATACTTACCTTAGCTTCCTCCTCCTTGAGCTCTCCTCTTCTCTCTATTTCTCAAGCTCTCTCTTCTCTCTTTTTGCCTATGACTTGGACGAAATGTGCATATGAAAAGGAAGAGAAGGTGTTTTATTAACTTACTCTTCTTTCCTCTTGGCCATTGATTTAATCAAGAGTCCAAAATGTGACACTTGTCACAATCTTCTCTTCCTTCATGATTACTCCATTGTCTTGCCCTTAATTTGAATCAATTGCTTTCCTTATTTTGCTCCTCAAAACCGTGCCCTCCTCTTTGCTCCAACTAGTCAACCACTCTTCCAAATAAGTCTAAGCTTGCACTCTTCCATGCACTCATTTCTTTCATCCCTTTACTCAAGCTTATCCTCTCATCTTACACTCAACATTTAATCTACCAACTCACTCAACCATTATCATCATTGACCATGTAGCCTTGCCATCATGACTCTCTTCTTGTAGCATGTGCTCATAAACTTAATATTTTTTCCTTATTTTCATGCTTTGGACGAAAATAATGAGAGGAAAGGAAGAAAATTGTTTTTCATAATTTCATAATTCACATAATTGGTTTATGTATAATCCCCCCTTAATTTCACAATTCTTGATTTATTCCACCAAGAATAATCCCATTATGCATTTTCCTTGATTAAATGAAATTAACTTCAATTAATTGGAAAATAATTAATCTTGGGCTAAATTGGCAAAATTATGATTTTGCTATCACCTTTGTAATTAAATTCAATTCTTGAATTAATTTTCCCATTTCCTTATGAATATGAATATTTCAAAATTCACAAGATCCAAATTCATGAATATTCACCATTTTATTGAATTACTCAAATAATTACAATATATTTTTTGTGAATAAAATTTGGGGTGTTACAATAATCTTATAACTATTATTTCTCATAAAAATAATTTTATTGATTAAAAAATTGCAACTTAAAAATTTTAAATTTAGATCGTTCAGAATAAATATAAACGGTTGAGATATGATCACAGCGGTGAGAAATTAGGTGCTCATCACAATGATGAGAACCTAATGTGGACCCTGGCATATCTGCCCCCTCTAGTGATTAGTAGAAGCTGCTTCGCCAAAAAAAGAAGTAAATGTTCCTAAAAATATAAAATTTATTTATTTATTTTTGGGAAAAGGTGCAAATTTAGTGATGAAGGTTTTAGCTATGAGTACTGAGCACAATTATATTTTGTTTGGGAACAAAACTAGACATTATTATTTTAAGATGTGCAAAAGTAGACATAATCATTTTAAAAGGTAACAAATTTGACATTGTCGTTAACCAGACCTAACATCTGTCCATCTTTTATATTGAGGGTCCCGCAATTCTTCTTGTTGACCACATCATTCATGTTATGAATAAAAGCATGTCATATCACTAAATTTACTATGATGTATAAGCTGATTTTCCAGTCTTTAAAGAGTTTTATTGTTTTTATTTAAACATTATTTTGTTCTAGATATTCATGCTTCTTTTTTTCTCTCCTCCCTCTCATCATTCCTCACCTCCGACCTCGCACTTAGTTATTTCTAGCAAAGCAAAAAGGAGAAAAAGGAACCTGAATCAGGTCACAATAGATATTTTTAATTGCAACACCTGCTAGCTCCTAACCAGCACCTGCCCTTAAGCTCTTAGAGTGTTTCACTCACCGGTAGTGGCCCTGCTTCTGAGCCATCTGCTAGATCTCTTGTACAACCCCTTGCCGAATTTATCTAGAAAAAGTAAATAAGGAGGGAGAGTTTGAAGAGAAAAGGCGAAGAGGGAGGTCAGAGGTGGTGGAACGAGAGGGAAGGAAGATAACAAATTGGGCGTGAATCTCTAGAACAAATTAAGTATACTCCACATGCTAGCTGGAAGAACTATGGGACCCACAAAGTAAAAAAATGGGACATTCGTTAGCTCTGGTTAATAGGAATGCCAAATTTATTGCCTTTTAAAATGATTGTGTCTATTTTTGCATCCAACATAGCATAATTGTGCTGGGTGCTCATAGCAAAATCTTTGTTACTAAATTTGCATATTTACCTTTTATTTTTGTCATAAATCCCACACTCATTTTGGGTTTAAATTTACAACCACAAACTTAAAAAAGGCTTACAAGAGGAATTTGGTTTCATCAGACTACAAAACTCTAACAAATTTATCTGTTTATAGGTCGATTTCATGTTTTATAATTATGTAATGTATTATGATATTATTCATGTGTTTGCATATATAAATTGACCTAATTTTATCGCCGCTACATTTTGAATTAACATTTTTTATGACTTAATAATAATCCAACTTTTAAAATATTGGTTTGAATTGAAGTTTGAGTATGATGAAATGGAAGGTAATATTATCACCCAAAAAATGGAAGGTAATATTTGTGATAGAACTTTTATAAAAAGGTTCATTAACTTATTATTTTTAAAGAAAATAAATTATCAATTTAAATACTTTTAAAGTTATCGTTGATATACAATTTCAATATATCGGATCGATATATCCTCCCACATGTCAACACCCATTTCCATTTCGATAATCGAAGAGTAATAAAGACGGAATTTCATGGGCATACAGAAAAGTACAATTATACTGATAAAAGTATTCGTTTACAATCCCAACATCGTTTGTCAACGAAATACAAAATACAACGGAAGTTTTAATAATTACAGGATATCCTAAAATATCTAAAGGATAAACTAATTATAACCACCATCTTCAACCTTGCCTTGAGACACGTGCAATTCACTTCTCTATATCTGCACCTTTTCCTTTCATCCCACTGGCACTTGCTAAGATGTTTATTTTGAAACAAGGTGAGATTCCGAAGAATCCCAGTAGAAACATGCTATAATTCATAAAAAATGCGAAAAGTAAATATGATATGTGCCAAGGCATGCACCAATTAATGAACAATATAAACACATCATCATCATATATACATGCATAGGACCCAGCCCCACAATCTACACCGGTTGGACTCCCGCCAACTCCCAGTGTAAGTGCACTCCGGCATTAAATGCCCTTCTCTAGGCAAACTATATTGATTGATAAAGTGAATTTACAAACAATGACATCCATACAATCACTTAACTATGGCATGATGTATGAAGGATAATATTCCTATCTCGAAGTTCTTTTAAACCCTTTTTAGTGTGCCTCGTAAAACATGTCACTTCCGGCTTCCGACTCAGTCCTAAAATATTAAATGTACAAGAAATAGATCATAACTTATCCAAGTATCATTTTAGACTCTTCCATAGTGTTTCTTGTGGTTATATTAGTTTATGGTGAAAACTTACCAAAATGCCCTCGGGACAAAGCCCGATGACACGTTTTCCTAAAATTTTGACTAGGGCTTTCCTGACTTATTTTTGCCAAAAGAATCCATTTCCGAGATCAAAATTACCAAATTCAGTGTAAAATTATGAAAATACCCTTAGAAGCCCACTTTAGGGTTTTAGTGGCGTTTTCGTAGTTATGCTTTTTTGGCCTTTTCTAAAAAAGTGACCAACTGTAACCCTACCTATTTTTTCCCACTGAATCCAATGGAACCCTCAAATCATTAAAAATCCAACTCCTCTCCCCCAGAATAGTGCTGGCCAAAATATATGCCAAGAAAAGAGAAAATGCACTTTTGAAATTTAACCTCCAAAGCTTATATGTCTTCCCACTTCTAATCCATTATTAAGTCATTTAAACACATTCTAACCATAATTTAAAGAAATTTGGGAAGTATAAACCCTTAGGGTTCATGATTTCCAAGTTCACAAACCAACCATGAAACTTAAAAAAAATCAAGAAATATCAACAACAAAAACAACAACCACAAGAGAGCAAGTTCATGAAGTTACCCTCTTGCTTTCAATCTTGGCACCTTAGCTCCTTCTCTTCCTTGGAGACTTGACTTGCTAAACACATGTATACATGAAGAAGAGAACCTTAGAGGAAGTGTTACACAAGAATAGGAAGCCAAACCATTAAATCAACACTTACTTACCTTAGTTTTTCTTTGAACTTCCTCTTGCTCTTCCTTGCTTTGTGAACTCTCAAGCTCTCTTTTCTCTCTTTTTTTCTATGACTTGGACGTGCAACGGCTGATGAAGGGAGTATGAAAGCTTTATCAAATGTCTCTTGTTTCATTTATTGTGTGCAATGACCTTTATGCACTTTTGTCCTTTTAGTTTCCCCTTAACTATGACTTGAAGAACTTGGGCATTATATTTGAACCAATTCCTTCCTTATTTCTGCCCCCAAAAACGTCACACACACACACCTCCATTTAATCAAGTTTGCTTCATCCATTTACTCAAGTCAATTGGTACAAGAATTGGCTATCTAACCTTATGACATAAGTAAGGACTTATGACACAACAGTTATCTCCATCATCTTTCATGTGGTGTTGACACTTGGTCTCATTGGATTTTGACACTTGTCTTCTCCTCCTTCATCCCTTAATTTCTAAAATAATTAAGAGAAAAAGGAAGATTAATTTATTTCTTCAATTTTCACACAAATAGAAAATCTGGGCAGAATTTTCACCAATATTTGAAAATTCATAACTAATTTTGTAGACATTGTTTCGAAGTGATTCCAAAGGCTGTGGTACCCTTATTGAGTCGAGTTTCAAAAAAACTATGAACCATTACTAGTTGAAAGCATATCATTCCCAAATTTTCAATCTTTGACCGGTGCTTTAGAGACTTTCCATATTTTCTGGACTAACTTCAAAAATTCATATCTTTTTGTACATAGCTTCAATTGATTCATATACGTATCAAATTAAAGCTTAGGATGTCTACTTTCACCCTGTAAAATTTCATAATATTTTCTCATCATTTGGTCTTTCAAAACCACATGACAAACTCATTGCCTCGCAGGTGATTTCACTAAAAACACTATTCAACTTTCAATTTTCAATATTTAATTCCTTTGGCCTTAAATAATCACAATATACTCTTAGTGAATAAAATTTGGGGTGTGACTCCACACACATATAATCAATATATTAACAAATATAATAAGATTTATAACAAATTATACTATTTTCATATATTATAAATAATACAATAGATTAGTAGTCATTATTGTTTTATTTTATGACCTTAGAAACTTCTGATGTTTAGTTTTCATATGATGTTCTGATGATGATTGAAGAGCATATTAACTATAGAAAGCAGTTGCCTTTTAAACATGTTCTTTGTCATGGTTGATTTGGTAATTATATAGCGGTAAGTTATAATTTTTTTTTATCGCAATATGGCACAAAAAATAGGTAAGGTATAAATTTGCGGCGAAATTTTTCACTTAAAAGTGTTGGGTATTTCCGTATTTGGAAGTTCTTTTTAATTAATATTATATAATTATACTTGTATTGGTTATAATAAAGAATAAGAACCTAACATTGGATTTTCATTTACAATTTTATGTTCATTGATCAACTCGTGCAACGCACAAATGAGATTAACATTCTATTTAACGAGTAATGAGTATAGTAATCAATATATATAATTTATGAAATTATAAGGACTTAGTAAATAAAAAAACTACATATAAAGACTTAGTTAAATATAAATATTTGAGGATTTTGATAGTGTGAGTACAATGCTGCAACATTAATAATAAGTCTTATTCAGTTAGGTGAGGTCCAGCGTATACACCGTGAATGAAAAGACAAAGTTTAAATACTTTTGAAGTTAAATAGGAAAGAACTTGTAAAGATACAAATAAGGGAAAATTTGAGAAAAATACATTCAAAATTGGGAAAATCCCATAAAAAGACTATTAAAAATGGTAAAGGACATAGATGTGATCATAATGTTCATAATATTAAAAAAATGTGAGGCCCTCGTCTGCTGATTTTGAAATCAAAAGAAAATGAAAAAAATGTCCCCCTGAGAGTTTTAAAAAGGAGAGAAGAAAGCGCGATATTTGGCTGACTTCCCACACAATAGTGCTACAATTTTCTTTGCAACTTGCTCTAGTCATTGTGGCAGAAAAGTTTCATCGTGAGGGGTGGGAAACTCGCAGTGAGAAAGGAGACTGGGTCAGAAGTCTCCCCTTTCACCCCGAGCTTCCTCATCCCTCAAGATGAAACTTTTCGGCCACATTAAGTAGAACAAGTCACAGAAAAAATTGTAGCACTAATGTATGGGAAGTCAGCCAAATATCGAGTCTTCTTTTTTCTTCTTTTAAAAAATCGATCGAGGGACATTTTTGTAATTTAATTTTGATTTTAGAAAGGACAAACGAGGCCATCCTACTTCTCTAGTATCATGAATATTAGAATCACCTCTATGTAGTACAAAAAAGCATCAAATTATCGACAAAATTTGAGTTTTAAAAGCATCAAATTATCGATAGAATTTCAATTTTCTGATAGAATTACTGATGAAATAGTGACAAAAACATATTACCAATGGAATTACTGACAAAAACCGTCCGTCGCTAAAAATGTGCGGCAAATTGGTTCACTAGCATGTGGCGGTCGACCCTCGCCAGTTGCCATGTGTCATTGCCACCTTGTGCCAATTGTCCATGCTAGATCATTGTTGTGTTTTTTGACGAAGGGAGGAGTAAAACCTTCTATCTTGCGTGCATTTTGATTCCTTTACCAGTTGAGTTGTTTTGACCTTGCTTTATGTATTCAAATAATATTATATATATAATATAATAATTTAAAAATAAATATAATAATAATATAAAAATATATATAATATTATATATATATATATTTATATATTTCACCATTTATAACATATTATTTAAAAAAATTTTATTTATTAAGTATTTATTTAAATTTATATTTTTTGTTATATATTATTTTTATTGTTTTATTATAGGTTAAATTATACAAAACCCCCCTGAACTTTGGGTCAGTTGCATATAACCCCACTGACATTTGAAAGTTTAAATTTAACCCCCTAACCTTTCATTTTTTAACTATTAACTACTTATTGTTAAGTGACGTTATCTTTTTAACGAAAATTGCCATGTCATATTATGAAATGACACGTGGCATCCTATGTAAAATTACTAATTTCATAAAACCACATGAACTTTAAATAGTTGCAGATAACCCCCTTATCATTTTAATAAATTTATTAAGTTTTTTTTTACTATCATTTGTCAATTAAAACAGTTCTCTGATATGGCGAAAAAAGAAAAAATCAAAAGACTAATATTTAAAAAACATAAAAATAAAAATTTCATCATTTGTCTAACGTTTACTTATTTTATTGGGATAATTAAGCATTGATAGTATTAAAATATCATCATTTATGTTAAATATATTATTAGGATGATTGAGCATTGATAGTTTAAATATTATGTTTGTGTTAGAGGATAACTTATGGCTGCATTAATTTTTTTTATTAGTAATATATATTTTTTCATGAATCAAAGGTTTGACGTGTATTTTTTATATTTTTTTAAAATATTATTCTTCTTGTTTTTGCCATATACAAAAGACCTAATAGTATTTTAATTGATAAATTATAGCAAAAATCTTAATAAAATTATGAAAATGATAAAAAATAATTGTGCATGTGAGTTAATATTATAAATCAAAATTTTTGGGGAGTCAAATATAAATTTTGAAATGTCAGGAGGTTATTTATAACTGATCAAAGTTCTGGGGGCTTTTATGAAATTAGTAATTTACACAAGATGTCACGTAGGATATCGCATGTCTCATAATCTGATGTGGCATTTTCCATTAGAAAGGTAACGGTCACTTAATGGAAGGGGGTTAATAGTTAAAAAATGAAAGGTTAGGGGGGTTAAATTTAAACTTTGAAATGTCAGGGAGGTTATATGCAACTGACCCAAAGTTTAAGGGGGTTTTGTATAATTTAGCCTTTATTATATTATATAAATTATTAATGTATAATAATAAAAATATTATAAATTTTACTGACAGATTACCAATGGAATTCTGTCAATAATTTTCTTGAGAAATTACCATCGGTAATTACCTACTTTCGTCCGTAATCCACTAGAAAATATCAACAGAAAAAATTATGTCGGTAATTTGCCAGTAATTACTGATCTAATTTAATTCTATTGGAAAATTTAATTTCTAATAGAATTTACCTACGGAAAAATTCCATCAGTAATGTTTCCAACTGAACATCACCGAGAAAAAAAAAATTATTTCAGTGGTTCCGCCTGTAATAGCATGTTTTTTTTTTGGAGATATGTCCTTTACCATTTTTAATGGACTTTATAGGGGATATTTTCTTCAAAATTTGAAAACCCAAACTCAGCAATTTCCTACTATAATGAGCAAGGAACCAAAAAACCGGACTAGACTTTGAATCGTTTATAGTAGTGGTTCAAGAGTTAATGGGTTAAGTCGAGGTCAACTCGGGGTTAGACTGGCCATATTAAAAAAGACAGAATTTAATTAAAAATAATAAAATTTAATATACTATATTTTATTTCATTAGCCATTTAATATTTATTAAGATTAATTGGGCAGATCTTTAATATTATTTTATTTTAAGCACAATTTTAGAGTTTAATTAAATATTAGTGATGTAAAATAATTAGGTAAAAAAGAATTAACTTTATTTTATTTCCTCTTTGGTAAATTTGAGTAATTAGGAATTAGGAAATTACATATTTGTTATTATGGGTTTAGTCTGGCAAGGACCAGGGGCAGTAAGTATTTTCTTTTTTCTTTTTTTTTTTAAAAAAAATGATTTCATCTCCTGTAGCTATAGAACAATTTTCATTACTTTAGCTTTGAAGTTTTCTGTATCCATTAAATTTGATCTCATGTTAGGGCGTCCAGTCTTGCTGGAACGGGAACCATGCCCAACGCATTTTCATATGTAGCTTCAAAAAATAAAATTCATTTCGTCCCATGCAGCACACTTTCCATTAATTTAGATTTCAAGTTTTCTTGGTTCATTAATTGATGATTGAGTAAAAACTTCTAGAGAAAGGTCCGCACAAATGAAAGGACTCCCATTAGTCCAAAATATAAGAGTTGTAAACTAATTCACATTAATGAAAAATTGTTAATTAAATTATTTAATTTTTTAAATTAATAAAATTTACCTATTTCACTTTTATTAAAGAATGTCATTCTGGAATATACATTTATTATCTATCACCTCTATGGCTCTATTACTTCTGCAAAGAGTAAAAATGAAAAAAAAAATCACTTGTTACCCTATCAAGTCTTATATTTTGAATCAAAAATTCGTTCTAGAACACTTCTTACATTATGAATAGAAGGGAATTGAAAATAACTTTACCCTTGTTTTGTTTTGTTTGCCGTAAAGGATGTAATTCATTAATACAACAAAGTTTCCCTTGTATTAAGGAAACCATCATGCATGGTGACTAAGCGCACTTTGATGGATATTATTGTAATTTCCTGTTTGTTTTCGGTCAAAAGTGAACCAACCAGCTCCTTCTCATTTAACAACATAGGAAGCCAAGTTGCCCAGCAAGCTAGATCTTGATTAAGAGAGGAATACGTAATAGGAATTATTGACTAGGGCATTCAATAGATCTTGTCAATACTGTGTAAGGATTTTCAATCCATTAATAAATCCAAAATATCCGCATAATCTTTTTGAAAGTCATGACATTGTTTTATTAATTCCTTTCATTCTAGTAATTAATTAGCACAATGAAATAACACTCAACATTCTATTTGAAGGGGTTCTTTCACGGAGGATTAAATGGTCGAGGTTTTATTGCATTCGACCAAATGGAATATTATTTGATTTGAATTTTTTATGTTATTCTTGCTTATTTTTTTTGCTACGCATGGTATCATCAAAGCTGAGCTCGATGACTAATTCCTCGGATGCTGTCGGACCCAAGATGGGGGCAACCTTCCCAAATGGATGTTTTCCATATATATCGCCCTAAGGATCGAATATGGAACTAGAACGCTTAAGAAAACACAAAAGTCCCTTATCACTCACACCAACTCACGTTGGTGGTTACTCTTGCCTATGTTTGCCATGGAAAGAGTAGAAACAAAAGAAAATGATATGGGCTCATATGATGCGCCTGGCCCTGTTGACGTAAGTAGTGAGGATGGGGGAGTAAAGGCTGGAAATACAAAAAGGAGTATTTAGTACCAGGCCCAAGATATTATCAACCACATTAAAAAGAAAGACTGCTATGGGGACCCAATATGTAGTTATTGGGTCACTTGCTGCAAGAGGCCCATTAATTTCAACCCACAAGACAAGCAAGGTGCAGAAGGCCCAAAAAAATTGGGGGAGAGGAGGAAATCTATTAGGAGGGCGAAAAGGTGAGGATTTTAACCGGTCCGGTTCGTGAATTGGACCAGTTCAGTAATTTTTTTTAAAAATATTTTTTTAAAAAATATTTTTTTAAAAAATTTATTTATAATCTTATATTAATAAGTTTAAAATCTTTACTCTCTCACCGGTTTGGTCCCGGGTTAGCTCCGGTTTGACTCCGGTCTGACCCACTGACCCTTGACCCAGTATCCCGACCGGTTCACTGACCGGTCCCGGTTTAATAACCTTAGGATTTTAGATACTGCCCCCGGTTACTTAGGAGCTTGAAGACTAATTCATCGAATTACTCCCCACACCCCTAGACCATCATGAAGTTGGGGAATTTTGGTATGAAACGCAGGCAGAGGTTAAAGAGGATAGAGAAGATGAAGATGGCACAATGGATGTACTGCCAGAGTCGCTGTGATGTGATGTCTGTTTTGGATGACCTCTTTTCCTCTTTTTCCTTATTTTTTATGAATTTTATTTCTCGGAATTGTCGAGTTAGTGGAGTTAGTCAACGGTAGAAATTTTCATTTTATTGTTCTTTTGGAGACTAGAGTTAGTAGAGTAAAGACTGATAGAGTATGCTGCTGGGATATGGATTTTGTGGCATAAAGATAGTGTTAATGTCAAGTATATTTCATCATCTACTCAATTCTTTCATGTCACGATTCATGACATGGAAAGGTCAACAAAAAACCTTCTTACATGTATTTATACCAAGGTATTAAAACCCGGACCGGGTATTGAACCGGTCGGGGTACTGGGTTAAGGGTCAGTGGGTCAAACCGGGGCCAAACCGGAGCTAAACCGGGACCAAACCGGTGAGTATTTGAAAATTTTAGACTTATAGTATGATTTTCTAAAGGAAAAAGTTAAAAATTTTTTTTTTTTTTTTTTAATTTGGGACCCGGACCGGACCGGGAACCGGACCGGTCTAGTGACCGGTCCGGCGGGTTCCGGGCCGGACCGGCCGGTCCGGTCCGGGTCCCTGAACCCTGATTTATACAGACAGGGAAGGAGCTATGGAACGAGTATAATAAAATTTTAGCCCAAGAATAATTGTTTTGTCTTCCAAAAGTGGACAAACCAGAATTGTTTCGTGAGCTCAAACCTATTTCTTTGTGTAATGTTAGTTATAAAATTGTCTCCAAGATTATCAGCAGATGTCTTTGATAGATTATGGGGAAGGTTGTGGGACAACATCAATATAGCTTCATACCAGACAAATAGAGTAGTGATAATATTATCATTGCTCAAGAAGTCATATACTCTATGAAGAATAAGAGGGGTAACTTTGGGTGGCTAGCAGTGAAGGTGGATCTTGAGACGGCCTATGATAGATTGGAATGGTCCTTCATTAATGATACTCATGTGAATTTTCAATAATTCTTCGCATCATAGTTGATCCGGGATGGCCTACCCGATCATGCCAAACAATAAATATATTTTTATTAGCAAACTTCTGATTTACTGTAGCATTTGTTTCAATTGTACTAATATTTGTATAGTACAAACCAGAAGATAATGTTGGTAATTTCTCTAGGACACATTTTTCACCAAATCTAACAATTATAATTTGTAAATATTCCATATTCTTCTCATTTATAGTCTGAATATGATACCTATTTTGGTGGATATCCTTAAAACTCAATAAATTTTGAGAGACTTGGGGGAATGTAAAGCATCATTAATAACAAATTTCATTCCTTTGAGTAATATTATAATTGCTCTTTCGGATCCTTCAATTAATTTTTTATTACCCGCTATGGTATTGATGCTTGCACTACTTATTGTTAGATGTGAGAAATATTTTTTTATCTCCAAGTATGGTATGTGTTGTGGCACTATCTATGAGACACCTATCTTCATTCTTGTGTCCAATGATCGAAACAGTACATCTATAATCTTCACCAAAAGAAAAGAAAAATGCATTAAAACAAATTTAAAAACACATGATGGGCAATAATACCCTTATTACATATGAAAAGGGGAAATGAAAGTAAAGCATAAACTAGATTCAAAAAACCATAAATTAAAACATTTGTATTGTTCTTCCAACCAAATTCATCTAATCATGATTCTCAAAAAAAGTAGCCACCTCCAAGTGTGCCATAGCATCCAGGCCATTAATACCATCTATCTCATTGACACCATTATTCTTGTGTACCTTAATATTATCATCTTGAAAAATCAAATTTGCTTCCATATTGTCCGCACTCCTTTTCACGGAGGCTTGATAAAGTTTTGCTAGATGCTCAGGCGTACGACAAGTACGTGACCAGTGCCCCTTCATACCACACCGATAACATTGATTCTCAACAACTTTTGAAGGACCACTCTTGTTGTTTTTCTGCCCTTCATTATATTTCTTCTCCTGGTGGGTATTAGGACTATAATTATTACTTTCACCACCATGATAACGGTAATTACCACATCCCCTACCACGACCACGTCCACGGCCACGGCCATGACTGTGACCATGAGCATGGTGATTATTATATACACTCACATTCGCTTCAGGGAATGGAGTAGATCTAGTTGGATGATTTTCATGATTTTTCATCAATAGCTCGTCGTTTTGTTCGGCTACCAAAAGGCATGACATTAATTTAGGATACTTTTTAAAACCTTTCTCTCGATATTGCTGCTGCAGGAGCATATTTGAAGCATGAAAGGTAGAAAAAGTTTTCTCTAATAAGTCCTCATGAGTTATTTTCCCACCACATAATTTCAACTGAAAACTTATTTTGAAAACCGCTGAATTATATTCACTTACAGTCCTAAAATCTTGTAGCTTAAGGTATATCTATTCATAACGAGCTCGAGGCAAAATCACTATTTTTTGGTGATCATACATTTCCTTCAAATTAGTCCACAATTCTAGTAGATCTTTTACCGTTAGGTATTCAGCTTTCAGTCCTTCGTGGAGATTGTGGCGAAGAAAAATCATGGCCTTGGCCATATCTTGACTAGTTGCTTCATTTCCTGGTAAAATAGCCTTTCCTAGACCCTTAGCATCTGTATGGATTTCAGCATCTAAGACCCAGGATAGATAATTCTTTCTCGTGATATCAAGAGCTGTAAACTCGACTTTGGTAAGATTGGCCATGATTTGAACTAAAAATAATGATAACAATTAGAATCATGGTAGAGTTGATGAAAAATAAAACATATATTACCATTAAAATCATGAGTAGCCAACATATAATTCAATAAAGAAAATTTCTTAAAAATATTCTTCATATATTCTTAAACAAACATTTTACCATTAAAATCATAAAATAATGAATAAATAACATATAACAACATATATAAAGGAGAAAAGTAGAAAGAGGGAGGGATAATATAAATGGTGTATAGGGAGAGGAGGAAATTATCGCAATAAAAATAGTGTAAAGAATAAAAGAGATCACACTATATAGTCATATATAATAATAAATAAAATGACAATAATATGGTAATAAATGTAAATAAGAGTAAATTTAAACAAATATAAAATAAAAAAATTAACATAAATATAGCAATATAAGGATAAAGTGGAAAATAAATTAAATAGTAATAAAATAAATAAACAAATGAATCATAAATAAGAAACAAAAAGAATAATAAATGTGGTGATGAAATAAAATGAAAAATGTCAAAGGAACAATTTAAAACACAATACAAATAAATAATAAAATATTAGAAACAATAAACAAACAAATTGAAATAGCTTAATAAAATGAAATAATATAAAAATATCAGTAAATAAAAAAAAGTAACAATAAAATGAAATGAATAACGTAAAATAAAGAAATATAAATAATAGAATATAGCATGAAATATAAATAAAATGAAACATATATAAAAAAACTATAAGAAATGAACTGAAAAATGAATTGAAAGAAGTCCATACAAAACAACAAAATGTATGAGAAGAAGATATACAAATGAAAAACAAAATAAATGCAAATGTAAATAAAAAAAATAAAACGAAATAGAATAAAACTTTAGAAAGTTGTGCTAACAGAAAATCAAAATGATAAAAAAATAAAATATAAATAAAATGAACTAGTATAAAGTGTATATAATAACAGAATCTAAAATAAAGAAATATAAATGAAAAAAATAACAATAATCTCCAATCTCAGCCATGGAACCAGATGTATAAAATAATCGGTAAAATGATCTTTTTCATTCTATACAATGGCTCGCTTAGATAATGCTAGATAGATTAAATAGAGATATGGTAAAAGAAGATAGAGGAAATGATTGAGACAACTATAAGGGGAAAAAAATACATTGATTTGATCGTCGTGCTGATATAACATGATATGAAAATGGAAAAATACAAAAGATGTACAGAAAGAAATGAAGAGAGACGAAGAGAGAACTAGAGAGAAAGATGGAGTAATATCTTATTCATTTATGACTAAATGCAATATTCAAGCTCTCGATCAGCTCAGAGCACCAAGGCACTTATTTCAACGGCAAAATATTATCTAAAACCCTCACAAACCTAATTTCATATTATTTATTTTACAAATCACATCAATGCTAAGCCAATCTCAAAAATGGACTCACAAATAAATGTTCCAAATCTTACCTCGAGCAGTTGATTTAGAGATTGATGAAGACGATGAGGACCAGCAAACACAGCCCATAAGACGATGACCGGCAAAGACAAGGGGAACAAATGATGACTGGCAACAATGAACGAAGCACATAGGGACTTCCGGGATTGTGAGACGCGAACGCGAGGGAGAAGAGTTCAGACTTTGGAGGTTTTGAGTGACTGAGCCCCAACCCTCGATTTTGTTTCAAATTAAAAGGGGCCAAAATGGAATTTTCCACATTTTGAATTAATGTCACACAAGTCCCATAGAACTCTACTACAATTTAATGATTTTAAGGGATTTGGTTGTGATCATTTCTATTACTTGAAAACCGCGTGACATGCCCCTAAAATATAATCTACACAATTTATTACTGTAATATTGATAAAATAAAAAACAATTATTTATAAAATATTAATGATTTTATAAATATTAAATTTGAACCAACCATATTTTTTATTTAATCGTGGGTATGAGATAATGGAAAAAATGAAAAAGAGGAAAAAGAGATTATATACCTCTACAGATATGTGTGAATGATGCGGGATCCTCTAGGGGAGAAAAATCACAAAAATGAGATGGGACGCACATCATGGATTTTGGTAAAGTTAACCCGTTTGAGAGAGGAAGCAAAGGTATTAAAAAAAGGAAAAATTCCCTAATCCCTCCAATATATACTTTTAAAGAGATTTCTTTTAAGATTTTATTGGTTCTTTTTTTGATGAAGAAGATTTTATTGTTTCTGTTTGTTAGAAACATGTTATCTTGAGCATTTTCTTAAAGGGAAAAAAATTATGTTGATTGTACGGTCTAGTTAACAAGTTATTAGCATAGGAATCAAATATATATAACTGTTGAAGAAACTGTAAGGACTCACTAAATGAAAAAAACTACGCACAAAGACTTAGTTAAATATAAATAATATTAGCATTTTGATAGTGTGAGAACAAAGCTGAAAATATAACAAGTCTTATCATAATTGAGCTATTTCCATTGATAAAAAGTTATCAATGATTAGTTTTTTGAGCAAAAATCAATGATTGTTATTGGCATCATATATATATATATATATATTATATGGTGCTAGCTACGGGACCTTGTTATACTCAAAACACCCAACGAAACAAGAAAGACACTTATTGAAACAAACACCCACAAACTATAACACAATAGGTTAAACTAATTATTGCACTGGAAGCCAGAGTTGTTCTTTCCACACTTGTTAAAAATCACACCCAGCGAAATTGGAATGTTGAGGTTGATGCCAAGAACATTAGCTTTAAGGGGAGTGCAAAGGCAAGCAGCAGCTTCAAGATCAACCAGGCCTGCCATGAGACTGCAACATGGGGTTGTCGTTGGTGATCCTACAGTAAAATAATTCCCAATTGCCCCTACAAAATTCTGAAATATCACTGTACACTTTTGGGGTAAATGAAATTAATTTGTGGAGGGAATAGACAAAAGCAACCCTACTCAAAGAAAGAACGAATAAATGAGGATTACAAGTTAAATATGTCTATTTACACATGTCAAAATTTACAAAATCATTTTGGCCATGTACAAGACAAGGATCATATTCATAAGAATAAATGAGAATTTATAAGTTAAATATGATTTTTTACAAGACACATTTGAGAATTTACAAATACAATATACTTATTTACAAGAGAAATAAGTGAAATTAAAAAACCATCTCAATTATGTATAAGACAATGAGTATATTTACAGGAATACATATTATTTACAAGGCAAATTTACCTATTTGAACGATATATGTGAGAATTTACAAGACAATCTTAGCCTTGTATATGGTAAGGGCATAAATGTTCTTTCAAACAAAAAACTTAATTTAAGTTTAGTCTTAGCTAAAGGTACAGTGAAGTTTCAAAAAATTTTAAGTATTATTCGATATTAAATGTCTACATTGGGGTACAGTGAAGTTTTCCCTTTTCTTACTACAATGGTTAAGTTTTTATTGTACTGGACCAAATAGAATAATATTTATTTTGATTTTTTTTAATGCTAGTCTTGCTTATGCTTGCATTAGAATATCGTAGATGGAAGATAACGACGGAATATAGTCCTATAGGGTCTTGTACATATGTCCACCCCCTTTTTTTTTTTTTTGCCAGACATATATATGTTAACTCTGTTTTGAGTTAATGAATTCAGTATTTCAGTTTTTCATTAAAAAAAAGAATAACATATGAATCAATCAATTAATAAGAGAGTTGATTAATAAATACGAGTATTAATATTAAAAGATAAATTAGGGATTTGGCATAATAAGGGGTAGATTATTAAATAATATTTATTTGAATATAGTTTTAAATTAAAAAAATAAACTTTAAGAATCTTTTTAGAATATTCTTTAACAGTGTTAATGATTTGGACTAAATATATGTTTTTAAAATAGAGGGGAGGTATGTATAATCAAGCAAAATAAAAGGATGGTTAGAGTATTTTACTCTATTATTAAATAGCCTTTTAGTTTCTCAATAATATATTTATAAATGTTGATTAGAATATGAATCAATGAACATCTACATAATTAATATTTATAACATTTTATTTAATTAATAATTAATAACTGACCGTAAAAGATTGTCATTTGACATTTTGACGGTGTTGAATTGTGGGGCAGAGGCTAGTTGAAGAGGTATTTCAATAATAATGATACTCCTTTGATTCTTAATATAAGACATAATTGACTCTTTTTAAGAGATTAAGGAAGTTAGTTAATCATAGCATATTTCGTATATCATTTCACTACAAAAAAATAGGAAATTAGAGACGGAAATTAGCGACGGAATTAATTCCGTGGCTATTCCATCTCTAAACCGTCAATAAATCCGTCACTAATTTTAGAGACAGAATCAGAGACAAAATTTAGAGACGGAATAATTCCGTCGCTAATTTTCGTCTCTAAAATTTTAGAGACGGAATAATTTTGTCGCTAATTTCCATCTCTAAAATTTTTAGAGACGGAATAATTCCGTCGCTAATTTCTGTCTCTAAAAATTTTAGAGATGGAATCAGAGACGGAATAATTCCATCGCTAATTTCTGTCTCTAAAAATCAGAGACGGATTTTAGAGACGGAATAATTCCGTCGCTAATTTCTATTTCTAAAAATTTTAGAGACGGAATTATTCCGTCTCTAATTTCCGTCACTAAATTCCGTCACCAATTCTGTCGCTATTCCGTCGTTATTCCGTCACTAATTTAAGGGGTAATTGAATCTTTTTTTTGACAGAAATTAGCGACAAAAATTGTTCCGTATATAAGTTTTGTCACTATTCCATCACTAATTCTGGTGAAAATTTGAAAATTTCAAATTTTCACCATTTAAATAATAAATGATAATATAATTATATAAAACTTGTTGAGACATCATGGAGATGAATTCTTATGAAACCATGGTTCTGGAAACCGGACCGGACCGGCCGGTCCGGCCCGGTAACCGGCGAACCGGCCGGTTGGCCGGTCCGGTTTCCATTTTTTTAAAATTTTTTTTTTACTATTTTCTTTAGAAATTTATACCAATAAGCCTAAAATTTCCAATTTCTCACCGGTTTGGTCCCGGTTTAGCTCCGGTTTGGCCCCGGTCTGACCCACTGACCCTTAACCCAGTACCTCGACCGGTTCAATACCCGGTCCGGGTTTTAATACCTTGTATGAAACACATTCATATATCATAAAAATGGCATCGTCATGTGACTTCGTATTTGCTAAACAAACAATGAAATAATATATGAACTACTCTCTTTTAGAAATTAACATAATAAATGAAGAAAGAATAATTATAGTGCTAATTTCTTGAAATTAATTAGACAGCTAATCAATTTATTCGTATACTTATTTATTAGTGTTACTAATATGATTTCTTTAACAAAATAAAAATACAATAGTTGTTTTGGAAGCTATATATAGTTATAAAATCCATAGATAAAAATTAAAAAAAAATACAAAAAAAGAACACTAATATATAAAAGTTAAAATTCATAACAACTCATGATACAATTTATAAAGTATAGACATCACAACTTGTTTTTTTGAGTTTTATGCGAAGCATAAGATTTTATTTATAAAATATTGAATTTGCGACAAATTGCAATAATGTATTCTACCATTTCAAATAATACATAAAAACATGTAAATAATTACTACTACATATATTATATGAATGTGTAATTAAATACTTGTTTGATTGACAGTATAAGTTCAATCTTGCAATTATATCGAAAAAAAGTTTAATCTTGCAAGTTGACCAATCTATTTCAAAATATAAGTCTAGTCTAAAATTTAGATATTGCAATTTTTTTTTCTTATGTTGCTCTTCTATACAATTTATAACTTTTTAAATAATTATTTTGTTATCACTGATGTAATAATATTAAGTTTTGAAATTAGTTTAATGTTAAATACTCATTTGATCTGTTAATTGAGACTAATAAAGTAGAATGAGAATGGTAGTCAATAGGCCAAAGCAAATAATAAAGTCAGTATGAATTTTGTTTTTGTATTTTTACCATCTCACCCTTAATTGTACTCTATATTGAGAAACAACTCCGTAATTATAAAGTACATATTACACGCTTGCTAGTCGAAGGAACCTCTAAATATAGGTATTTTTGCATCATATAACCTTCAGGAATTTCATTTACTTCATTTTGTGTTTTTCTAAGCATATCAAGATTGTTGAATACTAAATCCAAGGTGGAGCTAGTATGTACAATTATTGTGCGAACTTAGTTTACCATGTCATATGTGGTATAATTAGTTAAAATACAACAATTCAACTAATATTAATCTTAGTTGGCTACTCATCTGATCCACATTTTTATTTTTCTTAAAATTTCAAATCATTTAATTAAGATTTCACAAATAAAGAAAAAATAAATATTATGAAATCTTTTAATTTTTTTAATATACCAACTAATATTTAAGAGTGCCAAATCAGCTTATGAATTATTATGTTTTAATTGATTAGGTTACAAATAACATAACGGATCAGATTGATACAATAATTTTTAAGATTGACATAAACAATCACACATCCCTTCATTTATTTACAAGATTGAATAAATTTTCCATCCAAATTTTTTGCAAATTCCCTCTTATTTGAGGCATAATTTGCATAAATCGCATACTGACAAAATCGATCCTAAGCCTGAGCATTCCATTCGCTGCCCTAACCCTTCGTCCGACACAGCCTTGAGCTTCTCCGCCTTTTCCAGCGACGGCGGCCGCTGACTATGGCCATCGACTTCCTCTGTTTGCGGCGTCATCCTCCACTGTCTCCACCATCGTCCTCTATCGTGCGCGGTGCTGTGATTCATTTTCTTTTCACAACCCTTCGGTCGGTACTTTCCGTCCCTCCAGCTCGAACCTCCAAGTCTCCAACTCCAAGTCGCAGTCTCCTCCATCTCAGCATTTGGCAGTCGGCTCCTCTTCACTTCCTCAGTCTCATTCCGTCTCGGCGTCTCGTCAATCCGTCTCGGAGTCTCCTCACTTCCTCAATCTCAGGCAAAGTCGATCGCTTCATGACTGAGGTACTCGATCTTCCTTTGCTTTTCAATCACAGTTGCTGCATGAATCACATATTTTTTTGGTTCTTCCTCTGGTTTGCATTCTGAAATATTCCCCCTGTGGTCTGTGCTCTGATAAATCTTTGTTTGTATTCTGGCCTTCTGGGTTCATTTATTTTTTCAGTTGATTTTTTGAGAACAAAATATTCCCCTGTAGCAATGAAACAGAGCATAGATACATTAATTGGAAGGCAGAAAAGCTAAAAATGATTGTTGATAAGTGCCGGTAGATACATTCTTTTTCTGGTTTTGAGCTTAGATACGCACCACACCAATGGATCCATGGAAGAGTGGCTGTATATGTAAAGCAAAGTGCATATACTGAGAGAAGCAATGGATTCTTTTTCTAGTTTTTCAGTTTGAACCATATGCAATTTGTTATAGGATAACTGTGATATGCAAAATGTTGGTCTGATTGAATTTGGTATATAATTTGCTAATTTTAACACTAATATTGATGTAAGCATGCATTCGATTGTTTTTTCATACAATATGAGCCAGCATGACGTTGATAGAAATTATTTTCTGAGCTTTTATTTGTGCAGAAGTAGCCTATAAATTTGGTTTTGTTTGCTTGTTCAGAGTTCCTGAGAATCCTAATAGGCTTCTGTTGTATATCAGATCTATTCCTTTTCTTTCGAGTCTTTTGGTTGGTGAATGATGGTCTTTGTTCTCTATTTTATTTGTTTATTGCATACCTTTCACATGATTGGTTTTGGAATTTTATATTCAGTAGTGGTGTTTGTGTCTAGATTTTTCATTTCTCTCTCTGTGTTGTTAGTCAAATTTATTGTTGTCGATTGGAGTTGTTTATTGCATGCAGGTTTATGAAAATTGAGACAAACCTTTTTTTATATATTAGTTAGCATGACATACTAATTACTATGTGATTGCTTCGAGTTGCTTATTGCAGATTCATGAAAAATGAGACAAAACTTTTTTTTTATATATCAGTAAAATGATAAAAGTCAGGTAGCTCATGTTCCAATAGAGAGGATAGATTATCAGAAATTGTTGAAATGAGGAAGGAATTTTAAAGCCGTATAGTTTTATATACTGTGGTTATTTTCATGTTAATAGCTTCTCATGTTAAGTGATGTGCCTCAGACCTTTGAGACCATACTATAATGATATACTCTAAATTTTTGATAAATTTCCCTTTAGTTATACCCCACAACTTTCCTTTTTCTTTTTTCGATAAAGCTTCTAACTTTTATCAAATTTGTGCAATTTTTTTTTTCATTGTTCAGGATAATACAGGAAATTCTAGAGAAGATTTGTTGACGGATCTTGAAGATGCACTATGGAAGCAACGACCAAGTTGTGTGTCAGGTTACAAATTGAAGGAAGAAAGGGAAGGCCATTATAAAAGGCAGATTCAGCATCGGTTAAATGAACTAGAAGGTGAATAATTACAGTAAAAAAGAAGCACCATCTTCTCTCTTGCAAATTTTGCACCTGTTTAACCATGCAAACATGGTAGAGGGTGTGTTTTATTTCTTAGCAATGTTTTCAGTATGTGAATTCATTCAAGCAATACTGTTATGACTCCTTTCAATTTTTCAGAGTATTGATAGATAAATCAATCTGTTTTCTCTAATTCTCTAATTTTTCAGCATGTGAATTCATTCAATATTGAATTTGAACCACTTTGCTATCATTGATTGAGACTTAATCATCAAGATGTCAAAATTTAGTTAAAGATCAATTGAATATTCATATTATTGGGCTTTAACTAATTTTGCTGTCAAAAGGTGTTCTCAGATAAACAATGTGGCTGGCTTTATCCAATATTCATCCTGATCTTCGATCTTAGATAAGTATCTCAGTGAAGGTAATGTATCGGATGGTCATTGAGATGCCACAACTTTTTCTTGACACTTAATTGATATGGGGAAAATAATGGCCATATGTTGTGCTCAATTCCAAAGAGCGGAGAGCATTATAGGAGGCACTTCTGTTTTTTTTGGCTTATTGCATGTGCAGTTCCAGTATTAGTTGCTTTATTGCTGCTGTGATATTTGTTTTGAAATGGGACAGGTCTAATACTATACTAAACTGGACAGATTGGAACATAGGGATATTATATCTTGATGGGATGAGACATGATAGAAACCATTAATTGACAAATGGATGTAAAGGCATACATGCAAATGAATTGATGGTTAAATTTTAAAACTTTCTTGTCATTAGTTTCTTCTAGTGCATGTGTGGATTTTTCACTTATATAGGACATTCTTTGTTTCCATTACCTATATGGTTAAATAGTAACCTTATCATTTATTTGTTTTTGTTTGAAATGGACATATTCTAATATGGTGATCAACAGTTAGAGCAGAAGAATTCAGGAGGAAACAACAGAAATCAGAAGCTGGAAACACCACATGATCTACTCACTACTAGTATTTGAGTTATCCTCCTTTTGATGTTTTTTGTCTTTTCTTTTTAGTAATTTTCATCAATGTGCATTATATGCATTTGGATTTATAAAAGTCTTCTCATTCAGTTTCCTCAGCTAAATTTTTACTTAAGAAGTCTTCTCATTTGGATTAATAAAAAATTTCATCTTTCACTCAAGAAAAGAAACATTAAAATGTGAAATTTCTCAATGATTCTTTGGGAGCAGGCCTACTTGTTGAGATTTTTGTGTGACCATCGTTGCCAGTTGGCAAGTTTGGAGCAGAGTGGTATCAATATAGCTAGGGAATTAACAGAAAAGGAAGAGGAAACCATACATAAAAGGTACGTGTGTGTATATGTTGTGGTATTCTGCATTATGCACTTTTCAATATGTTGCTGTCTGCCTGTTTTAGATGTGTGTATTGTATATATAAAATGCGAAAAACGTCTTCTTTACAATGTAATCATAAGGAGGTTTGATACAAACAGATAACCAGTTGTAGATGGCAGGTAGTAAGTTAATTGTAAGGAGATTTGATACATGTAACATAATAAAGGGAATTAGGAACTGATACATCAGTATGATTGTGCTGTAAAAAAATGGGTTAATATAGATTTTAGATGTTGATTTCATTTATGTTATGTGTTAATAGTTTTGCCAAGTTCAAGCAATTGTGAGAAGGCTGGTAAGAATTTATTTTGAAATGTACTCATTGTTTTTTAATACATGATTTAATACTTCTTTATAAATTGCTATAGGTGAAGCAGTGCGGAAGAAACACTTGGGTAACATAATGAAATTATCTTAATTAGGTTGGAAGCACTTGAGCAAAAATTCTCTGCAGCTATCAACAATTGAAACATTGAAGCTCACAACGCTGATGTTAGCACACCGTAAAATAGAATAGTTATTAGGTTGTTTGACTACATTGTAACATTTATGTGGTTTATTTGATACATAATATACATTTTTACTTGAGTATTTTTGTTTCTTTGTAGTTTTTAACTTACTATCATTTTATTAATTGGTTTGAAATTGTTTTTATTTGTAATACATTTAATTAAATTATTTTTCTCTAATTCTCTAAATTCCAGATTTAGGGATAAGTAAATTATTTATTTAAAAAAAAGATTTCACGTTGCAGCAAATTAGTGATGGAAATTCTATCACTAATCTGTTTCAAAAATTAGTGATGGAATTATATTATTTTTTTAAGAAAATTCAATTTGCGACGGATTAGGGACGAAAATTCCGTCGCTAATCCTGAGCAAATTAGCGACGGAATTTCCATCTCTAATCCGTCTCAAATATTAGCGACGGAATTTCCGTCGCTAATCCGTCTCAAATATTAACGATGGAATTTCGGTGTCTAATCCGTCTCAAATATTAGTGACGGAATTTCCGTCGCTAATCCGTCTCAAATATTAACGACGGAATTCATCATTAGGGACGGAATTTCCGTATCTAATTAGAGATGGAAATTCCGTCGCTAATCCGTCTCTAAATTAGCGACGAAATTGAAATTTCCGTCGCTAACAGAATTAGTAACGTCCTTTTTAGGGACGGAACATTTTCCGTCCCTAATCTGTCGCTAATATATTAGCGACGGAATTAGCGTGTGAAATTCCGTCGCTAAAAATATTAGCGACGGAATTTCCGTCGCTAAATTCAGTCGCTAATAACGTTTTTTTTTGTAGTGTTTGATTATATATCAGTTTAAAAGTTAGATAAATTAATTTAGTATAAAAAATATAAATATCAATATTTTCAAATAATTTATTTAACTTCTTTAATTTCTCTAAAAAAGTCAACTATGTCTTATATTAACGACTAGAGGAGTATTGTCCTTTTTATAGAAATGATTTTAACTCCATTCCTAATTATGAGAATTAGCTTAAAAATAAATTTTGATGACATTTTTTTTTTTATTTTATCTCTTATTTTTATCATTTTTCTTCAAACTAATTTATGTGATCTATAAATTAATAAATATTATAATAATACACATGAGTATTTTAAAGAGATCATGTAACACGTACAATAATTAAGTAATTTTTTTTAACTTTTCAATCGTAATTTTGTAGGAATATGTTTAGTTAACAAGTTATGAGTATATAGGAATCAATAAATATATAATTCAAAAAAATTATAAGGATCCAATTAAAAAAATAAGAAAATAGGAAAACATCCCTTGTTAAAAATTGTATTGGTAAAATAATTATCCATATGAAGTATTAATACTTTGATTTAAGTCATTATCATCATTAAAATTTTCAATAGGAAACTTTTTCCCATTTATTCCCGGAAAAAAACCTACACACAAAGACATAATTAAAATTGAGGTGAAATTATAAAGAGTTGGATATTATTTTTTTGGGAAAATCCCAATAAAATCTAGTTGAAATACCAAAATTCTAATTGAGGCAACAAATTCCTAATTAAGACAAGTGTCTTAAGTAAGGATTATTGAATGTTATTAAAAGACTAAAAACCCATCTCTAGTTAAAAACAAAAGCTAAAGGTACGTGATTTTAATTATTTTAATCAGATTTAATTTAAAAATTCTTGTGGTCGTAGATAAATTCCTATGTCTCTCGTACTTCTTGTTCTTTTTTATTCTAACTTCACCACAGATTCTTCCATTACATGAAATGGAGAATTGATTTCATTTTCATTAAAAGTTATTATTAAAGACTCTTGTTCAAATTAGGAATTTGTTGAAACTATAGATCTCAATTAGAATTTTAGTATTTCAACAATATTTTATTGAGATTTTCCCTCAATTTTTCCTTTCAAGAAAACCACATTTTAATACTTAACTTATTTGATAAAAATATAAAAGTCAAATAAGGAGGTCAATATTCTTATAATTTTGAATGACATTTTTAAATATAAGTGTTATAGGATTACGATAGTGTGCATATCACCAACAATATCGCCCCTTATTCCACAATGAAAGAACTAATGAGTCATGTGAGTTAAATGAGTTATAATTAAATAAAGCATAAGAAAAATTTAAGCCAACACCAATAAATAATAGATCATGATGAGCATAAGTAAGATATTTCCATTGATAAAAAGTTATCAATGATTATTATTAGCATCATATATTATAAGGGGCCAGCTACGTGACCTTATTATACCCAAAACACACGACGAAATAAGAAAGACATACTTATTGAAACAAATACCCACCAACTATAACAGAACATTAAACTAATTATAATTGCACTGGAAGCCAGAGTTGTTGTTTTCACACTTGTTAAGAATCGCATCCAACGAAACTTGAATGTCGAGGTCGTTGCCAAGAAAATTAGCTTGAAGAGCAGTGCAAAGGCATATAGCAGCTTCCAGATCAACCAGGCCATTAATGAGAGTGCAACATGGGGTTGTTAGTTGTGATCCTGCAGTAACATTCACAGCAGAGCCCAGTAAGTTGGCACACACAGCCAAGTTAAGGGGATCACAGGAGGGCGAAGGAGAAGGTGTTGGAGCACATGAGCTAAGCGTGATGAACAAGAGAAGGTTGAGAGTGAGAAGAAGAGAGGTTGCATGAGCCTTTGAAGCCATCTCCACAAAGGATAACGCAGAATGTGTTTATTTATGAATATTGGCTTCACTACTTGAGAGCAATTTGTGTGTTTGGGATGATGATTTAGAAGGCAAAGGAGGGGTATTTATAGTTGAGGATTTTGTGAGATTACCTCTATTTTTGTTTCAAGTACTCCCTTAATCCTTAATATTGAAGCTATATCTAGACGACTAAGTAAATATGAATAAAATTATTAAGTTTGTAAGAAAATTTGCCTTAGTTTCTTTATACTATCTTATTTAATTATATACATTGGAACTAGTTTTGGGGAAAATTATAAATTTGGAAAATAAAATGGATTAAGGTCCTATATTTAAGACCAAAGTAAATCCTTTAGTTTCTCCTTTGATCCATATTATAAGTTCCTGTTTGGATTAACGGTGGTAAAAATGATTTTTTTTTAATTTGACTTTTGTAAACTTAAGATAGGATAAAAATCAGATTGGAAAACGTGATCTCAAACAGGCCCTAAGAAGTTTTTTAAAAGATATTTTTGGTAATTTTTTATGAGATGTTTTGATAGTTTGAATGAGCATTCAATATTACTATCATCTAAGCCCATGTTTAATAAGGGCAGCAAAAAAGAGTAGAAATTAAGTCTATTAAATTTTATGACAAATTTAATACTTTTAATTGTTTTTATTAATATATATAGATTAGGTAGAGATATCTTATAATTTATTCTGGAGTGTACTCTTAACATTTAGGAGGGCAGGGAGAAGTTAGTTTGGTGTATCCAAATTGAGGCCTTGTGAACACGTGTTGGCCTTGGAAATGCATTGCCAACTTTTTTTTTTTTTTTTTGGGTGGGGGTTAATATCCAGGGGTGAAGTCATAACATATCCATATGTTCGTCTAATTTTATAGTTTTCTTTTAATTTAAGATAAATTTGAAACACCTATTACTATTTTTTTCATAATTAATGAAAGATAAAAACCAGTTTAATGTTGGATTTATTGTTTTTCTACAAAATATATATATATATATATATATATATATATATATATATATATATATATAAGATAAAATGAGCTTAAATTACAGCATCAGCATATATGTGTAAACAGAAAGAGAAAAGCTTATGGTCCCCCCCCAAAAAAAAAAAAAAAACAGAAAGAGAAAAAGCAGAGCTGTTGAAAACCCTGAGCATGACCAGAGCATAAAAAAATATTAGAAAAAGAATATAAAAAGAAGTGATGTCTTGCCAAACCTGGACCGGACGCGATACATACAAAAATTTAATCACAGTTACGATGTCTGTTTAAAACCTCCAAATCATGATTTTTTTTTTTTTTTGGATAGAAATGACAAGAGAGAATCTCTTGGGGCCATTACGGGCCAATTACATTGGACCTGAATACAGGCAGTACAAGGTAGATCCAATTCAATTAGCTGAGGTCAGCTAACAATTGGATCGAACAAAAATCAGGAAGATGTTCCAAAAAAGATAAATCATGAGCCAAATGTAGGGCATTCCGCGCCAAGGCATCAGCACACCTCATAGCTTCTCGGTGAGTGTGGGTAATCTCTAGGTCCCAATTCTTGTAAATCAGTTGCCTTGCTTCCTCTAACTCGGTCTGGAGGGGATGGTATCGCCCACCTGGCTGGAGTAACAATCGAATGGCTTCTGTTGAGTCTGTGTGAAGCTTGATCTTCTTGAGATTCATGCTTTGACAAATAAGTAGACCCGTTTTGATAGCTTGAACCTCGGTGGCTGTCGAACCAAATGAGAATCCTAAGTTCTGTTGGAAACCGCAAATCCAGGCTCCTGAGCTGTCACGAATCACTCCTCCAACTGCAAAGCTTCTGTTCTCGTCAACCGCTGCATCTACATCAATCCTGACAAACCCCGGCGGCGGAGCATTCCATCTTGCCGTGTCCCTCTCTGACACTCTGAAAATCTTGTGTCTGAACCGGCCATCCTCTATACTTTCATGAAGAAAATGTAGACCTCGGTGGAGAAGTTGTTGTGTGAGATCACTGGTTCCCTCGAAAGCTCTTTTGCATCTGTTTTTCCAAATCATGATTTTAAACCATGGTTTGCGTAACCCAAAATAAAATGTCTCTCACACACTTACTTCATAAGTCGTAAAAGTTATTAAAAAAAGCTAATCCAAACACACACTTAAAAAGTCCTCCTTCATCTTGTAATCTTTTTTTTTTTGAAATACAAATAAAAAAGCATTTAAGTGTTTTTATTAGTTAAATTTCATTTTATGGCGTCAAGTCTAGTCTAAGTATTTTCATAAGTTTAAAAAAAATTCATTTCGCCGCCTGCAGCACACTTTCCATTAATTTAGCTTTCAAATTTTCTTTGTTCATTAATTGATGATGGACGATATAAGTACGCACTTTCCATTAACTTCAAGAGAAAGGTCCGCACGAATATAAGTACCTTATGGTCGATCACTTGAATTCATGCACCTTTTCTCCTTCTCTCTCATTTTACCACCTCTTCTTCAAAGTTGCCTTTTATTAAGGAAACTATTATGCATGGTGTCTAAGCACACTATGATGAATATTACTACCTTCGTTCATCCAATCTTTAATATAACACTTAAATACTAATTTACATATTCAAAAATTAATTAAATTAGTTATTTATAATAAATTGGTGCTGACTTCCCTAAAATATATTTGATAACCATATGCATTGAAATTACCTGTTAATGAAACCCTTTAACATGTGTAATTAATTGGGATAAAATTATAAATATGGAAGACAAAGTTGGTTGAAAAGTTGGGAAAATGGCATTGTCCGTTTATGTATGAGCTCGTCAAGGGCCGGATTTAATAAAAATCATGATTTTAGACTACACATACTTTTAGGCCCGTCCGTTTTAGGTCCTAGCTCATCAATGGCAGCCTTGTAAGGCTAAGTGCCTACTTGTTTAAATCCGCAAAATATTATTTTTTTCATTTGAGCTATGTTTTGCCTGTTTTGATAATTATATTTGTCCAACTTATTCCTTTAGATAGTATTTAATTGAAATTATTCTAACATTTTATAAATTACATGATCAAACATGATGTAAAACTATCAAGATATTTATGCGATTATGGTTCATTTATCTATTAGGATTCATGATAACGGTTTGACTTAATTTAGTTTTAGCTATGCAGACTTAATTTGGCACTTTAGTTTGCTAATATTTATTACTAGCTTTGCTCTTTAGTATAAGATCTAGTTTGTACAAATGAGATATTGTATTAGGGACCGAAAGTAGTATTTGAATTAGAAATTTTATGATATCTTTTATTTCATTTTTGGCTATTTGAAAATAAGTAAATAATATTGAAAATTTTAAAGGGCTTAAAGTTCACAGGTCAGACCTAAACTCACAAGTTCGAGGGCCGAGGTAAACAAACTTTTCAGGCCCCAAGCTCATAAAGGGCCAGTCGATTTTCCCATCACTACTACAAAAAGGTTGAAAGGTGGCGCACATATTGTGGCCCTTCCTTAATGAAGTGCCACAGCTGCTCATTTATTATTTTTTTAAATTTTTATGATTTTCTTTTTCTACCAGTTGTGGCACCTGAAAGGGTAGGCGCCACAGCTGGTATGGTTAAGTGTGGCGCCTGGCTGGCTAGGCGCCACACTTAACCAGCTGTGGCGCCTGGCCCTCCAGGCGCCACACCAGGTCCTGGATCAGGGGTGGCGCCTTCCTGGTCAGGCGCCACCCATGATGATTTTAAAAAAAAAAAAAAAAAATTTGTTCAGGGGTGGCGCCTATCTGGTCAGGCGCCACCCCTGATGCTTTTTAAAATAAAAAAAAAAAAAAAATTTGCTCAGGGGTGGCGCCTATCTGGTCAGGCGCCACCCCTGATCTTTCAAAAAAAAAAAAAAAATTTGTTGTCACGGGTGCCTTACCTTTTTTAACAAAAAAAAAAAAATTTGTCAGGGGTGGCGCCTTCCTGGCCAGGCGCCACCCCTGATGCTTTTTAAAAAAAAAAAAAAAATTTGTTCAGGGGTGGCGCCTATCTGGTCAGGCGCCACCCCTGATCTTTCAAAAAAAAAAAAAAAATTTGTTGTCACGGGTGCCTTACCTTTTTTAACAAAAAAAAAAAAAAAATTTGTTCAGGGGTGGCGCCTGTCTGGTCAGGCGCCACCCCTGACCTGTTTTTAAAAAAAAAAAACAAAATTTAGGATTTTCTATGCCTTCCCAGCCAATTAGAACCCACCCCGCCCCACCCCCTTATCCTTAATGTTTCCCGCCTCTCTCCCCCCATTCTCTTTTCATTTCCCGCGTGCCGACACCACCTACCTCTCTTTACCTTTTTCTCATATCTTTAATCATTCACTCTCTCATTCTCACTTTCAGTATCTGCGTGCTCTCCCCTTCCTTCCATTTTCTTATCTTCACTTCTTAAAACGACATTCACACGAGCACACGTCTTTGTTTTATCCCAACTGCCAACCCCACTCCTGTCCCTTTTATTCCCTTTTCTTTGTATTGTCTACAAGTTTTTGGTCCCCACTTCATTTGGTAGCTCAAATATCTTCCTTCCCTCACTGAAGATTGCGTCACCAACGGCAATTACGTGGTCCCCCACTCCACTGTACTGATCAACCTGTAAGTTCAACTTGCGTTTTGTTTTTATTAATTTTTTTTTCAAGTGAAACTGTGAAAGTTAATATAATTTTCATGATTCCTCTAGCGTTAGACTTATTATGATGGAGATATATTAATAAAGTCATCGTAGAGTTATAAAAATGATTAGTACCATAACTTATTTGTTTTTAATGAGCTGCGCTGAACCTAAAATTGTATGAATTAATGTTGATAATATTTTATTTTTAAAAAAAAAGTATAGTTCACCTCCATAGTAATTGCACTATGTGAGCTTTTAAATTTTACCCTTAAATAGTTAAATTTACTTTTGCACCGTATAGGAAATGTTGCTTTTGGTAAAGGATAAGTCATTTGTTGGCATATACAAGAGAATAATTTTGCTTCTAAATTGTAGACAATAATTGAAAAGGTGATTTGTAATACGTATAGGAAATGTTGCTTCTAAATTGGTTCAACTTTATGCAAGAGAATAACAACAAAATGTCACTTTCAACTTTAGCAATTATTGTCATAAAAAAAAAAAGGAAGAATTGAAAATGATGCAAATGATTTCATTTAACACCTATATATATATATATATAATGTACAAATGTGCGTGTGTGTTGTTTGTAGGCGTGTGTGTATTGTAGGCGTGTGTGTACATATATATTCCCATTACTAGAGACTTATCCGATCCCTATTGTAGGCGTGTGTACTGTGTTTTAGCTCTCACTAGTTCTAAAGAATTAATTCAACAAGTTACAAGCTCACTAGTTCTAAGAAATTAATGCAACAAGTTACAAGAATAATGAAAGAATTGAATTAAATGTTATATATAACCATAAATTTGAACGACAGTAATTAATATACAAGTGATTTGAAATTAGATAATCAAATTAACTTTTAATAATACTGTTATTTCTTTTAAAACTGCTTCAAATTATTTGTTTTCCAAAAATAAAAATCATTTATTTAACATTATTTCACGTATTTAATATATATTTGTGTTAGTGCTATATATTTTGTAGAGGTAAGAAAATAATTTTTTGTATTATTTTATTAAACTATAATAGAGAAAATCCCATTTAAACCCAATGAAAATAGGAAAAATTGAAATCAGGATAATAAATTGAATAATTCGTTAATTGATGAGTCATTAACTTATTTAATAATTTTAAAATATGGATAAAATGAGTTTAATATATCAATATATATCAACGTTAATATTTAATAAAATAAAATATAATTTGTCTATATTGTTTAACTTTAAATATATTAACTAAAACCGTAAGGGGAAAAACATATAATAAGGAGAAAATTAATATTGGGATTATGCTTTCTTTTTCATTTTATTTTATTTTCTTTATTTTTTTTTCTGAATCATATTTTTTGATTTAAGCTAATCATATTTGATTTTATTATATTTTGATGTTTATTACACATATTATTATTTAAAAAAATAACTTAGAACCTCAAATATTTTATTGATTTGTTTGTTTAATTTGTGTTTGTAGTTTCAGTTCATCAGTCTATTGAAGCTTCTATTTACGGTATGTTTTTTAAATTTTGAGTTCACAAATGTGATTTTAGTTAAATTTAATAGTTATAATTTGTAGGAGTTCTAATGATTGTTATTGATTAATTGCATAAGCAAAATAATTATTTATATATTCTTAACACTTGTATTTTATTTAATTATTGACTTGTAATGTTTTCTAATTTAACTATGATATATTATTGTGGCAAATATGGTTTCTTTTGTTATGAGTTGTAAAATTTTATTATAATGCCTGGGAATAATTAATGAATTATTTGGCAATTTAAATATTCAGTTTAAGACTTAGAAAGCTTCAATTATGAAGATTCATGTGGTGTATGTTATTTTAAATTAAAATTGGTAAGAGAATATAAAAGTAATTAGTAAATGCAATAGTTATACAACTAACCACGTAATTTTTAAAAAAAATAGATTGAAGCCCATAGATGGATCGTAAATGGATGTCATCTAATCGATGTTCAAGGGAACATATAGATGGGGTGAAGGATTTTATTACATTTGCAACTGAGCACACAAAAGATCCTGGCAAAATCTTATGTCCTTGCTTATCCTGTTGTTTTGGAAAGCGGATTAGTCAACTTGATTTGCTAGATCATCTAGTGTGTTATGGTATTGATCAAACATATATACGATGGACAAGGCATGGTGAGACCAACGATTCATATAGTGATCGGGTGCATACCACGGGTGGTGCCTCGGATGAATTTGATCAAAGCATGTTTGATGAAGATGATGGTCTTGAAGAAATGGTAAATATGGTTGAAGGGGTGCTTCATAACTGCCCTAACGAATATGAGAAGTTGAAAGGTGATGCAGAGAAACCATTATATGTCGGAAGTACTAAATACACAAGATTGCTAGCAGTGTTGAAGTTGTACAACTTTAAAGCTCGCTATGGATTGAGTGATTCGGGTTTTACCGCATTGCTTGAACTGTTGCAAGATATGCTTCCAGAAGAAAATGTACTTCCTATCAAGACATACGAGGCAAAACGAATTCTTTGCTCTACAACCGGTATGGGATATGAGAAGATACATGCATGTCCTAACGATTGCGTATTATTTCGAAATCAGTATGCAACGTTGGAGAAGTGCCCTAAATGCAACGCATCTCGATATAGGAAGAAGAAAGGAAAAAGTCCTTTGAAGGTGCTATGGTATTTTCCCATTGTTCCGAGATTCAGGCGACTGTATAGTAATGCAGAGATTGCTAAGCAGTTGACATGGCATACAGATGAAAGGATTAAAGACACGAAGCTTAGGCACCCTGCAGACGCTCCTCAATGGGAAAAAATTGATCATGAGTACCCTGACTTTGCTGATGAAGTCAGGAACCTTCGCCTTGCACTGTCAACTGATGGAATTAATCCGCACGGTGTTCAGAGTAGCACACATAGCACGTGGCCGGTGATATTGATGATTTATAACCTTCCTCCACACTTAATCATGAAACGTAAGTTTATGATGTTGTCCATGTTAATTTCTGGGCCAAGGCAACCTGGGAATGATATAGATGTATACTTGGCTCCTTTAATTGATGACTTGAAGCTGCTTTGGGATGAAGGTGTTAGTGTGTATGACGGGTACATGAAAGAAAGTTTCACTTTGAAAGCCATGTTGTTTGGCACAATTAATGATTTCCCTGCTTATGGAAATTTGTCAGGATACAGCGTCAAAGGATATGGTGCATGCCCTATATGTGAAGATGACACTCATTCAATGCGACTTCATCATTGTAAGAAAAATGTTTACATGGGGCATCGAAGATTCTTACCATCACAACATCGTTGGAGGAAGTGGAAAAAACCTTTCAATGGTGATGCAGAAGAAGGTAGCCCGCCGAAGATGTTGACCGGTTCCCAGGTGTATTCCATGGTAAAAGACTTGGAGAACAATTTTGGCAAACCTTTTGCAAAACAAATCGAGACAAGCGGTTGGAAGAAAAAGTCTATTTTCTTTGAACTTCCATATTGGAAGTCTTTATATGTGAGGCATTTTCTTGATGTGATGCACATAGAAAAAAATATCTGTGATAGTCTAATTGGCACGTTGCTTAATATCCAAGGGAAAAGCAAGGACAATGTCAATTCGAGGTTGGATTTAGTGAACTTGGGAATTAGAGAAGAGTATGCACCGATTGAGCAAAGGTCTCGTACCTATCTACCGCCAGCAGCATACACTCTGTCGAGGAAAGAGAAGAAATTGTTTTGTGAGTTTCTGCAAGGAATTAAAGTTCCCGAGGGCTACTCTTCAAATATAAAGAACCTTGTATCGGTAAAAGAGTTGAAGTTAAAAAACCTTAAATCTCATGATTGTCATGTGCTAATGCAAAATTTCCTACCGGTTGGTATACGATCCATTCTACCCAAAAAATTAAGGAACACTATCACGAAACTTTGCATGTTTTTCAAGTTGATCTGCAGTAAAGTGGTTGATTCAACCAGGTTACAAGATTTGCAAAGGCTGATTGTGTGTACTCTGTGTGAACTTGAAATGTATTTTCCGCCTTCTTTTTTTGACATTATGGTACATCTAACTATACACTTGGTCAAAGAAACTCAATTGTGCGGTCCAGTGTACTTGAGATGGATGTACCCAAATGAACGATTCATGAAAATATTAAAGGGGTATGTGAAAAATAGATACCGTCCAGAGGGTTGTATCGCTGAAAGTTACATGGTTGAAGAAGCAAGTGACTTCTGTGCTGATTTTCTATCAAATGTTGACCCTGTAGGGATCCCCAAGTCCCATCATGATGGCCGAAGATCAGGGAAAGGAACAACGGGGAGTGATGTAATAACGATATCAGTGACTGAACGGGATCAAGCCCACTTGTATGTCCTACATAACACTGATGAGGTCGAACCGTATGTAGAAGAACACAAGGATGCTCTCCGGTTGGTACATGGTGATGGGAATGAAAATTTATTAACAACAGAACACAATAAACAATTTGCAGGTTGGTTGAAAAAGCGTATTAACGATGAGATGGAGAGGAATCCTGATTCAGTTTCCGAAAAATTGAAGTGCCTGTCGAAGGGACCGAGCTTACATGTATTATCTTACAATGGTTATGCAATCAACGGTTACACATTTTATACACAAGACCATGATAAACTCACTGGTGAGGACGTACTGCATAATTCACCGTTGCCTGATAACACACTCCGGGTTAGGGTTGATGTCTGCACGAACGAAGACGCCATCTTACCGATCCCGTCTCAGGATGAGCAAAATAAGGTGGCAGATGTTGTAGGTGGCTATGTTGCTTGGCCAATAGGTCTTATCGAGCCATGTGGAAAGGTCGTTCATTCAAAATTCCCTGCACTTTTCCTTCAAACTTTCATCTCGAACTGTGATTTAATTTTCTGATTTGCGCAGGGTAAGATTTCAAAGTCTTCAACAACACAACCCAAGTCAAAAGCATCGGCCAGCCATCAGAGCAGAAGAAGACATACCTCATATCTCGATCAATTAATATTGATTGCACCACAATTGATCGATGAAGGGGTAGTGTCATTACGTATTCCAAGACATATCTACAATGTTGGTGGTCTAGTTGATTATATTACTGCCGAGGTTGTGCAGGAAATATGTGCTCGTGATTGGGTTAGTGCTTCAGCTATCAACATCTGGATAAGGTACTTCACTATTATCGTTTATCACTGTTATTAATATATCTCGTTCCATTTCTTTTGTTTCTCATGACACTGTATGTTTTATACCAGGCATTTAGACCAGGACGTTTTCATGGATACACACAGGGTCCAATTCGCATTTGTCAACCCTTTTCTCGTTGGTCATCATGAGGGTAAAATGGATGTGACTGCGCAGTCTAATGAGCTGAAAGATTACTTTAGCAAGAAAGCGACAGCAAATACATTATTTTTAGTGCCGTATAATACGGGGTAAGTTATTATTGGTACAATTTTTCTTTTTATTGTTTAACTTCTATCATAACATGATTGTTCAAAAAATAATTTTAAAACATATTTTAGGCGCCATTGGATATTGATCGTTATCAATCCAGCGGAACCTTCAGGCCCTCGCATTTATTATGTGGATCCTCTGAAAAATGGTCTTCCATAAGACCGTTTTGATATGTTGCTATTGATCAGTAGGTAAGTATACGTGCCTATAAATAAATATTTGCGAACATGATTGAATAACCAAAAGTAATAACTTTCTGTTTCTTTTATTAGCGCATTGACTGCGTATCGGTCGTCTGTCGGGTTAAACTATTCTAAAGCTACTGACCCCCGCCTTAGCTATCCTTGGAAGAAGATACAGGTATGGATATTTGACTTTAATCTACTTAGACTTTGTTATTAAACACTTTTTATTCAGAAACAGAGTTAAATATTGCATTATATTATTGCAGTGCCCTTTCCAACCTAATGACAATGATTGTGGGTACTATATCATGAAATTTATGAAGGATGTTATTATGCATGATCAACCATTTATTCCTCAAAAAGTAAGTCATTTAGTTGCACTTCATATTGTGTTGTAATGAAATTGAATTAGTGCCTGACAGTTATGTTTTACTGATTTTAATTCGTTCTAACTTGTGTCTGATTGTATTTATCTATAGTATTATGAAGATCAACGTTGTGACGCTTTGACAGACCATCAGGTTAATGAAGTGATCGAGGAATGGTGTGAATATGTGTTTAAGCAAATCCCTAGGTAGCTATATTTACTATTAAATTCACTAGCTAGCTGGTTTTTTTTGTTGTTGTTTCTAATTGCCAATATAATTGTTGTGTCATGCATGTTTGTTCAAGTTGAATTTGTTGTATTATATTTCATTCAGCTAGGTTTACAGTATATTGTATAACAATTTTCATTACTACTTTAGCTAATCAATCATTTGTTGGTATCATTTTAAAGTTATCTATTATTGTTCTTATTAAACCTTGCAGACTATAATTATATATGCATGGGATAATTATATATGCATGAGGAAAAAATATGCTAAAAAAAAAAACCAATACGAATTGAAAAACCCAAAAATATACGAGGACAAAATATACTAAAAAAAATCAGAACGGAAATAAAAAAAAAAAACAATACCTACTGTGGCGCCTGGCCAGCCAGGCGCCACAGGAGGTTTAATGATGCTGTGGCGCCTGGAGGGCCAGGCGCCACAGGACCTAAGGCTCCTGTGGCGCCTGGCCGGCCAGGCGCCACAGGAGCTAAGCCTCCTGTGGCGCCTGGCAGCCCAGGCGCCACAGGAGGTAGGCTTCCTGTGGCGCCTGGCCGGCCAGGCGCCACAGGAAGTTATTTTTAATAATAATAAAAAAAAAAAATCTGTGGCGCTTCCAAGCGCCACAGCTTTTTTTAGTAGCGTTAAGATAGGTGGCATTTCGGAAGCGCCACAGCTAATGCAATTATAAGCGCCACAGATTTGGTTTTTTGTAGTAGTGCATATCTATTTAGGATTAAAATAAACCCTTTACGTAGCCCTTATATTAAAAACCAGACCACAGAGGTAGTATTATAATTTCTTCTCTAGTTTTGGTCATCAACGTACCAACTAGCTCCTCCTCATTTAATAACATAGGAATCTAAGTAGTAAATATGCTACATGTCAAGAGAATTATGAGCACGTAATACCGTAATAGGAATGGCAAGGGCATTCAGTACGTAGATTTTTCCAATACTGTAAAGGTTTTTAATGAATCCAAAATATCCACCTAATCTTTTTGAAAGTCATGACATTGTTTTAATTCCTTTCTAGCCCGTTTGGTTCGATTACATGAGAGAGGATTACATGTAATCCTGATATAATAGAGTGATTACAGCGTTTGGTTGCACTTATGTAATGTAAATAGGATTACATTTTGTAATCGTGATTACATCATTTGATGTAATCATGATTACACTGCTATGACTGATGAATGAGGATGCAGACATCCTGTAATTAAGTGAAAATGACACTATTGCCATCATAATTTTTTAAATTGATCAAAGTGTCCACCCATAAATACTGTTAAATATTAAATAATTTTATTTATCACCAGTAAATATTAAAAAGTAATTAATAATATAGAAACTTAAGAAATATTCCCCATTAAAAATTAAAAAATTATATTCCACCTTTAAAAAAATATTAAAACATGTCATTAAATAATATTTCCATCATTAAATATTAAAAAAATTAACATGAACCCAACCTATACACTGAATAATATTTTCATCATTAAATATTAAAAAATTACCATGAACCCAATGCGTATATTGCATAGAATTAAAAAATTATCATAGACCCAATGTGTACATTATTATATATGTAGACAGGGGTAATTTTGTCCCTTGCTATATTATTCCCATGTATTTCTCATTTTCAATGTAATCCAACCAAACATTGTTATGTATATATATCATCTTTCTCTAATGACGAACCAAACAAATTATGTAATCATCATTACATTACATTCCATTACATTGCATTACATTCCATTACATTACCTTCAATTCCGTGAACCAAACGGGCACTTCATTCTTCTAATTAGCACAATGAATTAACAAAAATGAGATGGAACGCACATAATGGATTTTGTAAAGTTTATGGAGAAAGTAGGCGTGTTTTGTAAAGTCGTAAGTGAGAGAGTATCCATATCCTTGTGAGAGAGGAAGAAACAACATCTTATCTAGAGCATTTTTATAAGATATTTCTTTTAGAATTATATTAATTCTATTTATAAGAAACACCATCTTGTCCAGAGTACTTTTTCTAAAGAAAATTTCTTTCCTACCCTCATTAAAAATGAGAATTTACTAATGAGAATATGAGATCAATTATTAAAAGTTTCCGACCAATTATTAAGTGTATTTTTAGAAAAAGATTAGAATTTTTAACATATTTACAAATCTAACTTTAACTACGCTTTGTTATTCTTGAGAATTAGTTATTTATCTCTTATAGAAAGGATCAGAGAAAGTATTTTGTGGGTGACGGGGTCAAAGAGGTAAGCATTTAGGTTGTGAGTGATATTTAATTTGGGAGAATTTGATCTCTAAATAAATATATGAAGGTTATATTGATTGTGAGTGTTGAGTGCGTGATATTTGGGGAAGTCTAGATCTAGACATAAAAATACTAAAAGAAAAAAAAAGGTTTGTAGGTGCATATATGTGTTTCTTCATTTTGGTTATTTTTAATCTTTTTTATGTTAATTTATGCACTATTTTAAAGCCTGTTTTTCATCCTTTTTTTCTTCAGGTCAAAACCTTCTTTAAACAAACTATGGAACATGTGGTGGTTGAACTTATATTACTGACACCGTGAACACACCCAGACAATTTAATTTCCTTCTGTAATGATTTGTGTGTGTGTGTGTGTGTGTAATCCATCTTGCTTGTTTTCTTAGCTCAATTGAATTTTGAAGATGGCTTCTGACTTAGGTACATTATGCTCTACATATAAAGACAATATTGTCATTTAAAAAGAAACTTAATTCCAAACAAATTTTTAGGAATTAGGGTTAAAAAAATAGAGCTAGTAATATAAGTTGAGTCTACAAAAAGGATAGCAGGATGTGTTTGTTAAAGTTAGGCCCTTTTAAAAACATAGTTGACCCATATTGTATTAATAGAACTCGGGGCAGGTATTAATGGGGTTGGGTCTAGTAGAAGGAACTAGTCTTTTACAATATAGCGAATCAAGATTCGAATCCCCACAGGAAGAAGTGCTCACATTTAGTGCTCGACAGTGCTTCGAATACTAATGCCTCCAATATGAGGATATTTATGCTTAGTGGGGGAAAAAAAGAACTCGTGGCAAGTTAGCCTTTTCTATAGGCAAAAAAAAAAAAAAAAACTAAATACCTAATTTCCTTCCTCCTCTGCGTCACACTCTTCTGAAACTTAAAGTATGACCTAATTGGGGAGTTGATTTTTGTTCCAAATGTAAGACATATTTCTCATATTTATCATTCTTTTCAAAATTTACTCCTACGGATATTCTCTTAACAATAATTAAGAGAGAAGAGGAGAGAATTAAAGAATAAGATTAGGGTATTTTAGAAAAAAACGTGTTATATTAACTAACTTAACTAACGTGTTTAGTGTAATCAAGTTTGAGTATTTTGCGGGTGACGGGGTCAAAGAGGTAAACATTTAGTGAGTTGTGAGTGTATTTAATTTGGGAGAATTTGATCTCTCAATAAATATATGAAGGTTATATTGATTGTGAGTGTTGAGTGCGTGATATTTGGGGAAGTCTAGATCTAGACATAAAAATACTAAAGAAAAAAATGGTTTGTAGGTGCATATATGTGTTTCTCCATTTTGGTTATTTTTAATCTTTGTTATGTTAATTTAAGCACTATTTTAAAGCCTGTTTTTCATCTTATTTTCTTCAAGTTAAAACCTTCTTTAAACAAACTTTGGAACATATGGTGAATGAGCCTATATCACTGACACCATGAACACACCCAGACCAGTTGATTTCCTTCTGTAAAGATATGTTCATATATATAATCCATCTTGCTGTATTTTAGCTCAGTTGAATTTTGAAGATGGCTTCTTATTTAGGTACATTATGCTCTACATATTTTTAGGAATTAGGGTTAGAAAAATAGAGCTAGTAATATGAGTTGAGCCCACAAAAAAATAGCAGGATGTGTTTGTTAAAGTTAGGCCCTTTTAAAAACATAGTTGACCCATAAGGTATTAACATAATTGGTGGTAGGTGCTAATGGAGGTTGGGTCTAGCAGAAAGGGGAAGTCTTTTACAATATAGCGAATCAAAATTTGAATCTCCATTAGGAGAGTTGCCCACATTTAGTGCCCGACAGTGCCTCAAATATGATTGCTTCCAATAGGCGGATATCTATGTTTCAGGATAAAAAGAAAAGAACTCGTGGCAAGTTAGCCTTTTCTATTAAAAAAAAAAAAAACCTAAATACCTTCCTCCCTCCCTTGTGTCACACTCTTCTGAAACTTAAAGTATGATATAATTTGGGAGTTGATTTTGGCCTTAAATGTAATGCACTTTTCTCATATTTGTCAATCTTTTTCTAATTACCCATATTAATGTTCTCTTAACAATAATTAAGAGAGAAGGGGAGGGAATTAAAGAATAATAGTATAGTATTTCAAAAAAAAAATATTATATTAATTAACTTAACTGTTTTTAATATAATCAAATTAAATAAATAAGTTTTTCATTAAGATCAGGGAGTAGCTCAATATTTTAAAGTCTCGCTTAGCCCCAATCTATGTCACTCAAGACAATGTCGTCCTGTCCTCTTGCTCAGTTTTTTATTTTTAGATGATCTTGACCGTTGGTTTCATGGAAAAATCAACGGTTATTTTTTTACTGAGTTGCGGGCAGCTGTGAAGGATAGATGCACTGGTATGGTGATTTGCTATTGACGAATGACGATGATCGATATTGCGGCATATTTGCCCCCCTCTGGTGATTAGTAGAAGCTGCTTTTTTTTGAAGTTAAGGTTCCTGAAAATATAAATTTTACTTTTTTATTTTAGGATAAAGATACAAATTTAGTCATAAAGGTCTTCTCTATAAGCACCGAGTATAATTATACTTTGTTTGGGTATAAAACTAGACATTATTATTTTAAGAGGTGTAAAAATAGACATAATCATTTTAAGAGATGGTAAATTTGACATTATCGTTAACCAAACCTAACGTCCGTCCATCTTTTGCACTGATGAGGGTCATAAAATTCTTCCTGTTGACCACACCATTTATGCTATGAATAAAGTTATAAAAACACGTCACATCACTAAATTTAATATGATGTGTAAGCTGATTTGCCAGCCTTTAAAGAGTTTTATTTTTTTTTATGGTATAATTAATCTGCAAGTATTTATAGTTTCAACCAATTTTTAACTAGGTCTCAATAATTTTTTTTAATTAGGTTCTTATACTTTCACATATTTTTAATCAGGTCCTTATATTTTTTTTCCTTTTTATCGGGTCCTTATTGTTTTATCAAATTTTTAATTGGGTCTTTGTAGGTTTTTTGGATTTTAATTTATTAATTTAATTTCTAGTTAAATCAATGAATAATATTAAAAATTAGAGACCTAATTAAAAATTAGTTGAAATTATAAAGACCTGCAGATTAATTATCCTTTATTTTTATTTAAACAGATTTTGTTCTAGATATTCATAGCCCTTTTTTTCTCTCCTTCCTCTCATCATCTCTCACCTTCGACCTCCCTCTTAGTTATTTCTAGCGAAGCAAAAAGGAAAAAAAGGAACTTGAATAAGATCACATTAGATATTTTTAACTGCAGCACCTGCTAGCTTCCCACCAGCACTTGCCCTTGAGTTCTGAGGGTGTTTCACTTGCCGACAGTGGCCCTTCTTCTAAGCCACCTGCTAGATCTCTTATACAACTCCCTACAAGATTTATCTACAAAAATTAAATGAGGAGGGAGAGTTTGAAGAGAGAAGGCGAAGAGGAAGGTTATATTGATTGTGATGTTAAGTGCGTGATATTTGGGGAACCACTACTATAAAAAAGAAGTTTAGTGGCGCAGCTCTTATGATACTTTTTTAAAAAGCGCCAAAGATAATTATTTATTTAAAATTATTTTGATGCTTTGGCGCTTACAATTATAAGCGTTATAGTAGATGTTAACCTTATATGACGCTTTCATGTACAATCGCCAAACAATGTCTTCAATTTGTTTTAAAAAAAAACAATAAGAAGCTTTGGTGTTTTATGTGGAAGCGCCAAAGCTTCTTATATTTTCAAAAAAATAAAAAATAAAAATATAATAGGAAGCTTTGGCGCTTCCTTACTTCCTATATATTTTTTTTTTAAAAAAAATTGATCCACGTTGGTTTTATATATGACATAGTAAAGGAAACTAATACTTAAGAGTACATGTTTCCCATCAAAATTAATTTAATGTGTTTAGCTTTTCTTAATATATTATTTATTCTATAATAATTCTTATTATTATAGAATAAATAATATGATTACTATTTTGTAGGGAAAATTACTCATAAGTGTCAGGTAAAAAAATTAAACCATAAAGATCCAAAAAAATGTAATGTTTTTACAAATTTAACTTGTAAACATGCAAGTTCGACTTGTACGTGTAGACATAAATTGTTAAATTTAACTTGTAAATATAAAAGTGTGAGTTGTAAATATATAATTTTTAAAGTATTTCTATATTTTATTTGTTTTAACAATTTTAACTTGTTATAACATTTGTTTTAACAAAATTATATACAATTTTGTCCTCATTTCTACATAATTTTTAAATATACGTACAATTTTGGAAACAGTTGCAGGAGAATAAAGAGAATTAATGAGGACAAAATTATGAATAAGACTCACTACTATCAAAAGCTTCCTATGTATTTTTTTTTAAAAAAAAATTTTACAAAGACCACATTCCAAAAGAAAAAATTAAAAAAAAAATATATTTATATATATATATATTATAATAGGAAGCTTTGGTGCTTCCTAAGGAAGCGCCAAAGCTTCCTATATATTTTTAATTTCTTTTTTTTTAAAAGGCCACATTCCAAAAGACAAAAAAAAAATTATAATAGGAAGCTTTGGCGCTTCCTAAGGAAGCGCCAAAGCTTCCTATGTATTTTTTTTTTTTTTAAAAAATTTGATCCATGTTTTTAAAGACCCAGCCATTATCATCCCGCCATTATCGTCTTATAAAATTTAAACATCCCGCCATTATCGTCCTCCTGCTTCCCATTTCTCATAAATTTCGATCCATTGCTCCCCTACTCCATTAGTCCACCAGCTTTTTAGGTACTTATTTGAAGTTTCAGCAATGACACTCTTTTATGAAGCGTCAAAGCTTCCCTTGTTTACAAAATTTAAACACCCCGCTATTGTCATCCCGCCATTATCACTCTCCTACTTATCATTTCCTATAACTTCAATCCATTGCTCTCTCACTTTATTGGTCTACTAGCTTTTCTTATTCATTATCTCCACTCCTTCCTTTCTTTGATGGCAACAAGTAGAAAAGTAGGAGATCCCTAGCTTGTAAGCATTGTTTTTTAAACATTTGATCCATATTTTCTTTTTTTTTTCTTTTTGGTTAAGATCTATAATGACTCTTATATGTTTGCTTATATTTTTTGTTTTTCAGGTATTGATTTGAAGTTTCAACTTTGTCAGCTTAAACTTCCTATACATTATTAGTTTTTTAATTTTTAAGCTTACAAATATAATAATATTGTAGTGATTTTATTGTAATACAAATCATTGTAGTTACTGTTTTACATTTTTTACTATCGCATTGTAATTTGCTTGTTTTATCAAGAAAAGAAAATAATTAAAAAAAATGACTAACATTGTTTTGTATTGTAATTGGCCTACTAGACGAAATATATGATTATTTATTTGCTAAAATTTATATATGATCATCAGACATTTATTTTTACATTACATCGTACAGGAAAAAAATATTTAAACAAATTATTAAAAAAAAGCAAAAAAAAAAAAATTTAAAAAAATTATTAAAAAAAACAAAAAAAGAACCCTCCTTTAGCATTTATATGATAAACGCCAAAGGAACTCCTCCTCCTTTGACGTTTATATGATAAACGCCGAAGGAGGGAAACCTCCTTTGGCGTTTATCATATAAAGCCAAAGGTGGGTTCCCACCCTCCTTTGGCGCTAGATTTTTAAGGGCCAAAGGAGGGCACCTCTTCCTTTGGCGCTTGTTACATAAAACGTCATATATAATTTATTTATTTATTTAATTTGATAAGGTAATGTATGGCGTTTTTGTGAATTGAGAAGCGTCATAGGTATTTTTAATAGTGTCAAAAGCTTTGACGTTTCTTAAACGTCAAAGTATTTTTTAAAATAAGCGTCATTATATCGCTTTTTTGTAGTAGTGAACTCTTGATCTAGACATAAAAATACTAAAGAAAAAAAATGGTTTGTAGGTGCATATATGTGTTTCTCCATTTTGGTTATTTTTAATATTTTTATGTTAATTTAAGCACTATTTTAAAGCCTGTTTTTCATCCTTTTTCCTGATGTTAAAACCTTCTTTAAACAAACTATGGAACATGTGGTGGATGAACTTATATTACTGACACCGTGAACACACCCAGACCATTTAATTTCCTTATGTAATGATTTGTGTGTATGTATGTATAATCCATCTTGCTTGTTTTTTTAGCTCAGTTGAATTTTGAAGATGGCTTCTGACTGGGGTACATTATGCTCTACATATAAGGACAATATTGTCATTTAAAAAGAAAACTAATTCCAAACAAATTTTTAGGAACTAGGGTTAGAAAAATAGAGATAGCAATATGAGTTGAGCCCAAGAAAAAGGTTGCATGATGTGTTTGTTAAAGTTAGGTCCTTTTAAAAACGTAGTTGACCCATATTGCATTAATAGAACTCGTGGTAAGTACTAATGGTGGATGGGTCTAGTAAAAAGAACTATATTTTATAAGTGGTAAATCAATGTTTGAATCCATATTAGGAGAGGTGTTTATATTAAGTACCTGACAATGTCTCGAATATGATTATCTTCAACAGAAGGATATCTATGCTTAGTTTTAAAAAAAAAAGAAAAAAACTCGTGACAGGTTATCCTTTTCTGTAGAAAAACAACATAAAAAACCTAAGTACCTTCCTTCCTCCCTTGTGCCGCACTCTTCCGAAACTTAAAGTATAACTTAATTGAGGAGTTGATTTTGGTTCTAAATGTAAGATATATTTCTCACATTTGTCAATATTTTTCTAATGTACCTCTATTAATATTCCCTTAATAATAATTAAGTAAGAAAGGGGGAGGGAATTAAAAAATAAAGTTAGGGTATTTTAGAAAAAAAAATTATATTAACTAACTCAATTAACATATTTAATATAATCAGATTAGATAAACGAGTTTTCCATTAAGATAAGAGGGAGCAGCTCAATATTTCAAAGTCTGGCTTATAGATCAATCTATGTCACTCAAGACATTGTTGTCCTTTCCTCTTCCTCAGCTATTGATTTGTAGATGATCTTGACCATTAGTTTCATTGAAAAATTCACGGTTTTGTCTACTGACCTGCGGGCAGCCGTGGAGGATAGATGCACTGGTATGGTGATTTGCTAATGATGAATGACGATGATCGATAACGCAGCATATCTGGGAGCACATTTCATGCTCATCAAATTGATGATAAAAAATGTGCTCATCATCCATTTAACTGGTAGATTAATTTTTGACGGTTCAGATTTAATTAATTTAATTTTTATATTTTAAATAAATTTTTATTTTTGTATATATAAAATTAAAAATAAAGATAATTTTATTATTATCATTTCTCATAAAAATGATTTTATTAATTAAAAAATTATAATTTAAAAATTTTAAATTTAGATCATTCAGAATAAATTTAAACGGTCAAGATCTCATCACAATAGTGAGAAATTAGGTCCTCATCACTATGATGAGCACCTAATGTGGACCCTGGCATATCTGCCCCCAGTGGTGATTAGAAGAAGCTGCTTCACCAAAAAAAGAAGTAAACGTTTTTGAAAATATAAAATTTATGTATTTATTTTTTGGTAAAGGTGAAAATTTAGTAATGAAGGTTTTTGCTATGAGCACCCAGTACAATTATATTTTATTTGGGAACAAAACTAGACATTATTATTTTAAGATGTGCAAAAGTAGACATAATCATTTTAAAAGGTATCAAATTTGACATTAGTTAACTAGACTTAACATCCGTCCATCTTTTGCATTGAGGGTCCAGCAATTCTTCCTGTTGACCACATCATTTATATTATGAATAAAAACATGTCACATCACTAAATTTAATATGGTGTGTAAGCTGATTTGCCAGTTTTTAAAGAGTTTTATTGTTTTTATTTAAACATAATTTTGTTCTAGATATTCATGCCCCTTTTTTTTTCTCTCCTCCCTCTTATCATTGATATCCCTCACCTCCGACCTCCCTCTTAGTTATTTCCAGCAAAGCAAACAGGAGAAAAAGGAACTTGAATCAGATCACATTAGATATTTTTAACACCTGCCAGCTCCCAACCAGCACCTGCCCTTGAGCTCTAAGGGTGTTTCACTCACCGACAGTGACCCTGCTTTTGAGCCATCTGTCGGATCTCTTGTACAACCCCTTGCTGAATTTATCTAGAAAAAGTAAATGAGGAGGGAGAGTTTAAAGAGAAAAGGTGAAGAGCGAGGTCATAGGCGGTGGAACGAGAGGGAAAGGAGAGAATAAATTGGGCGCAAATCTCTAGAACAAAATAAGTTTACACCACATGCTAGCTGGAAGAACTATGAGACTCGCAACGTAAAAAAATGGTACATTCGTTAGGTCTGGTCAACAGGAATGCCAAATTTACTGCCGTCTAAAATGATTATGTCTATTTTTGCATCCAACATGGCATAATTGTGCTAGGTGTTCATAGCGAAAACTTCATTGCTAAATTTGCATATTTACCTTTTATTTTTTGTCATAAATCCCACACTCATTTTGGGTTTAAATTTACAGGAACACACTTAAAAAAGACTTAAAAGAGGAATTTGGTTTCATCGGTCCACAAAACTCTGACAAATTTATCTGTTTATATGTCGATTTCATATTTTATAATTATGTAATGTATTATGATATTATTCATGTGTTTGGATATATAAATTGACCTAATTTTATCGCCGCTAGATTTTGAATTAACATTTTTTATGACTTAGTAATAATCCAACTTTTAAAATATTAGTTTGAATTGAAGTTTGAGTATGACGAAATGGAAGGTAATATTATCACCCAAGAAATGGAAGGTAATATTTGGATAGAACTTTTATGAAAAAGTTCATTAACTTATTATTTTTGAAGAAAATAAATTATCAATTTAAATACTTTAAAAGTTATAGTCAATTTACAATTTCAATATATCATATCGATATATCCTCCCACACACATATCATCAATATATTAACAAATATAATAAGATTTATAACAAATTATACTATTTACCTATATTATAAATAATACAATAGATTAGTAGTCATTATTGTTTTATTTTATGACCTTAGAAACTTCTGATGCTTAGTTTTTATATGATATTCTGATGATGATTGAAGAGACAAAATAGAAAGTAGTTGCCTTTTAAACATGTTGTTCTTTGTCATGGTTGATTTGGTAATTATATAGCAGGAAGTTATAAATTTTTTTGATCGCAATACGGCACAAAAAAGCAGTAAGGTATAAATTAGCAGTGAAAGTTTTCACTTAGAAGAGTTGAGTATTTGGAAGGTCATTTAATTAATATTATATTATTATACTTGTATTGGTTATAATAGAGAATAAGAACCTAACATTGGATTTTCATTTACAATTTTATGTTGATTGAACAACTCGTGCAAAGCACAAATGAGATTAACATTCTATTTAACAAGTTATGAGTATAATAATCAATATATATAATTTATGAAATTATAAGGACTTAGTAAATAAAAAAGCTACATGTAAAGACTTAGTTAAATATAAATATTAGAGGATTATGATAGTGTGAGTACAATGCTGCAATAATAATAATTAGTCTTATACTATTAGGTGAGAGCCAGCAAATACACTGTGAATGAAATGATAAAGTAAAAATAGTTTTCAGGTTAAATAGAAAAGAACTTGTAAAGATACAAATAAGGGAAAATCTGAGAAAAATACATTCAAAATTAGGAAAATCCCTTACAAAGACTATTAAAAATGGTAAAGGATATAGAGGTGATTCTAATATTTACAATACTAAAGAAGTGTGAGGCCCTCATATGTTGTTTTTGAAATCAGAAGAAAATGGCAAAAATGTCCCTCTAAGAGTTTTAGAAAGGAGAGAAGAAAGTGCAATATTAGGCTGATTTCCCACACAGTAGTGCTACAATTTTCTTTTCGACTAGCTTTAGTTATTGTGACAGAAAAGTTTCATTGTGAGGGGTGGGAAACTCGTAGTGAGAAAGGAGACTGGGTCAGAAGTTTGACCTCTCACCCTGAGCTTCCTTATCCCTCAAGATGAAACTTATTCGCCACATTAAGTAGAACAAGTCACAGAAAAAATTGTAGCACTATTGTGTGGGAAGTCAGCCAAATATTGCGCCTTCTTTTTTTTTTTTAAAAAAAATTCCACCGAGGGACATTTTTGTAATTTCATTTTGATTTTAGAAAGGACAAACATGCCATCCTACTTCTTTAGTATTATAAATATTAGAATCACCTCTATATAGTACAAAAAAACATCAAATTATCAATAGAATATCAGTTTAAAAAGCATCAAATTATCGATGGAATTTTAGTTTTCCGATAGAATTACTGATAAAATAGTGACGGAAATGGATTACTAATGGAATTATTGACAAAAACCATCCGTTGTTAAAAATGTGTGGCAAATTGGTTCACCGGCACATGGTGGTCAACCCTTGCCAGCTGCCACTTGTCGTTGCCTCCTTGCGCCAATTGTCCATGCCAAATCATTGTTGTGTTTTTTGACGAAGGGAGGAATCAAACCTTCTATTTTCTCACGCGCATTTTGATGTCTTTACCAGTTGAGTTGTTTTGACCTTGAGTTATTTATTCACATAATTTATATATTTCACATTTTATATCATATTATTTAAATTTTTTAAATATTTATTATTAATATAATATATATTTAATATATTATATTAAATATTAATTTTGTGATAATTAAGTATTTATATTTAAATATAAATTTTTTGTTATATATTATTTTATTTTATAATATAAATTATTAATGTATAATAATAAAAATATTATAACTTTTATAGACGGATTACCGATGGAATTACGTCAATAATTTTCTTGAGAAATTACCATCGGTAATCCACCAGAAATTATTGACAGAAAAAATTCTATCAGTAATTTGCCAGTAACTACTGACGGAATTTAATTATGTTGGAAAATTTAATTTCTGATTGAAAAATTCCGTCGGTAATGTTTCCAACAGAAAATCACCGATGAAAAACATTCTATCAATAATTCCACTTGTAATAGCATTTTTTTTTGGAATGATGTCCTTTACCATTTTTAATGGTGTTTATAAGGGATTTTTTCTTCAAAATTTGAAAATCCAAAATCAGTAATTTCCTACTATAATGAATAAGGAACCAAAAAACCGGACTGGACTTTGAATCGTTTATAGTAGTGGTTCAAGGGTTAATAGGTCAAGCTGGGGTCAACTCGGGGTTAGATTGGCTATATTAAAATAATAGAATTTAATTAAAAATAATAAAATTTAATATACAATATTTTATTTCATTAGCCATTTTATATTTATGAAAATTAATTGGGTAAATCTTTAATATTATTTTATTTTAAGCACAATTTTAGAGTTTAATTAAATAGTAATGATGGAAAATAATTAGGTAAAAAAGAATTAACTTTATTTTATTTCCTCTTTGGTAAACTTGAGTAATTAGGAATTAGGAAATTAAATATTTGTTAGGGTTAAAGATCACTTTTGTCCCGGAAGTATTCGCTTGGGGCCAATTTTGCTCCGGAAGTTTCTAATTTGGAACAATTTTGCCCTTACGTTAGTTGGGACAAATTTGCTCCAAATTTGAAACTTTCAAGGCAAAATTGCACCATAACCCAATGACCGTTAGTCGGGTGCATCGAACACCACGCGACGTGCTGTGCTCTTCCAACTGCTAGACCCTACCTTCGGCTGAGCCAAGGTGGTCAGGCTTTTAAACAAAAAAGAGAACTCTTCCCGAGGCCCCTATCGACGTCTCCAAACTCACTAACGTTACTGTTAGCTGCCACATCCCAATTCAGAAATTTTGACCCGATTCCCTTCCGAAGTACGCATGCTACATGATATCAGACAAGCTTCCCCCATCTCTAAGGATCGATTAACTCATGTGCAAGCACCATTTACATGGAATATTTCCCCTCTTCGGCCTTTAAAGTTCTCATTTGAATATTTGCTACTACCACCAAGATCCACGGGAGCCCGGGTGGAGCAGCCGTCAATGCAGATTTTGGTGGAAGTACCAAATATTCAAGTGAGAACTTTGAAGGCCGAAAAGGGGAAATGTTCCATGTAAATGGTATTGGCACATGAGTTATTTGAACCTTAGAGACGGGGGAAGCCCATTTGATAGCGTGCAGCATGCGTACTTCAATAGGGAATTGGGTCAAAATTCCTAAACCGGGACGTGGTAGCTAACAGTAACGTTAGTGAGTTCAGAGATGTCGGCGGGGGCCTCAGGAAGAGTTCTCTTTTCTGTTTAATAGCCTGCCCACCCTAGCTTAGCCGGAGGTAGGGTCCAGCGGTTGGAAGAGCATAACACGTTGTGTGGTGTTCGATACGCCCAACTAAAGGTTATTGGGTTAAAGTGTAATTTTGCCTTGAAATTTTCAAATTTAGAGCAAATTTGCCCCGGCTAACGGTCAACTAACGCAAGAGCAAAATTGCTCCAAATTTGAAACTTCCGGAAAAAAATTGGCCCTCGAAAAACTTCCGGGGGCAAAATTGACCCCAAGCAAATACTTCCATGACAAAAGTGACCTTTAACCCTATTTGTTATTATGGGTTTGGTTTGACTAGGACTAGGGGTGGTAAGTGTTTTCTTTTCTTTTGTTTGTTTTAAAAAATCATTTCGTCTCCTATAGCTATAGTACAATTTTCATTACTTTAGCTTTGAAGTTTTCTTTAGGGAAAATTCTAGAAAAATACTTTGATAAATAAGAAAGGACAAATCAAACCTCTGAAATTTTGAAATCTCAAGTCAGTATGCTATCAATGTGGAGGAGGAATTTGAGATTTTGAAAGTTCAGAGAAAAGACGAAACTGCCCTTCAACTGTCCCTCTCTCTTAGCACTGAATAACAACACCAGCCTCTTTATTAACAATACCGTATTCTACATTAACAACTCCGCTTTCCTCTTTCACAATAATAGCACTAGTCTCTTTATTAACAACACTGCATTCTACATTAACTCGACTTTCACTACTGTAGAGTACACTTTTAACGACCGGTTTTACACCCTTTAGACGACTGTTTTCAAGGGGACGTTTATGTGAGTGTCGTTGAAAATTCAAGAAACGACGACTATTGTTAAACAGTCGTTGTATCTGAGATACAATGATTGCTTTTGCTAAAACAGTCGTTGTATCTATATTTTTTTAGAAAAAATTTTACGTTTTATAGGATACAACCACCAATGCCATTGGAAAAACACCAACCCAGACAATTACATTTTGAATCTTCAAAGTTCTATCATGACCATATAGTGCATATATCATCATAACATCATTTTAATGTTCAAACTTCAACTTGCAAACTAAATCAGCAGGATCATCACAGGATGTATTTGGCTTTCTGTTACAGTAAAAAGGTTCCTCAGTGATATTTTGTCTAAGGTCTTCAAACTCCTCTTGTGTATCAATAACCCTCCATTTCAAGCCTTCTTGGCACTGGGCAGCATATATATCAACTAAACCCTGACTTGGCTTTTTCTAATTGAATTCAATCATAAGAACCAATAATGAGTATAGGTTCGAACTTTGCAACCGTAGAATATGCTAGAGAGCACTAAAAGAATGTCTAACCATATATACCTCTGTTTGTTGCCCTATTTCTACTTGCATTTTGTAAGACTGGAAATTAACCCAGGCATAACAAAAAAACAATACTGGCATATAAAAAATGCAGTCTATGTTATGTGCATTAAGGAAAACATGACGGACAGCAGAAAAGAATTCAGTTCACCACCAAGGCCACGCAATATGTATTTTAAAGGATAGTCAATTAATTATTATCTTGTGAACCTATAAAAACATCCATTAGCCCAATTGGTAGCAACATCTGCAATGGTTCTGTCCTCATTTCCAACCCATGGCTTAATGTTATGAGAATAAACCCTGCACAGTTTTCAGAGTTTTGAAGCCATATTCAAATAGTATTAAGTTAGGAGTAAAAATCCATTCAAATATAAATGCAATATGACCATATTCAATCCATTTTCGAAGGAACTTAGCCAGCCAACTTCTCTGAATACATGTAATGCCACTTTGGCATGGAATTAACATGAAATAGTTGTTTTACTTATATTGGTCGTTTGCTCCTTCATCAATTTTCATGTATTGTATTTGCTAAACTCACATCTGATGACCGTTTGCCTAAATCCCCATCCCAAACCCTGTTGAAGCTTGTCCCAATTACCACCAGGAAATTAAAAGATCTAAAAGTGCAAAGAAAGGGCAAATCTGATGAAAGAGCTGACCTAGTAAAAAGACCATCAAAGCCTAGGGGAAAATCAAGCCACATTTCTATCAACAAGCAGATCACTTTTGCTGGAAAACAACAACTCAAACCAAGTAGCACATGTAGAAGTTACTCAATGACAGCTCAAAATCGAATAGATGCTCTATGAGCAAAACAAAACCATCTAATACTTTCATTCTCTTTATTTTCAAAGATTGCCAATAGGGTAAAACCCTAAGACCAAAATCACATGCCTCGTACTTGATCTCAATTCTAACTCCCAAATAAAAATTTTAGGTACGTAATACCACCATTATTGCGTTATGCCGGTATACATCATATATATGACAACAAAAACCCAAAATTTCAAATTCTCAGAAACCAAAAACTGGAACAAAATGAGGACACTCCTTGAATTGATGAAAGGAGGGATTGGCGAGTAAGCTAGTCAGTATCGTACCTGAGGAGGGGGCTTTTTACAACGACTGTGGCGGGGTGAGAGGGGGAGGGAGAAGAATGCACCAGAGCTGCTAGCCACCACTTGCGACTTGCGAGAAACAAGCTGTGAGGAAAGTTGAGGGACGATAGTCGGAGATTGGGCGCGAGAAGGAGGTGCGAATTGAAGAGAAAAAGGGGAAATTGGAAAATGAGGAATAGGGGGCGCAGTTTTACTCTGAGTTACAACGTTCGTTCCCAAAAAACAGTCGTTGTAGAACTTAGTTACAATGACCGTTTTAGAGAACGATCGTTGTATGTTAGATACAACGACTGTTATTGGAAACGGTCGTTGTAACATTGATTACAACGTCCGTTTCCAATAACGGTCGTTGTAACCTTGTCTTCAATGATCGTTTTGATAAAATCGGTCATTGTAAGTTTAGCCAGTAACTTTTTACGTCTGGTTTCTATAAATGGTTGTTGTTTGGTGTCGTGGAATCATGTTTTTGTAGTAGTGTTTCTTGTTTTATAATAACAAGACCAGTCTTTATATTGACAACACCATATTCTATATTAACAACTCCACTTTCTTGTTTCACAACTTCATAATTGAAGTTTCAGGACCAATAACAACACCTCTCTCTTTATTAACAATACCGTATTTTACATTAACAACTCAATTTTCTTGTTACACAATAACAACGCCGGTCTCTATATTAATAACACCGTATTCTATTTTAACAACTCAACTTTCTTGTTTTACAACTTCGTAATTAAGTTTCATTGCCAATAACAATACCATATTTTATATTAACAACACCATATTTGAGATATGAAAATATGAAAGAATAAAGATGAGTTGTTAATGTAAAATGCGGTGTTGTTAATAAAGAGACCGTTGCTGTTATTGTGAAAGAGGAAAGCGGAGTTGTTAATATAGAATGCGGTATTGTTAATAAAGAGGCTGATGTTGTTATTCCGAGCTAAGAGAGGGAGAGCTGAAGGGCATATGTTTTTTTTGTCCAATATTTCAAAATCCCAGATTTCTCTACCGTACTGATACAACACTGATATGAGATTTTGTAATTTCGGAGCTCTGATTTGTCCTTTCTTGTTTTCCGGCATCTTTGCCAGGAATTTTCCCTTTGCTTTATCCATTAAATTTGATTTCATGTTATGGCGTCTAGTCTAGCTGGAACGGGAACCATGCCCAACGCATTTTCATATATAGCTTCAAAAAATAAAATTCATTTCGTCCCTTGCAGCACACTTTCCATTAATTTAGATTTCAAGTTTTCTTGGTTCATTGATTGATGATTGAGTAAAAGCTTCTAGAGAAATGGCCACAGAAATGAAAGGACTCCCACCAGTCCAAAATATAAACGTTGTAAACTAATTCATATTAATAAAAAATTGTTAATTAAATTATTTAATGTGTTTTAAATTGATAAAATTTACCTATTTCACTTTTATTAAAGAATGTCATTTTCGAACATGTATCTATTATCTATCACCTCTATGGCTCTATTACTCCCGTAAAGAGTAAAAATGAAACAAAAAAAAATCATTGGTTACCTTATCAACTCTTATATTTTGAATAAAAAATTCGTTCTAGAACATTTCTTACATCATGAATAGAAGGGAATAGCATATAACTTTGCCCTTATTTTTTTTTTTGGCTGTAAAGGATGTAATTAATTAAAAGGTTAAGGTGTAAATTTAACAATGGAGTTTTATTAGAGAGGCGTCTGGCACAATTATATTTTGGAAGGGGTAAAAATAATAATGAATAATTAAAAAGGGTGTAAATTTAACAAAACAGGTAAATTTAACTTAACGCCGTTAGGGGTTTTCTTCTCTTATAATTTAATGACGTTTATTGTTTGGTGACTAAGCATCATGCATGGTGACTAAGCACACTTTGATGGATTTTTTTGTAATTGTTTGTTTTCGGCAAAAAATGTACCAACTAGCTCCTCCTCATTATAGTGTGTTTGAGATCACTTATTGTTGGACATTAAGTCCTTATTACGCAAGTCGAGATAAAACTCCTCTCACATACTTATTTCGTATACCGTGAATCACGATTTATAAGCACTTATTACCCAAAAATAAGCTATTCCAAACGAGCACTAACAACATAGAAAATTAAGTTGCCCATTATGCTAGATGTTAATTAATAGAGGAATATGTAATAGGAATTATTGACTGGTGCATTCAATAGATCTTGCCAATACTGTACAAGGATTTTCAAGCCATTAATAAATCCAAAATATCCGCATAATCTTTTTGAAAGTCATGACATTGTTTTATTAATTCCTTTCATTCTAGTAATTAATTAGCACAATGAACTAACACTCAACATTCTACTTGAAGGGGTTCTTTCACGGAGAATTAAATGGTTTTACGTTTTTATTGCATTCGACCAAATGGAATATTATTTGATTTGAATTTTTTATGTTATTCTTGCTTATATTTGCCAAGGAAAGAGCAGCAATAAAAGAAGAAGTCTCGCCCTGTTGACGTAAGTAGCGAGGATGGGGGAGTCAAGGCTGGAAACACAAAAAGGAGTATTAGTTTGGTTGGTCTAGTGGTAAGCTCACTAGGTCGCTTAAGCAAATGTCAGGAGTTCGATTCCTGCCTTGTGTATGCAGCAACCAATTGGCCAGCGGCAACCCTTAAATGGAGCTCAGATCCGCGGAGGATTAGTCCTTGGCCTTTCGGGCTGGGGGATACCTTGGGAAACCAAAAAAAAAGGAGTATTAGTACTAGGCCCAATATATTATCAACCACATTAAAAAGCAAGCCTGCTATGGGGACCTCGTATGTAGTTATTGGGTCACTTGCTGCAAGAGGCCAATTTAATTTCAACCCACAAGACAAGTTTAGAAGGCCCAAAAAAATCGAATTACTCCCCACACCCCCATTCCATCATGAAGTTGGGGATTTTTGGTATGAAACGCAGGCAGAGGTTAAAGAGGATGGAGAAGATGAAGATGACAATGGATGTAGCGCCAGAGTCGCTGTGATGTGACGTCTGTTTTGGGTGACCTCTTTTCCTCTTTTTCCTTATTTTTTATGAATTTTATTTCTTAGAATTATCGAGTCACGGAGTTAGTGGAGTTAGTTCATGGCAGAAATTTTCATTTATTGTTCTGTTGAAACTTGGTTTTGATAAATGGATCAGAGTAGATGGTGGGATATGGATTTGATGCCATAAAGATAGTGTTGATGTCGAGTATATTTCATCATCTACTCAATTCTTGCATGTCACGATTCATGACATGGAAAGGTCAACAAAAGCCCTTCTTACATGTATTTATACATAAACCTTGCTGGTTGCTATGGAAAGCTCTATGGGATGATTTGGTCGCATTAGTCATGGTATAGAAGAGCATTGGTTTGTTATTGGGGAGTTCAACTCATATCTCTCATGTGATGATAAAAGTGGTTGGTCCAATCCTAGTATGCGATCAATGAGTGAATTTGGGGATTGTATTCAATCCACTAATCTAATTGAAATGGAGACGGTGGGAGACAGGTACACTTGGGAAAGGAATTCCGTTAAGGAGAAACTTGATTGGGCTTTTGCTAATGACCTATAGAATGAATGTTATCCTTAAGCCAAAATTCTCCATCTTAGCAAACATGGGTCAGATCATAGACCGCTCTAAGTGAAGTGCTCTATTGAAAATCATTATCAAAGGATTTGCCCCCCTTTTTGGTGCCAAGCTACTTGGCTTTTAGAAGAAGAATTCACAAGCATCGTCCAATAGAGTTGGGATAAGGAGAATTGGGTTGAGAATGTACACTCTTTTACCGAAAAAGCAACTAATTGGAATCGAGATAGAGTGGGCAATATACCAGCCAAGAAAAAAGCGCACTTTAGAAGGATAGAAGGTGTTGACTGAGCTAGGCAACGTAAAGATAACCAATATCTAATGCAGATAGAGAAGGAGCTATGGAACAAGTATAATAAAATTTTAGCCCAAGAAGAACTCCTTTGGTTTCAGAAATCTCAATGTATTTGGCTGAAGTGAGGATATAAACATAGCGGGTTCTTTCATACTTCTACCATTATAAAAAGGCAAAGAAACCAGATTGATGGTATTAAGAACTTTGAAGGGGAATGGGTTTTCAATCAACAAGAGTTGAAGACCATGGCCCTTATTTTTTACCCATATTTATTCAAGAGGGAGGATGAGGGCAGTTCCAACTTGCAATGCCATCATAGCTTTCCCTGTCTAATTCCTGAAGCGGGTGTTATGATCTGAGCAAATGTAAGTACCAAAGAAATAAAATAGGCTATTTTTGATCTTGGAGCTTTCAAGGCATTGGGGCCGGATGGAATTCAAGCTTTCTTTTATCATGAGATGCGTCTTTTGTTGGGGAATCCCTATGCAACATGGTGAAAGAGATCTTGAAAAATCCAGTAGCGCATCTAAATGATATGCATCTCGTCCTAATTCCGAAAGTGGAAAAACTAGAATTGTTTTGTGAGTTCAAACCTATTTCTTTGTGTAATGTTAGTTATAAAATTGTCACCAAGATTATTAGCAGATGTCTTTGGTAGATTATGGGGAAGGCTGTGGGACAACATCAATGTAGCTTCATATCAGACAGATAGAGTAGTGATAATATTATCATTGCTCAAGAAGTCATACACTATATGAAGAATAAGAGGGGCAACTCTGGGTGGCTAGCAGTGAAGGTGGATCTTGAGAAGGCCTATGATAGATTGGAATGGTCCTTCATTAATAATATTCAAAGAGAAGTGGGGATCATCGAGAACATGTGTGCTTTGATAATGTCTTACATATCCACCTCTTCCTTCCGGGTGCTCTGGCACAGTGAAGCATCTGAATAATTTTACCCTACTCAAGGAATCAGACAGGGAGATTCCATCTCTTTTTATATCTTTACTTTATTCATAGAATGTCTGAATCATATCATACAAGATGTAATAGACGATGGAAACTGGTTGCCCATAAGCCTTAGTACAAGAGGACCTTAGTTGTCATACCTCTTTTCGCAGATGATATGACTTTATTTGGGGAAGCCTCTAGCATATAGATTGATGTTATGTTGGACTGCATGGACAAGTTTTGCTAAGCATCAGGACAAAGAATGAACAAGAGAAAGATCAAAATTTACGTTTTTAGAAACATTCTCTCATCTAGAACCATGGAGTTAAGTAGAAAAATGGGGGTGCGTCTTGCCGATGACTTAGGGAAGTACTTGGGAATTCCACTAATTCACAGTAGAGCTTCAGACATGACCTTTGTTCCCATCATTGAGAAAGCTAAGAAGAGATTATCTAGATGGAAAAGAATTTGTCTTAACTTAAGTAGGGAGAGCCACCATGATCAAATTGGTCCTTTCGGCATTACCCACCTATTACATGCAAACTATATTTCTCTCGAAAGGTCTTTTGAATGACTTGGAGAGGTGTAGCGGTGGTTTCTTATAGGGTGAGTCTGAGGAAGGGTGTAAGTTACATTTGCTAGCTTGGGAGCAGATAGAGAAAGAAAAGAATGAAGAAGGCCTGGGAATCATAAATCTAAGGAAATAGAACAAGGCTTTTATCATGAAGTTGTGCTGGGGTCTTATTTGCAAAAGAGATGCATTATGAGTGAGAGACCTCAGTGAAAAATACAAGTGTGGTGATCAAGATATGTCAACCATTACCAAAAGAAAGAATGTCTCTCTTACTTGGAGGGGTATTAGTATAGTGTGGGAAAGATTCAGAGTAGGGGTTGGCCGAAAAATAGGTAATGGGGTCACATAATCCTTTTGGTTCAACAATTAGTCTGAATTGAATGTTCCACTTATTGATCTCATTCCTGGTCATGAGGGTATGATTGATAGGGATGATGGCTAGTTGACTTCGTCATGGATAATAGTGAATAGGATAGAAGGAGGATGGGAGAATGGTTCTAGCAATTTGTCACTGACCGAATAACCTGTGTACACCTACCCTATATGGAGAGAAGAGAGGATCAAACATACTAGAAACCATCCTCAGATGGTACTTTTTCTGTGAAATCTGCATATCATTTCTTGTTTGCATGTATCCAAGGAAACGGAGACAGCATTTGGAAGACTCTATGGAGGTGGTCTATACTTGAGAAGATTAAGTCTTTCATGTGGTTATTCACACATGGAAGAGCTCACATGGCATAGCTTAGATTGCAAAGGGGTACTAGCTACAATGCAAGGTGTTCGTTTAGGTGTGAGAAAGCTGAAGACTTTATGCATTTGTTAAGAGATTGTTTGAATGCAATGAATCGGTGGAAATTAAACCATTTGATTTGGGAGTTATAGGGCATAATGACAATAACCATGATGTAGTTAGAATCCTTAAAGGCCATGAAATCATGAACATCCACACACTATAATGTTTAAATTTGTAAATAAATTGGCATATACTAAAATGTTAAAATGACCAATAATTACCTTTTTGTCTATTTGATTTCATATATCACTCATGCCAATAACACAATATCAAATAATAATTTCTTTCTCGCAAGTTAATCACAATCAATTTAAATTCAAATTTAAACACTACTCAGAATCACAATCATATAGCTTTCAGGATTTACAATTATTTCTTTTGGCTTTACAAGTTAGTCATCTTTCTCCATAACTTATTGCTTTCAACATCATAAGTACTTTTGTTATTTTTCAAAATATCTCATGGTCTTTTTGGCTTCACAACCATTTTGATCTTTATTTTCAATAAATTGATACATATTAATCTATATGACTTTTGGTCATATTATACCATTTTTTTCTATCCATATGACTTCTAGTCATAATATAACATTTGCTCATAATTTTAATCACCTTAGAAATGTTATTATTTCCACGACTGTAATTCAATAGCCAAGACAAAATATTTTTATCTTTCAACTATCAATTCCACCAATGTAATGTGATCATGTTCATTTTCACTCTTACATATGTTCATTGCTTTCAATAGCATCATCAATTTCTCCAAATATTGGTCTTCAAGACAATAGCAAAAATCTTGCAAAGATTTTTTTTTTTGGTTTAGTTTGATATTTGAACTTTTAGCTTTCAGGGGCTTTGATATTTATAACAATTAAATCATCAAAATGCTAAATTTTTTCTTATCAATCTTGTAATTTAATGAAACAAATAGCGTTCTTTCTTAGAAGAATTATTATAAAAGTGATGTGACTTCTGGTCATTTGATCACAAAATTAAGAATATTATATTTTTTGGCCTCTCGATAAAATTAAAATACTATAAAATAAATTAAGTAAATTCAAATTTATAATCAAATATAAATAATAGATAAGCCCATGATCATGTAGACCACATTATATGATCATATATAATACTATTATATATTAATGTAATATAATAAACAAATAAACATAAAAGATTGACATAATGATATAATAATAATATATTAACATAAATAAATGAAATGCAAATAAAATAACAATAAAACAAAACAAGATGAAATAAATAACATAAAATAAAGAAACATAAACAATAATATATACCATAAAATGTAAATAAAATAAAGAATAATAAATGTTAAATAAGTAAAAAAATGAAACATAAATAAAATAAAATAACATAATATAATAACATAAAATATAAATAATACTAGAATATAAAATAGAGAAATATAAATTTTTCATAATAAGAGATTAGCGGAAAATGAAAAATAAAAGTGAAAGGAAAGAAAACTTTCAAAGGATAAAAAAGCAACAATAATATCAAATTTTAGCCATGGAACTTGATATCTAAAATAATTGGTAAAAGAGTCTTTTTAAGTCTTTTTAATTCCATATAATGACTTAGATTATCCCAGATATACATATATAAGATAACAACATGAAAGATAAAAATAGATAGCGTAAAAGAAAAATAATAAAAATAACATAGAACAATAGATCGATAATGAAAACTAGAAAGATAAAATAACATAGAAAATAAACAACATAGAATATAGTATGACAATGAGAAAGTTAGAGAGCAGAAGAGATAGAAAACTAGACCATAGGCCTTCTGAGTGAACTTGTGCTGATAAGGTGTTATGAAATCAAGAAGATATAAGAGATTGAGAGGAAAGAGATGAAGAGATATGAAGAAAGAATTGGAGAAAAAAAATAGAGCAATGTCTTATTCATTTGGATGCTACCAAAGTGTAGTACATAGTGCTTTATTTATAGGCTCTCAACTTTAACCAAGTGTTACACAAAGTAAATTGTAAAGTTAATCCTTATGAGTGTACACATTGTAACCTTTGAGTTATTGGCATAAAGACTCCTAAAAACCATTCATTAGAGATGTTGTGGAGTGTAGAAAGTGAAAGGTCAAGAGTTGAGAGTTTATGGATATTCACATCATCTAATATTTTTACAATACCTTTAAAGGTATGTGTGAATGATGCGGGACCCTCTAGGGGAGAGAAATCACAAAAATGAGACGGAACGCACATAATGGATTTTGTAAAGTTAACCCGTTTGAGAGAGGAAGCAAAGGTATTAAAAAAAAAAAAAATCCCTAGTTCCTCCGATATATTTTTTTTAAAGAGATTTCTTTTAAGATTTTATTGGTTCTTTTTTTGTTGAAGAAGATTTTATTGGTTCTGTTTGTTAGAAACATGTTATCTAGAGCATTTCCTGAAAGAAAAAAAAAAGTTGATTGTACGGTCTATTCAACAAGTTATTAGCATAGGAATCAAATATATATAATTGTTGAAGAAATTATAAGGACTCACTAAATTTTAAAAAACCACGCACAAAGACTTAGTTAAATATAAATAATATTAGTATTATGATAGTGTGAGAACAAAGCTGAAAAAATAACAAGCCTTATCCTGTTAGATTGGTGGGGTCGGCTATATATATCGTGAATGTAATGACAACTAAAAATATTTTTTGAAGTTAAATATGAAATAATTATCTGTAAAGATAAAAATAATGAATCGTGAGTGAAATGAATTCTAAGTAAATAAAGCATAATAAAAATTTAAGCCAATACCAATAAATAATAGACAATGATAAAAATAATGAATCGTGAGTAAAACACCCGCTACTATATTTGTAGCGGTTTCACCCAACTGCTACAATATTCACTAACGATAAGTCATCTTATGCCCATTGTAAAGCCCCAAATTTTGATTAAGGGCTAATGTTGATTATTGAGATGGTAATTGTGGATTAAAGTTGAATTAATATGTATTTGTGACAATATTATCTAATATGTCATAATTGATGGAAAATTGATAGAATGGAATTATTGGCCATAATTTGGTGATTAATGGGGAAATTAATTACTAATTAAGAGAAAATGAGAAGTGTGATTAAATGGCTAATGGAAGGATTAGAGAAGTTAATTGGTGGTTTATTTTAAAAAGAACCAATAGAAAAGTGACATGTGGCAAGTTGGGGTTGTGGGAGGAGTTGTAGAAAAGTCAAATGCATTAAAAAATGATTTCTCTCTCCTCTATTCCCTCTCTTCACGCTGAACAAGTATGGTAGGGGAGAGTAGAGTGATCATTCTTAATCATCTCCAAGCTTTATCTTTCATCTCTCTCATTCCTCTCTCATGCGTGCTGCCATGGTTGCTGCAGAAAGAAGAAGAGCTTTTGATTAAGGTGAGCTATTTGACCCTTCTAATGGCCTCTAATGGAAAAACTCTCTTCTATAAACTTGTTCTTTGTGTTGAGGGCTTCAATTTCATGGTTTTAGATTTGTAGTTTGAGCTCTCAAGGGATTTTGGAGTTTGGAGAATCAAGGAACTCCTTTGGGAAAAGTTGTAGAGGTGAGTAAGATAAACCTTTCTATATAGGTTTTATAGCCATTGGTTGAGTTTTGATTTTCTGGAAATTTGGGCTTGAATTTCAAAATTGAGGGTTTAGGGATGGTGCCTTGTTTAGTGTTTTGAGTGGATAGAATTGAATTGAAGCTTAAAGGTGAAGTTTGGGAACTTTGTGTTTGGTTTTGTGTATTGGTCAAAACAGGGCATGGTAATAGGTTGGGATTTTGGTCATTTTGAGGTTACCATTGTGTTCCTTGTGGAAAATTGTATGGGAATAGGTTTGGTTAATGATTTTGGAGTCATTGGACACTTCGGTAGAAAAGTTGAAAATCTGTCTTGTGCGAACTCTATTTTGGGCAGTCAGTTTGCATGAGCATTTTGAATGACCAAATGGTATTGGAAAATTCTGAAACTTTCCAGTCTTAAAGTTCACATCCCAAGCTTCAAAATGGACAAATAATTCATGTCATTTCGTTTTTTGAATTGAGATTTATGCTTTGCCAAAGTTTTGGGACAAAAATTGGATTCTGTTTTGGAGCAGTGATGAGTTTTGTGTAATTCTGGAATTGTGTGGTGATTTCTAGAAAAGGTCCATATTTTTCCAGTAAAGAGGACTTAAATACCTTTTATTTGGCTTTAGAATCACCTCGTTTTGATTTTTCTAGAATTAGTTATGATTTTTGAAAGTTTAGCTAAGAATTAGGGAATTTCTTGGCTACGGCCCATGGGTGGCTGGCCACGGCCAGTGACCTTCTGACCATATTTTGGCCGCGGCCCAAGGTAGGGCTGGTCGCGGCCCAAGGTAGGGCTGTCCGCGGTGAACCCCTGTGTTCCAGCACTTTGAGTTTTTGAAAAGAGATCTTCAACCTATTGTTTCTCAACCTTTTAGGGGTTTCATTAGAGGCATTTGTAGCTTCTTAAGGGTCAGTATTGATAACCAAATCTAAGTGTTGAAGAGTCAATTGAGTATTGGAATAGAGAATAATGCTTCGTCCTTAATTATGACTTTAGGATTTGATATTTTCCCGGAACGTAGAAGGCCTGTGCTTGCTCAAGAATGGAAAGACCAAGGTAGTAACACTTTATCCTATATCATGTATATTGCATTGCTTGTATGCATTAATCATTGAATACAGTGAAGAGAACGTGGCGTAAGCCCGATCTTGAATACAGATACAGTTGATAAGACATGGCGAAAGCCTGACCTTGAATACATATACAGTGAGGGGACGTGGTGAAAGCCCGACCTTATATATAGTGAAGGGGACGTGGCAGTGTGCCCAACCTCGAATATTGATTGCTGCATTGTGATATATGTTTACTTGCTTTGTTTATATGCATCATATACGTAAACTGTTGCTACTGGGATTCTCTAGAATCTCATTCTTTCCAAATAACATTTTTAGACAGGACAAGTGGATCGAAGAACAAGCAAGTGAACAAGGATGATTAGGACTGCCGAAGGTAGTCTTAGTTAGATATTTTGGTTTTATACTGAACTGGTTTTCATTTTGGAAAATGTACATATTGAATAGACCATAGAAGTATAGTTTTGTGTAATCCTCGATATGGATACTGAGATGGGCATTGATGCCTTGATTATTATTTTGGATTAACGTTATTATCCCGGGTGAATGTCGGGAATTGTGGTGTACTCTGATACTGTACATGTAACAGACCAAATAGACCATTTGTTTTAAGGAATGAAATAAATGGAGATCTATTTATATAGGTGTTATAAAAGTTTTTTTTAATTATCCTAGATCTCTCATTCAATTATTAAATGTATTTAAACGCTAATTGTGGTCTTAATTGAGGCGGGGGTTACATTTATGGTATCAGAGCCTTTTTCCTGGCATTTTAAGGAATTGCTATGATAGTTGCCCTAGTTGTTTCCAGAGTGATAGTGATTGATAATTGTTGGTTTGTGTACACATGTATATTCCTGTTATTGTTGGTGTATAAGAGTTAAGGAATATGTGTATACTTCTTATTATGATTTCTGACTGGGTGAATCATTTGTAGAGTTAAAGGGCAGAATGGTTCGCCCTAGAGTTAGACCATTGGACCCAGAGGTGGGGGAATTGAATGATATTCCACCTAACCCAATGCAGGAGCTGATAGGTCTAGTAAGGGAACAAAGGGATGTGATACATGAGCTAAGAGAAGAGCTCAGGGAGGAAAGAACACAATGATTCAACCGGAGATTTGACGGGTAAAACCGGAGGTGGAAGAAATAAGCCATATTCCACATGATCTCATATGGCTGAGGATTGAGGTATGAATTGAGGAAACGATTGGCTTCCAGACAGTTTATTGAATTCAATAAAGCTGTGGAGGGGTGGCCTGGAGAAGTTGAGTTAGTAAGGTCATGGAGACTTGAGGAATAATTATTATTTTGAGGTTCTCCATGACCAATGATCATTTAAGTTAGATGGTTTAAAGAGTGCTTAGATTCATGGAGATATTGATAATGCAGGTATTGATTTTGAATTGGGACAGTTCTGTCGTAGTGAATACTGCCAGAAAGGTCCATTTGATGGGGTTATAGAAAATTGAGGCATAGTATATATTTTGCGGTTTCTCCATATTAAGTGATGATCCTTAGTAGCATTGTAGGTTCAAAGGAATGTAAATATGATATACAGTTGTATAGTGGTGACCATATCGTTTTTGGATCTTATGAGATTCAATTTGATGATACTGAAGGTTGGGAATAGGCTTTAATTAGATCTAAGCTAACATAGTGCTTAGGTCGAAATGCGAATGGGTTGCACTATGGTCCTGATGCATGTCAGAAGCTCAAACCATGTGAACCTGATGGATAGTGTTAAGCCTTCAGTAATGTTTTGAGGTTCCAAATACCATGAAGGATAGAGTAGGTGCTATTGATCTTGATTCTTAGTGAAGTCTATTGGGTATAATTGAGGAAAATGACTTCTAATGTATGAAATGTTGAGGTTCTAGAGTTCCTGATGAACCTAAATGTTGGGTTAGAGACCCTATGCTGTATGATATTAGATACCAGTGATAATATAGCGGACTTGTGTGTCCAAAGGCTCTAAGACCTAGGGGACCAGTGTGCCTTAGGCTGGCAGAGATGATTGAACTTAAGTTGGAGTTAATGATGCTCCATAAAAATGAGGGAAATTGATTTCCTAGCTCAGTTAATGTTGAGATCCTAAGAATTGAATTGTGATCCAAGGATTTAGCTCAATAGTTGAACTGATCCTTGGGAATCTGATCTGACCTGGATGGTCTGAGGTACTAGAACATGAAATTGGAATGTATTGGAAATGAATATGAGGTTTATCGAGGATGCTAGTTGCTATTCTAGCAAGGGGAAAAATTGTGATAATAGAGCATTCCCTGATTGAATAAGAATAGTTCTTGATAGAACAACGAGTGGCTATAGAATATAGTCTCATAGTTGAGACGGGGAATCGAATATATGAGTTTAAGGGCTGTGTGTATACATTAACTGTAATGGGGATGTGGTGAACCAATGTGGTTCGCCCGAGAATTAGAAGAGTAGAATCAAATGTGCAAGCACGACTAGCTGTGTGTAAGCTAGAGGGATGCCGATCGTTGGTGGTAGAATATTGCCGTAACGTTATGAAATTGGAATGTGCCACTGACTTGAGAATGGTTTATGATGGGACCATGCATAGTCCAGAGGTATGACCTCAAGGTTGAGACAGAGAATGGAATGTGGGAATGGCTTCTAAGTTCTCGTTACAATGATACCTTTATCTAGAGACAACCAATTGGAAAGAGCTATATATAGAAGATGCAAATTGGAAAGGGCTACCTGCGGAGAATTCTGATAGGAAAGGGCTACCTACGGAGAGTATGGTACCGTAGTGTGGAGCCACCGTGACGACAAACCCTAGAGTGCAGCCGCCTTGACGACGAACCGTGTAGTGCAGCCGTCGTGATGTTGAATCATAGATTAGCGCTACAGAAACGTTGGCTCTCAGTGCTGGTGTATTGTAATGCTTAAACGCTAATTGTGGTTTTAATCGAGGCGGGGGTTACACCCACGTTTGTAGTGGTTTGTTAACCACTACAAATGTTGGCGCCTCTGGTGGGAAATGAAAAAAATGAAAATTGACTTCGTAATTATAGCAGTTATTTAACCACTCCTAAATTTGAAAAAGGATATTTTAAAAAGGTGCCAATAATTAGTAGCAGTTAAATAACCGCTACTAACATCATATGAAATTTAAAATTTAGTGCCAGCAATTTAATTTTTTAAATTGTAGAGGTTTTATTGCTATGAACCACTTCAAATATTTTGAGATATTTTTAAGAAATTTATACAATTATCTTTCTCCATTTTTATAATATGGGATTGAATAATTTATTATCTCAAAAGTTTAACTGATAGTAATTATTATTGTGTATAAAGAATGATTTAATTAAATTGTTATAATATAAATTATATATTGGTAATATTATTGAGAATATGTAGGTAATAAGAAATTATTGTATTGTTTGTACAATGTGGTTATCATTATGTAAGGAAAATAGGAAACATAAGAAAATGTCTTTTAATATCTGAGAAAAATAGTGAAAATAAATATTATGGGAGGGAAAAAAACATTGAAGTGGAAGAATAAAATTTTTTTTACCATATTTGATTACCTTGTTTAGATTCTCAGCTCTTAGAAAAATATTTGTAAATGAGAGAAAATGAAAGAGAAGAAGGGTTGAAAGAAATAAAGGAGTGTTTGAAATGAGGTGTGGTCGGGGTATTTATAGGGATTTGCGTAGCCCTTGTTGCGGTTAATGTGACCGTTGTTGTAGTGGTTTATTGTTGTAGCGGTTATAGTACATTATTTGTAGTGGTTTTGATGTTGGTAGCGGTTTGTTTTGATTTTGTAGCGGTTTTAGAACCCCTACAAATAATGTACTGATTTTTTTTAAAAAAATATACATATAAGGGTTACAAAAACAAAAGCATAATTTGTTTAATGATTCATCCTGGCCATTCCTGTCAACACCCGTTTCCATTTCGATAATCGAAGAGTAATAAAGACAGAATTCAATGGGCATACAGAAAAGTACAATTATACTGATAATAATATTCGTTTACAATTCTGATATCGTTCATTGACGAAAACAGAAAATACAGCGGAAGTTTTAATATTTACAAATTTCACCAAAATATCACAAAATAGACTAATTATGACCACGTTCTTGTCCTTGCCTCGAAACACGTGCTATTCACTTTCCGGCTTCTATGTCTTTTCCCTTTGCCCCACTGGTACCCGCTGAGGTGTTTATTTAAAAATAGGGTGAGATTTCGGAGAACCCCAGTAGAAACATGCTATCGTTCATAGAAAATGCGAAAAGTAAATATGATATATGCCATGTATGCACCAATTAATGAACATTATAAACATATCATTTGCATGTATACATGAGTAGGGCCCAGCCCTACTATTCTACATCGATTGGGTTTTCACCAACTCGAGTGTAAGTGCCTCTGACACTTCTGGCCCCTCTCTGGGCAAATCATGTTGATTAATAAAGCGCATTTACAAACATTGGCATCCACACAATCACATAACTTATGACATAATGTATGAAGGATAATGTCCCTACCTCAAAGCTTTAATATCCCCTTTTTAAATGTGTCTCGAAGAACGTGTCGTATCCGGCCTCCATATTGGTCCTAAAATATTAAATGTACTAGAAATAGGTCATAACCTATCCAAGTATCATTTTAGACTCTTCCATAATGTTTATTGTGGTTATATTAGTCTATGGTGAAAATTTACAAAAATGCCCCCGGGAACCCGGCCCGGCCTCGCCATACCCAGCCTGATGGCACGTTTTTCCAAAATTTTGACTAAGACTATACTGACTTATTTTCGCCCAAGGAATCCATTTCCGGGCTCGAAATTATCAAATTCACTGTCAAATTACGAAAATACCCTTGACAACCCCTATTTAGTGATTTCAGTGGCATTTTCGTAATTATGCTTTTTCGGCTTCTACCGAAAAAGTGTCCAACTGTAACCCCACCTATTTTTTCCCACTGAGTCCAATGGAACCATTTATTTCATGAAAATCCAACTCCTTGTACCAGTTCTGGTCTGGCCGAAATATTGAAGGAAAATAGAAAAATGGAGCTTTGTGTTTTAGTTTCTAAAACTTGTACTTTTCCACTTCTAATTCTTGATTAACTCATTTAAACACTTCATAATCATGATTTAAAGGATTTTGGACAGCATAACCCCTTAGGATTATGGCTTTTCCAATTTTACAACTTAACCAAAAATCACATAAACCAAACAACAATCACCAACAACAACTTCAATACACAAAGAAGTTGAGATTTTGGAGATTACCTCTTGATCCTTGGTGTTTCTCTCTCTAGGATGTCCTCTCTCTCTCCTCAACCTTGAAGATTAGCTTGCTAATCCATGGAGTTTATGGTAAGGAAAAGATTAGAGAAGAGATTTATGGAAGATTAGAAGAAGAAACCTTAAGAAATCATAACTTACCTTAGTCTTTCTCTTCTTCTTTCTCTCTAGAGCATGAAGCTTCACCAACTCACTCTCTCTCTTCTTTCTTTAGCCTTGAATGAAAATAGCAAGGAAAAATGAAGGAAGTGGCCTCATAAATTATCTCACCTTTTTTCTTCATGTTTCATCCTAGCCCTTGATCTAACCAAAGGTTATGATTTCTCCACCTTTCATGTACACCATCATTCCATTTTTGTGTACACTCTTGCCATGCTTCCCTTTGGTGTACACTCAACCTTGATTATCATTTCCTTCTTCCTTGGTTGGCCAAAAACGTGCTCCCTCTTATGCTCCAACTAAATCAAGTGTTCCTTCCATTTACTCTAATCAATTGGTATAAAAATTGGCTACCTAACCTTATGACATAAGTAAGGACTTATGACACAACAATTATCTCCATCATCTTTCATGTGGTATTGACACTTGGTCTCATTGGATTTTGACACTTGTATTCTCCTCCTTCATCCCTTAATTTCTAAAATCATTAAGAGAAAAAGGAAGATTACTTTATTTCTTAAATTTTCGGAATAATGCCAATTCTGGCAGATTTTCTGCCTTAACTTTGAAAAATCATAACTAATTTTGTAGACATCATTCGAAGAGATTCCAAAGCCTATGGAACCCTCATTGAGTCTAGTTTCAAGGAAAAATATGGAATTTTACTGGATAGGATCATATTATTCCCAGATTTTCAATATTTGATCGCTGCTCTAGAAACTTTCCAGATTTTCTAGATTAACTTCAAAAATTCATATATTTTTGTACATAGCTTCAATTGAGTCATATGACCTATCAAATTAAAGCTTAGGATGTCTACTTTCATCTTGTAAAATTTCATAATTTTTGGTCATCCTTCGATCTTCCAAAACTATATGACAATTTCACTGCCTCGCAGGTGATTTCACTGGAACCACTATTCCACTTTCAATTTTCAATATTTAATTCCTTTGGCTTTAAATATTCACCATTTCATTGAATATATAAAATAATTATAATATATTCTTGGTGAATAAAATTTGGGATGTTACAATTCCTACAGCAATTATGTGAAAAAATTGTTAGTGTGGTATTATTTTGTAAAAACAATTAAATTTAAATGATGTGAACTTAAAAAATGCACCAAAATAGAGGTAAATTGTCATCGCTTTTAGGGAAGAAGTTTTTGAAATTGGCAGGCTGAAATGGCTCACTCTTGTTGGCGATGTTATCACCATCACCCATGTCATAAAGGTCTCAAGGCTTTAAATGAACTAGCATGTGCCAATCCCTGTGCCTCTCGTCCTCGACATAATAAACTTGGTGTGGCTCTGAGGCAAGAATATACGGCTCATCATCTTCAGAAATGACCAGTGTGGATTGGCCGTGAGAAATTTACCGATGTGATGCCTAACACTAAGAAAAATTGAGTTTCAGAGACCACTTTTAGAGTCGTCGCTAAAAGTATGGTTTTGGCTGCAACTTTTGATAGTGACTGCCGAAAATGGCACTTTCAGCAGCGACTAATAAAAGTCGCTGTCGAAACTGTACTTTCAGCGGCGACAATTCAGTAGCACTGAAAGTGCCATTTTCAGCGGTGACTATCAAAAGTCGCCGCCGAAACCATACTTTTAGCAGCGACTCTAATTGTCACCGCTGAAAGTCAATTTCAGCTTATTTTTTTATGGATTTTTTATCACCAAAAAATGTTATTTTTTTTTATATTTTTTGTTTAAATCTGTTATTTAATATTTGAGGACACTAAATATATTATTTATTATAAAGAAAAATAAGATAATTATACATTTGCTTGTGTATGAGATCTCTCTACACAAGTTTCCTTCTCTTGCAAACTAGCATATTAAGATGAATAGATGAAAAGCAATTAAAATACACCTTCTCTTGCTGTGACCGAATTTTTCCGTCGGAAATTCTGTGGCAAAAAATAAAATTTATTAATTTTATTTTTAAAATAATATTTATAATATTAAAATATTAATTACCAAATAATTATATTTAATCTTAATTATTGTAATTATATTATTATTTATTAATATTATATTTAAAATTTTTTACTAAAATAATATTTATGATGTTATTATAATAATAATTATTTTATTTTATTTAAAAATACATTATATGTTAGTAATATTATATGTATCATTTTTTATTAAAAATAATGTTATAATATTAAATTATTATTTATTAATGAATTTTAATTAAAAAATTGGTTAATTAAATATATAAATACTTTTTTACATTTTTATTTAATTTATCATTATTTTTAATAATATTATATATAATTAATAATTAATTATCATATATATATACACACAATTGATTAATTAATTAATTATATATATGTGTGTGTGTGTGTATGATAATATTATATATATAATATGTAATAATTTAACAAAGGTTCATTTCAGCGTAATTGGCAAACGCACGTGCGTGAAGGCGTTAGCACCATGAGGTCGCAGGTTCGAGCTAGAGGAGAAGCACTTTCAGGAATTATGTGACGTCGACATGTGGAAGCACAAGGAGTCGACACGTGGCAGCGTGTGGAGATGACATGTGGCATTGAGTGGAGGAGAGAGACACAATAAATTTGTAATTTTTTTAAAAAAATTGTGATGGAATTTGTAAGTTAAAAACGAAAAATTACACTTTTAGTGGCGACATTAAAAGTATAGTTTCAGCGGCGATACAAAAAGTCACCGCTGAAAGTCACCTTTAGCGGTGACAAAAGTCGCCACTGAAAGTTACTTTCAGTGATAGTCGTACAGGCGGTGACTTTTTTGTCACCGCTGAAAACCTTCAACGGCGACGTTTAGCCTTTCAGCGACGACTTTTGTCACCGTCAAAAGTTATTTTTTTGGTAGTGTAAGTCATCAGTTGTGAGTCCCCGGGAAGTAGTTGTATTTGCCCATAAACACTTGAACAGCGTCACGGTGAAACGACCTTAGTAATTAAGTTCGACGACAACAAGAAGCTTTCCATAGTAAGGGACGCCTCCGAACTGTATGTTGGCATCACTGCTACTGGGATAACTCCTCATCCCAAAAGTGCCATAAACACTTGAATTTTGAGTTTGCAATCCTTGATCTCATGAAACCGTGGAAAACTTGAAGTCATTGACACTGTATGCTGTAAACCTTTTTGCATGGTCAAGAGGGCCGATTGTGAGAGCTCTAAAATAAGGTAAGTGTGGATTGTGGTCATTTAGTATTCTACTCGCAAACTAGCTTGGGAATTCTCTATGGACCTTTTTGTCAACTTAGGAGGATGTTTGTGTACGGATCCTAAGTTGACGCTTCACATGACTTCTGAATTCCCTACAATTAATCATGGGAAGGCGATCATGAAATGTAATTAAAAAACATTATGAAAGATATAGAATAACATATGAGTGTACAATTCTTATTGAAGGAAGGGTTCAACTTGAGTGCAATGAATCAAGACATGTCTATGTTCTTGCAACTTCTCAGTTGCCATTAGTTTGAAGTTCTTAGTTCCTCCAACTGGTTTACCAACACGAGGGATAAATTCTCCTGATGTTGGCGTAGGTTTAGGATAATCGTCTACACGAGAGAGTGGTTGAAAGCAGTTTCAATGTCATCAAAGCACCTGGAACAGAAATACAATACCTCATCCCTTATATAACCTTAAGCTATAGAACCTTCTGGCCATGCCTTATTCCTTACGTTAGATTTCAATTTCCTAAGAAACCTATGAAGTAAAGATGGGAAAATGATACTAAATGCTGAAAAGGGCGACTAGCAAACATAGGAACTAACAATGACACACATATGTAAAATAAGTACCTCTCAATAGGATACATCCATCGATATTGAATTGGGCTAGCAAGCTTTGTTTCATAAACAAGGTGGACTGTAAGGTGAACCATCACAGTGAAAAAGGATGGAGGAAAGATCATCTCCAAATGACAAAGCGTAAGAATGATTTTGGATTGCAGCTGATCGAGCTCCTTAATGATCAAAACCTTGGAACCCAACTTCCGAAAGAAAGAATAAAGTTCCTCCAAAACGATGGACACATAGGGAGAAAGTGCATTCTTTATAGCCAGCGGGAGTAACTATTGCATAAGAACACGTGAGTCATGACTCTTCAGGCCAGCAACCTTTTGAGCTTGTATGTCAATACATCAAGAAATGTTGCTTGCATACCTATCAGGAACTTTTATTTTCTCCAACGTCGCAAGGAAGACTTCCTTGTTCGGTTTTGTGAGGTGAACTTTGCCGGTTGAAATTTTTCATGCTTATCTGGCCACTCATCCTCATAAACACCCATGGCATGTAGATCTTTCCTCACTTGAAGATGTTCTTTTGACTTGCCGGGTTCTTTAAGTAGCGTATATAGCACATTATCACAAACATTTTTTTCAATGTGCATGACATCAAGACTATGGCGAAGTAAATTATATTTCCAATATGGAAGAGTGAAGAAAATACTTATCTTCTTCCATTGCTGAGGCACTGAAGTCCTACCCATCTTTCGGCCTGCTTGTGCTATATCGTCGCTTTTTCTGAACTCGAATTCAACATCCTCAAACTGTTATAAGATATCTGTACCAGATAAAGACTGAGGTGGTCCTTTTTTTTTGGTTTCCCATTAAAGCAATTCTGTTGCAATATAAACTTATGTCGTCCATTGAGAAACCTCCAATGCCCCATGAAGCACTACTTTAGGTTGTGGGGAAGGCAGACTCCGTCAGAGTCAAAATTGCAAGCTGGACATTCTGACCCAGTATGTACTTTCCAACCGGATAATGTTCCAAGAATAGGAAAGTCACTAATTGTCCATATCAAGGCTGCACGCAAGTTGAACAATGCCTTACCGTAAGCATCGTATGTCTTGATGCTGACATTCTATAGGTCAAGCAACTACGCAATAAGCGATTGGAGATGCACATCGATGTCATTACCTGATGCCGTTTTTCCTGGAATGATCATAGACAAAATGAAGGAGCTTTGTTTGATACACATTCAGGGGGTAAGTTGTAGGGAATTAAGACTGTCGGCCAAATACTGCAACTTGTGCTAAGATTCCTAAATGGATTCAAACCATCAGTCACCAAAGCAAGCCGAACATTTCTGGGGTCAGCCGTTAAAGATGGAAAGTCGTTGTCAAACTTTTTCCAGGCATCTGCATCCTAAGGATGTCTTAATTTACCATCTTCATTCTTATCAACGTCATGCCACCTCATGTGCTCTGCCATTTTAGGCGACATAAACAACCTTTGTAGGCGCGGCTTCAAAGGGAAGTACCTTAGAATCTTTACTTGTTTCTTCTTCTGCTTTTTCCCCTTCCGAATTGTCTTATTCCTCGATGTGTGATATCAATTACAAGTCTCTCTACTGGTACCGTCTCCCCAATACAACATACAATCGTTGGGGCCTACATCAATTTTTTGATAGTTCAACTCCAACATGTTAATAATCTTCTTGGCCTCGTAGAACATTGTAGGAATCTCTGCGTCGGGGAATGCATCTTGTAATAATTCTAGCAACATTGACATTCCCTTATATGTGATTCTACAAAAGAATGATATGATACAACTTAATCAAGAAAGATAATTTAGAGTATTTTCAACAATTTTGATATAAAGGACGATATGTGTAACCCCCTTACGATAATTATATCCGGATCATGAAATTTAAGCAAAATGGAGACCAATAAGACAAAAAAAATACATTTATAACCACTCATCTCCAAGAGATGGGGTGTTCAAACAAACGTTTAAAAACAGAATTCATCTGGTCTCAAATTCATTTTCGAATACAATTATCTGTGCATTTATATCACATAATAAATATCAGAGTGCGTAACTAAGATCTCGGCAACCCCGGGTTACTTATATATATAGAATAGGTTTAAAGTTTTCCAAAATGGGGATTACATATCGAAAATTTATATATACAATCCATATACAAAGAAATCCCAAACCCAAATACAGATAACCAACGGTCCAAAATCTAATATGTCCCTACTAGCCCTAACCACTCCTGGTTGGCCGCTTCCCTTTCGAGCCACTTGCCCTGTCTGAAATGTTAGTCATTTGGAAAGAGTGAGATTCTAAAGAATCTCAGTAGTAACAAAGCACTCAAATAGTATATAAACACAAGGCATGTAATGTTATCATGTTCACCAGCATTATCAGCAACACAATGATTCATGGCTCACGCCACAAACGACAGCACTCACGGCTATATCACAATGCACTATGCCCGCTTTTGCGGTAATCACAATGATACCTTTTGCTGCAAACACTATGCCCACTTTCGCTATAATCACTATGCCAGCTTTCGTTGTAATCACAATGCCCGCTTACGCGATAATCACTATGCAGCAACATCACAAAGCACAACGTATCTCAATGCACAACGGATCACAAAGCACAAAGCTCCACAATGCACAAAGCTCCACAAGGCACAAAGCTCCACAAGATATCTCAATGCATCTCAAAGCAGCGGTAGCAACACACAATGCATGATAGGCAAACATACAATACATTTACACAAAGTATAAGAGAGAAGTCACTACCTATATCTTTCCTGACGTTCTTTGGCATAGTGGGCTCATGCGTTTGATAGATATCAAATCCTATACCAATTTAGGGACAATTGATTAATCTCTTTCCCAAATACTTATTTCCATAATACTTTAAGTTGGTTATCATTTAGGATTTTTTAGGTGACTATTAGAGGCCTAAACATATGCCTAAAGGGTTGGAAGAACTACCCTGAAGATCCCTTTTTTGAAAGGCAAAATAGTGATTTTCAGCTGGCTCACTTGAGTGAAGATGACCTCAGTCGAGTGATGAAAGACTCGTGCTCGAGTGAGACTAGCTCTCACTCGTGAGTATTTGACAGTGAGCAACCATCACGGTCAGAAAGTGCTAACAATACTCTAGGATGAAGCTCTGCACTCTGGTGATGACTTTAAATCCACTCGAGTCCCCGAAAGTGCAACGCCAGAAGTGACAACCTGAGAGCACATGCAATCATTAGACGGACAAGCTCACTCGAGCATAATCCCTAGCACTCGGGTGAGAAGGTTTCACTTGCGAGTGTCAGAGCACACTCTTGAACATCAACCATCGAGTGACAACCCGAGAGCAACCCTACCTTTTGAACACACGCCATCACTCGAGTGATCCCATGCTCACTCGAGTGATCACCAACATTACTCGCGGTGAAGGAAGTTCACTCGAGCCCCTTTCATGAGAACCCAGGCGAAACATAAAGCAGAAAGACAAAACACCAGGCAGTATTCGAGTGAGTTCCTCCCTCACTCGAGTGAGGCTATCAGATTGCCAGATCGCAGCAACTGACAGAATTTCCCAGATTGGTAAAAATCACACCCAATGGTTACCAAACTCCACACAAAGCTCATACACACTTAAAATGACATAGGGAACCCATTGGTAACCTCCAAAACACCCAAATACCATTTTAACCATAATCTATACCCTTGGGTCTCTACGACACACAATACCCAATTCCAATCAATACACTTCCAAACTTTAAAACTATAACCAACATTTAAATAACTTCACAATGAACTAATCCCAACATCAATCACTATGAAATTCATTCATCTAAAAATGGACATAAAACCAGGGAAAATCCCAAATCTGCACAAACTTCATCAAAAAATCACAAATAATATACCAAAATGTATCAAGTCCTTACCTCTTGAACTTGCCAAATCCAGAATCTTGATTCTTAAACTTTCAATTTCGTCCAACACCCAAATCACCACCTTTCAAGATTCTGAAATCACCACAATGAAGCTCTTAACACTATGAACAAAATTAGTGAAGAGGATTTGAGCTTAGGAGGACCATTACTCACCAAAAATCAAAGCTTTCTCTTTTATCTTCCCTTGCTTGTGTCTGCCGGAAATGGAAGAAAGAGGAGAGAGAGATGGTGAGGTATGGAGATGATGATGATGAAGTGTAATCTTTCCCTTCCCAAGCACCTAGCCGAATAGGAGAGAGAAGAGAGAGAAAATTGGGCTTTTGTCTTTTGTGCCACATCTAATGGTCCACACAATGCCACACGTCAACATCTTCTCACTTCCACCATGAGCTCACACAAATGCAAAGCATAGGATCCCAACCCATGGTCAATGAATCTCAACCCTTGATCTCTAATCACCAATACACTTATATCAAATTTACATCACATTTCTCCAAAAGTGTTTAATTACACTAATTACAGTCAACATCAGAGTCATTAGCCCTTAATCCCAAATTGGGTCATTATAATATGCTTCATCCATCCAGCTGAAAAAATCTTGAGCTACTTCATTCCTCATGAACACCGGCTCTGAACCTTGCACTTCTTTATTGAAGTTGTCGTCTTGAAAACCAAATGCATCATGCACAGTATTATTAATTGGATCATTTTCATCTAGTTGAACTCCTACTTGTGAACTTCAAGGAAGAGCATCATCATATCTCATTCCGGCCTTTTTACCATGAACACCCCAGAATGTATAGCCTTCCGGGAAAGACTTCACAAGCAAATGTTCTTTAACAACTTGTCGTGGATGCCACTTCTTGAACTTGCATCTCCAACGTGGACAGACAATCTTGCCATTATAACTGGCGTGAGAGAAGACGAAATCCAAGAAATTGTTTAATCTGTACAAATATTCTTGGAGAATTGCACGGCAACCTTATCCATAGCTAGTAAGATAGTTTAGTAAACAAGATGAGTGAATAGAGAATTACGGGTGCTTGGAAGCTTATAAAGAGGGGTTACAATGTTTGACATTTTGTAGCGGTTATAAAACTGCCACCACAACCACTACAAAGTTTCATGACCGTTGGAAATTAATAAAACTTTTATTTTCACTTTGTAGCGGTTATTACATTGAGACCGCTACAAAAATACATATACTGTTGCTTTTGTTAGTAGTTTCGTTTGTAAAACTACTACAAATGTTTGGTGCGATATGAAATTCAAATTTCAAGTTTTTATAATTTGTAGTGGTTATATAACCTAGACCGCTACAAACTTCCATATGTTGTTCCTTGTTGTAGCAGTTATTACAGTAAGACTGCTACAATATTATTTACTTTCACTTTGTAGGGTTTTGCACATCAAACCGCTACAAATGCCAAAGACCGTTGGCAGGATTGAAATTCAAATTTCATATGTTAGTAACTTTATAGTGGTTATGGCTGAAACCGCTCCAAACTTAATTTTTTTAATTTGTTGTTGCGGTTTTTACAGTAAAACCACTATAAAAAAATATTTGATTTATTTTTTTTAAATTTTTGTGGTTAGTTTTAAAATTATAAATATAACTGTCATGAATGAAAGAAGAATTTAACAAGGCTCTAAAAATATAAATATCCATGTTTATTTACAAATGTTTGAAAAACAAATACAACGGTCTTAAACTAACTACCTGGAAGATGATGATCAGGTCCTCCCTTAGGAGGGTAAGGATCACGGCACTGATCATCAAGTTCTCCTTCAGGGGGTCCTCCCTTAGGTGCTGTTGTATCAAGGCGCTGAGCGGAGTTAACAACACCATCATCATTGTAAACACCCTATTTTGTCCAGGCCCAACTCAAAAATAATAAAAAAATAAAAAAATAAAAAATCTTCCATAATTTTGACACATTTAAATTAATAAGAAAATGACATTAATGGTCATTAGATTGTTTGAAACTTGAAAAATTATCATTATTAATGGTGATTATCTTGAGCTTGGGGTTTTGCAGGAAATGGAAACAAATTTCAAAATAATTCATCTCATTAATATTATTTGACATTGGGTTTAGAAAATTTAGGGTGAAGTCATTGTGGAGGAAAAAATAGAAATTAAAGTATCTCTCATTCATAGGTTTAAATTAGGAAATTGCTTGTAGGAAAAATATAACAAAAAAAAAATAAAAAAAATGAAAATTAAAAAGTAAAAATAAAAATAAAAAATAAAAATAAAAAATAAAAAAATCTCTCATTTATGTTGATAGGTTTAAATTAGGAATTACGTGTTGGGAAAATAAAAAAAATTAAAAACCAAAATTAAAAAAAATCCCATTGATAGTGATTAGGTCAAACTAGGAAGCTTTATTAATAGAAAATACAAAAAATTAATAAAATTAAAAAACGAAAATAAAAAAAATCCCATTGATAGTGATTAGGTCAAGCCAGGAAGTTTTATTAATAGAAAATACAAATAAAAAACGAAAATTAAAAAAAATCTCATTGATGGTGATTGGGTCAAGTTAGGTAGTTTTTAACATAAAATACAAAAAAAATTTCAAAAATGAAAATTCAAAAAAGAAAGAGCATTTATGAAGAAACTTTGAGACTATAAATAGAAGTGCAAAGGTTGAAGCAAGACACAAAAACTTAGGAGAGAAAAGACACAAGAATTTGAGAAGAATTTTGGGAGAGCAAAGAGGAAAGGTAGAGTGTTAAGTTGATTTCTCATTTCATTGCTCCTTCTTATTCTTTAACGGGTTTTGAGAATTAGAAATTTGTTGGAATAACCTAATATTCTTTATGACATGTCTAGATGCTTGCTAATGAACATATCCATGAGATTGTGGCACTTACATACAAATCTCTAGGCATGTTTTTGTTTGGTTTCCTTCTATCTTGATTGAATGCTCATCATGTGATCCCAACCATTTGATATTGCTATATTTAAACCCATTACTTCGCTGACAGTTTTTTTTATGGTGATATTTTGATGGTTGAAATGATTGCATACTCTCTCCTCTAATTGTAACACATCATATTGCAAGAAAGCCCTTTTGTTTTGATAGGTACTCACACTTTGTGACTCTTATATGCTTTACCGAATTTGATCTCTGACCCTCAATATATGCTCATTAAAATTGAAGGGATTTGTAAGATGGATAAAAGAAAATGCAATGAATTGTGTGTTGATATACTCATGTGCTTTTCTCATCTTGTTTGTTTGAATAGCTTTCAAGGATAAAAGGTACTTATAAATCTCCTCACCTTTGACTTCCTTTTTGTTTAACTTGTACTATTTTTTCTTCTTGTTTTTTATCCCTTCATTAGGTTCTCTTTCAAAAAAAAAAAGGAAAAAAATATTTTAACACATTTTTATAAATGAAAATAAAATGGAAAAACTCTCTTGCATGAAAAAATAAAGAAATTTCTTTCATAAATAAAAAACTACAAACCAAACAAAAAAAAAATTTCTCAAATAAATTAAATAAAAATTTTTCTAAAAATCACCAACCAAGTGACACACTTTTCTACCCCTGAACTACGTGGACTTTGATCCCTCTAAAGGGTACGTAGGCTTTAGGTTTTAATCCTAGGTCAAGTCCAACTTTTTAAATAAATATATTTCCTGCCTTATTTTTATTTTTTATTTTTATTAGTCTTACTTTATTTCTTTTTGTAAATAAGATTTTTTTTCTCTTTTTAGGTAATTATAATAAAATTAAAGGCCATATTCATTTTTAAATAATTAGCTTAGGGTAACCATTCTTATGAATGGGTGTTATGGGGTGCCTAACATCTTCCCCATACACAATCGACTTCCGAACCCTAAATGGTTTTTGTAGACCAGTTTCATTTTCAAAAAAGGTTTCCAAAATTATCTTTTTCCAAAATTTTGGTGGCAGCTCCATGTTTTCCAAATTTCGGGTGCTACAACTGGCGACTCCACTGGGGTTGGTTTGAGAGTCAAGCCAATTTAAGTTAAGTGTTTAAAAATAATATGGCCTTAATTTTATTTTAATTACCCTTTTTCTTTTTTTGTGAATATTTGTTTTTATTTATTAAATTCCTTATTCATGTATTTGTTTATTCCTTTTTTTATCTATCTTGTGATATGCTTTGCAGATAAGGTTTGGGTAGAACCTAGGTCCACAGGTTGGTATGCTCTCCACACACACTGAACACATACACTATTTTTCTCACACATATTTTGGGCCCTATACCTGGGTCTGTGAGTTCCTTAGGTGAGAGGAAGTTTCTAGCAGTCTTCCTGTGGGGTTTTAAGAACCCCTTGAGGTTACTGTGAAGACTTCATCTTAGCTGTTACTCATTTGGTGAGGTTGATCCCTGTGGGGTTTTTAGAACCCCCTGAAGGTTAATTTTGTCAGATGGGGTCTTCATCTTTGCGATGGGGGTAGTTAGGAGACCTTTATCTATGAGAATTAGAACTACCTTGAAATTATTGCACATATTAATAGAAATTATTAACCTGCCCAAATAATTAGTACTTGCCTTTCTTAGGGTAGATATCTATCAACCTAGAGTTATTCCTAAAATAGGACACTGGAGGGCGTTTATTTATTAACAATATTATTTGTCATCTATGCATAATTAAGGAAAACCCTTGGATCAAGCGGCTAATTGTCACTTCACTTGAGTATGTATCTAGCATCAATCCTCATATAAATATATCACAAGGAAGGTGTAAACATTAGATAGCCAACCTTAATTTAAGGGTTTATGACCCTAAAAGACTATGAGCTCATTACATTTGTCAGGTTAGAAAATATCTCAATGAGAGGTAATCCTTTTAGGGCTTGTGAGGCATCATTACATCATTCATAGGTGCCTTTTAGCTTCATTTGATATGGGCCTTGGACATAATCATCATTTTTAAAACCCTTAGCCACGTGATGGCCTGGGCCATTCACAGGTTAATGGGCACTTCATTCTCCCTATGAGGTAATTGATCTCTTGAGGAGGTGGAGTTCTTTTTCTTAATGTCCATGACCCATATCAAAACTTGAATTACAAGTCATTACTCTTTTATGTCTCATGAGGCATCATTACATCAGTTATAGGCCTTTCAGCTTCATTTAATATGGGCCTTGGACATAATCATCACTTTTAAAACCCTTAGCCCGTGATGGCCTGGGCCATTCACAAGTTAATGGGCACTTCATTCTCCCTATGAGGTAATGGATTTCTTGAGGAGTTGGAGTTCTTTTTCTCAATCTCCATCACCCATATCAAAACTTGAAGTACAAGTCATTACTCTTTTATGTCTTATAAGGCATCCTTGTATCATTCATTGGCAATTAGCTTCATTTGATATGGGCCTTGGATATAATCATCATTTTTAAAACTCTTAGCCGCGTGATAGCCTGGGCCATTCACAGGTTAATGGTCACTTCATTCTTCCTATGAGATAATGGATCTCTTGAGGAGGTGGAGTTCTTTTTCTCAATATCTATCACTCATATCAAAACTGGAAGTATATGTCATCACTCTTTTTTGTCTAATGAGGCATTCTTGCGTTATTTATTGGCATTTAGCTTCATTTGATATAGGCCTTAGACATAATAAACTTCATTAATTAAGAAGGAAAAAAGAGAGAAAATGAGCATGTAAATAAAAATAAATAAAATAAAAATAATAATACAGTCATATCTTTAGTTAATAATGCTTGCATAGAATATCTTTTTCTTAAAAATGACTTCATTTACCTTTGTCCATGTCATCCCTCCTTCATATAAATGATTGTTCCCTATTCCTGATACGAGGTAAAAACTTTTGTCTCTCTTTTCACTTTCTGAGAGTATTATTCTTAATTGAAGGAAAGTGTTAAGGGTCTAAAAACTTGTTTTGTACAAGTTGATTGTATTGATATCATACTATGGAGAAGCTTAGTTTTGAAAATGACTCGACCCACCTTGATGGGGCTAGTTTTAAAGGGTAAATTATTTAACTTGGACGGAATGTGATTACACAAACCATATGAGGATTTAAGCCTATTGATATGATTTCATTTTCATGTGTGTACCACTTATCCTTTACCCAATCCAGAACTTGGCATGTATCTTGTTTGAGGTCATATTTGATATTCATTTGCTTGATATAGAGAGGACCAAGGCATTCATTTTTCATCGAAAAAGCCAAATAGCCACCCTTACATGATAGCCATTTGAGCTTATATGATAGCATGCAGGAACCACAAATATATTCCTTACCTCTTATTTAAGTTTCCTTTTGCTTTCTAAGAGGACTCATTAGAGGAGCATGTGTACACTCTAAAAATTGTTAAGGCTACAAGGTGAATCTTTTTTAAAAATGAACAGTTGAAAGAAAAAGAAAAAAAGAAAAGGCAAAAGGCTCGCTAAGCTGAAAACTCGTAAGGGTAGCTTAGGCAAAAGTTAGAGTAGAAAAAAAAAAGAAAAGAAAAAAAGCTCGTTAAGTTGAAAACGAGTAAGGGCAGCTTAGGCAAAAGTTAGAGCTGAAGAAAAAGAAAAAGCGAAAAGCTCACTAAGTTGAAAACCAAAAAAGGAAACTTAGGCAAAACTTAGAGCAACCAAAAAGAAAAGAAAATAGAAAAAAAAAATCAAAAGAAAGATGGGCAAGTACCAACGGAAACATGGAAAGAGCTTCCTTTAGTTCTTCTTTTGTTTTAAGGCTTTTAGAGTGTACACTTGCCTATTTGGTTCTTACTTCTCTTAGTTACCATGAGTATCTACTTTGGTCCTTAGATGTCATTCATCTTCTACTTACCTTTTATTCAGGGTACTTTTGTTTTCTAAGAGCACTCAATATTCTTAATTAGGGGAGTATGTGCACATTCTTACAATTTTGCGGCCATTAGTGTAATCTGGTTGTAAGGCTGCTCTCTTTTGGATATTTTTAAAAAGGGGAAAAATCAAAAGAGAAATGAATAAATACATAATACATAAGAATGAGAATATGATATTCTTCATCTTCTCTTCACCCTTTGTTTGTACCCCATGCCCATATAAAAAGTCCTTGTGATCTATGCTAGCATATAGCTCTTTTAGTGATGAAAAACTTATATTATTGCCAAGCTTATGGAATAGGAATTGGATAATTTGGATATAGAGAGTAAACACTAACCTTCAAAACATTGAGTGGTGAGAGTAAACACTATACCTAGTGAGGAAATCGATGGGCATTGTGTTCTTGTTAAACCTTTTACCTGGATACTAGCTAATTTGAGGTGGGTGATATAATTTATATGCATTGATATATCTATTGATCCTCTATGTTTTAATTCCTAAGATTTCATGACCGGATGTAAACACCTTACCAGGTTTCTTGAGCTATGCTCATATGTCTTTTCTTAAGCATTTAGGTCTAAGGGCCTGTTTGGTTGGAGGAGGGATGGGAGGGGATGAAAAATGACCCCCTCTCCTTGTTTGGTATAAAAAGTAGGAGGGGAGGGCCTCAAAAAAGGGGCTCCAAATCCCTCCTACTCCCTTAAATTGATTCCCTCCAAATTGGGGGGTTTTGGAGGGAGCAAAAAATTTGGGACTATTTTGCCCCTATGGTCTTTTCATATTCCTAATTATACCTTGAGTCCAAAATAAAAATATCACCAAAGAAATTGCTGCAACTGCCAAAGAACTGGGATCCAAATTTTCCACAGACTTGGCTTGATTTTTCTAAGTTAGAGAAAATTGTTTTCCAAGGACATGGAGTTATTGATGGCTCAGGAAATAAATAGTAGACGACATCTTGCAAGAAAAGCAAGTCAAATGCAATATTTTAGAACTGGACCTTTGTTGTCTTGTGGTTTCATGCAAATCTTGAACTGAACAAAACAACTTATCTTTTGTGTTTCCTTGCATTCTTTTTTGCAGCCCTGCAAAGGTGCCCAAACACTAAGGACTATTTTTTTAAATCTTATCCTCTTAATATTTGAACTTTATCTGGTTGAAACATTTGCAGGAAGTGTAATTATAATTACATAATGAAACTATTTCCATTTTATATCTTCATCTTGTTTTTTATATAAATTATATAATTTATATTGAGGTGTAAACTAATTTAAATCATTTATATAAGGAAAAATATATAAACTAATATCTAACGGTAAAATGGTAAATTATATATTATCTCCCCTCCCCTCTTAAACCAAACAAATGATCATTAAAAAACCTTTCCCTTCCTCCCCTTCCAACCAAACCAAGCAAGGTGATCCTCCATCCTCCCCTTACATCCCCTCTTATCCATCCACTCCCATTCCATCCCCTCCCTTTAAACCAAACAGGCCTTAAGGAATTTTTCCATTCCAATCATTTTCTACTCTAACTGCAGCATGTGAACCTTTATCAGTTTTATCACTTCACATTTAGGACATTACCTTCCATCTATTTGCCTTTCAATAAAGGGAACTAAGTTAAAATTTAGGGTTTCTCCTCAATTCTGTTGGCCCCATCCATTTCTCAGGACAACATTGACATTGTTAAATGAAGCTTTAAAAAAATTGACTATGCAAGCATTAAAGATGAAGATAGACAAAAAAAAAAAAAAAGATTCTTGTAGACAAAGAAAAGAAAGTTGAATATTCAAACTTTGGCTCACTGCTCAAAAGTCCTTTCTTTTATTAAGAGTTAGTACTAAGTTATGCCTAAAGAAAAATTGTAGTATGTTGTCATATTGGGAAAACCTTTCTTGCATTGGGCTTTGCATTAATCATACCCTTACCATACTTAACCTGTATTGCATGCCATTTTAGGGGGTAAATTTGGAATTAATTTTTCAACTAAAGAGGCTTCTATTAATATTATGTCATGCACTGCCTTGAAATGTGCTTTTGCAAAGACTGGGGCAAATCGAGAAGCTTCTCAACAAGAGTCATAATGGCCTAAAAAAGAATGGCATTTTACATGAACCAGTAAGTCAAGGGGTTTAAAATAGGACTGAGGCCAATGTGGGGGCAACATCATTGGCGGTATCTTTTCATCATTTTCATCATCGTCGTCATCATCATCATTTCATAATTTCCATTATCATCTTTATCCTGATCATCTTCATCTCCTCATCATCATCTCCATCCTCATCCTTATTAGCCCTTCATCATTTTCATTATCATCCTTATTTTATCATTTCCTTATCATTATCATCATCTCCTTATCATAATTATCTTCATCATCATTAGCATTGTCATTGTGTTCATCATCATCATCAGGATTTCATCATCATTATCAATGCCATCACCTTTATGATGACTTCACCATTTTCATAATCTCCTCATTATCATGGCTATCATCATCATTGCTGTCATCCTCATTAGGATTTCATCATCACTGTTATCATCATTATTAGTGTCATCACCTTCATCATGACTTCACCATTATCATAATCTCCTTATTAGCACGGCAATATCCATCCCCTTCATCATCATTGTTGTCATCCTTATTAGGATTTCATCATCACTACCATCACCTTTATCATGATCATCTTCACCATTATCATAATCTCCTTGTAATCATGGTCATCACCATCCTCTTTATCATTATTGCCATCATTAGTGTCATTATCATGTTTAAGGGCACTGTATACCTAGTGTTACATCACCACCACCATTATCATAATCATCTATGACTTCCCCATTAGGGTTTCATCTTCATCATCATTAGTGTCATTGTCATATTGCGTGTTTGGATCACTACGTGCTTAATGTCATGTTATCACCACTATGGTCATCACCATTTATAACTTCCTTATTAGCACTTCATCAATATTTTCGTCATCATCATCTCATTATGTAGGGCATCACACGCTTAGTGTCACATTATGACTATCATCATTATCATTAATGACATCATTATAAATACTTCATCATCATCTTATCACTATCATCTTCATTGGCATTATCATAAGCACTACTCCAAGGGCCATCACATATTCATAACACCCTTTCAAAAGCCCAGTAACGGCTAGCAATCTTTCAAACGCTAGCACCCTTTCAAAAGCCCAGTAACAGCTAGCAACCTTTCAAAAGCCCTGTACCGGTAGGCACCTTCAAAGCCCAATAATGGCTGACACCCTTTCAAAGTCCTGTATCGGCAGGCACCCCCAAAGCCCAGTAACGGCTGGCACCCTTTCAAAGCCCTGTACCGGAAGGCACTCCCAAAGCCTAGTAATGGCTGGTACCCTTTTCAAAGCCCTGAACCAGCAAGCACCCTCAAAGCCTTGTAACGGCTGGCACCCTTTCAAAGCCATGTACCGACAGGCACCCCCAAAGCCTAGTAACGGCTGGCACCCTTTCAAAGCCCTGTAACGGTAGGCACCCTCAAATCCCAGTACTGGCTGGCACCCATTCAAAGCCTTGTACCGGTAGGCACCCTTAAAGCCCAGTACCAGATGACACAATTCTTTTAAAGCCCAATAACGCTTGGCATAATTCTTTTAAAGCCCTGTAACGACAGGCACTATTCTTTCAAAGCCTTGTACTGGTAGACACCCTCAAAGCCTAGTAACTGCTGTCACAATTCTTTTAAAGCCCAATAACGTTTGGCACAGTTGTTTTAAAGCCCAGTAATGGCTGACATAATTCTTTGAAAGCCCAATAACACTTGGCACTATTCTTTTAAAGTCCTGTATTTGTAGGCACCCTTAAAGCCCAGTAACGGCTGGCACCCTCTCAAAGCCCAGTAATGCTGGCACCCTTTCAAAGCCCTATATCAGCAAGTATCCTTTAAGCCCAGTAACAGCTGCTATAATTCTTTTGAAGCCCTGTAACGGTAGGCACTATTCTTTCAAAGCCTTATATCAGCAGGCACTCTTAAAGGCCAGTACCGGCTGGCACAATCCTGTTACCCCCCACCAAAGTCCTATGTAACTAGGCGCTTCACTTCCACTCTAGGTAATCATCTATCTCTACCTGCGTTCTTCTCCCTTATGAACCAAGTAAAGAGGGGGCATGTGCATTGTATTTTGTCCAAATCCTCTTTGGTTCCAAGGGGGCATCTTGTTCTTTTGGCCGGACAAAATATGTGTTCTTATCTTTACTTACTTCATAGACAAAAATCTCACTTTTCTTAGCTATGAAACAAGAGGGGCAACTGTAAACACCCTATTTTGTCTAGGCCCAACTCAAAAATAATAAAAAAAGAAAAAAAGAAAAAATCTTCCTTAATTATGTCACCTTTAAATTAATAAGCAAGTGACATTAATGGTGATTGGATTGTTTGAAATTTGAAAAATTATCATTATTAATGGTGATTATCTTGAGCTTGGGGTTTTGTAGTAAATGGAAACAAATTTCAAAATAATTCATCTCATTAATGTTATTTGACATTCGGATTAGGAAATTTAGGGTGAAGTCATTGTGGAGGAAAAAAAACAGAAATTAAAATGTAAAAAAATATCTCTCATTCATAAGTTTAAATTAGGAAATTTCTTGTAGGAAAAATATTACAAAAAAAAATAAAAAAACTAAAATTAAAAATTTAAAATAAAAAATCTCTTATTTATGTTGATAGGTTTAAATTAGGAATTACTAGTGGGGAAAACAAAATAAAAAATAAAAAAAAATCCCATTAATAGTGATTAGGTCAAGCTAGGAAGCTTTATTAATAGCAAATACAAAAAATAAAAAATGAAAAATTTAAAAAATTAAAACACAAAAAATTAAAAAAAATCCCATTGCTAGTGATTAGGTCAAGCTAGGAAGGTTTATTAATAGAAAATATAAATAATAAAAAACGAAAATTTTAAAAAAAAATCTAATTGATGGTGATTGGGTCAAGTTAGGTAGTTTTTAACATAAAATTAAAAAAATTTAAAAATGAAAATTCAAAAAAGAAAGAGCATTTATGAAGAAAACCCTACTTTGAGACTATAAATAGAAGTGCAAGGGTTGAAGCAAGACACAAAAACTTAGGAGATCAAAAAAGACACAAGAATTTGAGAAGAATTTTGGGAGAGCAAGGAGGAAAGGTAGAGTGCTAATTTGATTTCTCATTTCATTGCTCCTTCTTATTCTTTAACGGGTTTTGAGAATTAGAAATTTGTTGGAATAACCTAATATTCTTTGTGACATGTCTAGATGCTTGCCAATGAACATATCCATGAGATTGAGGCACTTACATACAAGCTCTAGGCATGTTTTTGTTTGGTTTCCTTCTATCTTCATTGAATGCTTACGTGATCCCAACCATTTGATATTGCTATATTTGAACCCATTACTTTGCTAACAGTTTTTTTTATGGTGATATTTTGATGGTTGAAATGATTGCATGCTCTCTCCTCTAATGCTAATACATCATATATTGCAAGAAAGACTTTTTGTTTTGATAGGTTCTCACACTTTGTGACTCTTATATGCTTGACCGAATTTAGTCTCTTGCCCCCAATATATGCTCATCAAAATTGAAGGGATTTGTAAGATGGATAAAAGAAAATACAATGAATTGTGTGTTGATCTACCCATGTGTTTTTCTCATCTTGTTTGTTTGAATAGCTTTCAAGGATAAAAGGTACGCATAAATCTCCTCAATTTTGATTTCCTTTTTGTTTAACTTGTGCTATTTTTTCTTCTTGTTTTTTATCCCTTCATTAGGTTCTCTTTCAAAAAAAAAAAAGGAAAAAATTTTTTTAACACATTTTTATAAATGAAAATAAAATGGAAAAGCTCTCTTTCATGAAAGAAATAAAGAAATTTCTTTCATATTAAAAAATACAAACCAAACAAAAATAGTTTTCTGAAATAAATTGAATAGACATTTTTCGAAAAATCACCAACCAAGTGATACGATTTTCTACCCCCGAACTACGTGGGCTTTGATACCTCTAAAGGGTACGTAGGCTCTATGTTTTCATCCTAGATCAAGTCCAAATTTGTAAATAAATATATTTCCTGCCTTATTATATATTTTTTATTTTTATTAGTCTTACTTTATTTCTTTTTGTAAATAAGATTTTTTTTCTCTTTTTAGGTAATTATAATAAAATTAAAGGCCATATTCATTTTTAAATAATTAGCTTAGGGTAAACATTCTTATAAATGGGTGTTGTGGTGTGCTTAACACCTTCCCCATACACAATTGACTCCCGAATCCTAAATAGTTTTTGTAGACTGGTTTCATTTTCAAAAAAGGTTTCCAAAATTATCCTTTTTCAAAATTTTGATGGCGGCTCCATGTTTTCCAAATTTCGGGCGCTACAATCATCAGTAGGAGGAGCCACCTGGACGACGAGCTGAGGGACAGGGCGAACCTGTAGATGCTCCTCGTCAGGGAACAGATGACTCTACGACCACTCCAGCATGTAGTTCGTGATATCGCGCCACTGTGTATGCTGAGTTTAGTCGTAATTGGCTTGTTGTTGCATCTGATGGGCCACTACAGCCTATATCCAAGCTAAATCTGAACAAATCTCCTCAATATACTCATCCCTCAGACATCAGACCCTGAACATCTGTGCTTGAGAGCTGCCAACCTCAGAGGCACCACTCTGGCCATAGACTATACTAGCTCTGGCGCCTATCCCCATCGCCCTCACTCGTCCAGGGTGCTCAACTGGACCTAGACCCACTTTTGATGGTGTAGTGGGGTCCACAGACCCTTATGACTCCTGGATCTGGGTCTCTCTCATCTTAGCCTGTGACTCCTGCATCCGCTCCTGTCATTTTATGAAACAATTAATTATTCTTATTATTCAAAATAAAATTTTTTATAAACAGTATAACAATAAATTAAATTAACTTACAATGGCCTCCTCTGCCTGCTGAGAAGTCAGAGTTTTGTCATGGTGTCTGTGAGTAATAGTGAATAACTCCCCGTAGCCCGTCTGATGGTTCTCATGTTGTGCCTTCTCCTAAAACAATAACAAAATTAAATTAGTATTATAAACAACAAAAAATTAAATTTATAATATGAAATTACCAGCTACAAGTAATTGACATCGTGAAAAGTTACCAGCTTGCTGTAAGCGACAGCAAAGGTCTTCGATCCTGCCGTGTGGTGGATCCTCTACTACCCTCGGGAGCTTGTATTCCTCTGAGAAAGAGCCTATAAAAAAATAATATTAAAAGTATTAAAACAATATAAAAAATTTTAATTATTAAAAACATACAGTTTATGAAATTTAAATTTAAATTATAAATAAATTACTTGCCGCTCTGCGCTCTTCCTGAACTGGACAAAACTCGCCTAGTCATTTGTGGGACACCGTCTAGGACGTTCTTGATCAGCTACTGTAGAGGAATCGTCCCATCCTTCTCCATACTATGGAAGAGACGATTCCTCTTGTTCTTCTAGCCATTGCCCATCTTTATCAGAGTGCACCTCTTCCAGTTGTCCTGGATGGCAAACCTAAGCTGTAACACAATTGAATAAAAAATAATTAAATACGACTAATTACAAATGATACAATTAATAAATATTAATTAAATAAAATTAATTACAAAATACATAATATAATTAAATACTATTAATTACCAGCACCGCTTCCTCCCACGCCAGGTCCTTCGACCCCTTGGGAACGTTCCTTCATGTCCTGAAGTGAAGAGGTAACCACATCCAATTCGAGTCTAGCTTGTTCAGGAAGTGGTTGAACAGGTGACTCCCATTGTCAATGGGCTAGTTCGTGGGCTCATTCCATGAAACAACAACTCGTAGTGTCCAGTCTAGGCCGTTCAGACCAGCCACGTCCAGCCTCCTCATGGACACGTTCCCCTACTCATCTGTACAATTTACCACATATGTTAGATAAATTAAAAATTCATATTTAACAGGTCAAATTTAAATATTTAATTTATTAAATAAAAAAAATATCTTCCTTGGACCTGCACCTCAAACCTAGTTAATCAGGAATATGATCGTCATGGGTTGTTCTCCTCCCGTGTGTCCTCCTCATCCAGGAACCGGTTCATGTCTCTGAGCGAAATCAGGATCTTGAAGTCCTCATAGTCACTGACACTGAGCTCAACTCCCTCTCCCATAACAGCCTCAGGCACCTGTGGTGTGGTCGCCTCCTGTGGGGCCGTCTATTATGGCTGTGGTGGGGCCAACTCCTGTGTTTGTGGTAGGGCCATCTGCTGTGCTGCGGTTGCCCTCCCAATGTGCTGCCCCCTCCCCTGCTGTTGCCACTCTGCAGAATCGGTCTAGGAATCTCGGGCTCCTTCCTCTTGTCCCTCCCTGAAGCCATATCAACTGTAAAAATAAAAAAAATAAAAAAGTAGTCAATTATATATAAAATATAATAATAATAATAAAAAGAGGAAAAATATATATAACTTTTGTATCTTAAGTGAGAAAAATGTGAAATGCTGTAGCAAAACTCTCAGAGAGACATTAGAATGCTCAGATCTAAAGGAAAACTCTCAGAGAAACTCTCAGGAAACAAAATGGCCAAATGAGACAACTGAAGGGTTGACTGGTATTTATAGCGTTGAAATTTGTAGTCGTTATTCATAAAACCACTACATTCACTGCTACAACATATCTTGGGCAATGGAACAAGTTGTAACGGTTATCAGTAACCACTACAAATATAAGAACTCTTAGAGTTTTGTAGTGGTTCTTAAACATAAACCGCTACCAATGTCATTAACATTTTGTAGTGGTTATTTAAAACTGCTACAAGATGGTGACTATTTGCATTTTGTTGTGGTTTATCTCAACATAACCGCTACAGTTTGATAGCCAGATTGTCGTGCTTGCTTCGCCCAAGTTGGCACCATGCTTGTGCCACAATTGTAGCAGTTTACATGATATAACCGCTACAAAGTAGCCGTTACAAGTTATGGTGGGATATTGGCGCCAAATTTGTAGCGGTTTGTTTTTGCTAACAGCTACGAATAACGTTGGCTTACCGGCGCGCCATTTGGCGCGAAGCTTACTGCTACAAATTTGTAGTGGTTTAGGTTAGAACTGTTACAAATTTGTAGCGGTTTAGGTTAATGATATTTGTAGTGGTTAATTATAACCGCTACGAAATACCCCCTTTTTTTTTGTAGTGGTATATGGTAAGGGCATCAATGTTCTGTCAGACAAAAAACTTAATTTCATTTTAGTCTTAGGGATACAGTAAAGTTTCAAAAAGTTTTAGGAATTATTCGATATTAAATGTCTACATTGGGGGGCAGTGAAGTTTTCCCTTTTTTTACCAGAATGGTTAAGTTTTTATTGTGTTGGACCAAATAGAATAATATTTAATTTGATTTTTTTAATGTTAGTCTTGCTTATGCTTGTATTAGAATATCGTAGATGGAAGATGACGACGGAATATAGTCCTATAGGATCTTGTACATATGTTCACTCTTTTTTTTTTTTGCCAGACATATATATGTTAACTCTGTTTTGAGTTAATGAATTCAGTATTTCAGTTTTACATTAAAAAAAGAATAATATATGAATTAATCAATTATTAAGAGAGTTGATTAATTAATACGAGTATTAATCTTAAAAGATAAATTAGGGATTTGGCATAATGAGGGGTAAATTAGTAAATAATATTTATTTGAATATAGTTTTTAATTAAAAACATAAACTTTAAGAATCTTTCTAGAATATTCTTTAACGGTGTTAATAATTTGGACTAAAATACTACCTTCGATCCTAATTATAAGAAAAAGTTGACTTTTTTTTTGAGAAATTAAGGAAGTTAAATAAATTACTTAATCATATCATGTTTTATGTATTCTTAGATTATGTATTAATTTATTAGTCAAACTAATTAGTTTGAAGAAAAAAATATAAATATAAATACTCTAAAGTAATTTAATTAGCTTCCTTAATTTCTCAAAAAAAGTCAAACTTTGTCTTATAATTAGGACTGGAGGGAGTATATGTTTTCAAAATAAAGGGAAGGAATGTATATTTAAGCAAAACAAAAGGGTGGTTAGAGTATTTTACTCTATTATTAAATAGCCTTTTAGTTTCTCAACAATGTATTTATGAATGTTGACTAGGATATAAGTCAATGGACATCTATATAATTAATATTTATAATATTTCATTTAATTAATAATTAATAATTAATAGCCGACCGTAAAAGATTGTCATTTGGCATTTGACATTTTGACGGTGTTGAACTATGGGGGAGAGGCTAGCTAAAGAGGTATTTGATAATAATGATATTCCTTTGATTCTTAATATAAGATATAATTGATTTTTTTTAAGAGATCAAGGAAGTTAGTTAATCATAGCATATTTTATATATCATTTGATTATATATTAGTTTAAAAGTTAGACAAATTAATTTAGTATAAAAAAGATAAATATCAATATTTTAAAATGATTTATTTAACTTCCTTAATCTCTTCAAATAAAGTCGACTATGTCTTATATTAAGGACTAGAGGAGTATTATCTTTTTAATAGAAATGATTTTACCTCCATTTCTAATTATAAGAATTAGTTTAAAAATAAATTTTGATGACATTTTTTATTCTATCTAGCTCATATATTTATCATTTTTCTTCAAACAAATGTATGTGATCTATAAACTAACAAATATTCTAATAATACACATGTGTATTTTAGAGAGATCATGTAACATGCGCTATAATTAAGTAATTTTTTTTAACTTTTCAATAATAATTTTGTAGGAATATGTTTAGTTAACAAGTTATGAGTATATAGGAATCAATATATATGTATGTATATATATATATATATATAAATAAAATTCAAAAAAATTATAAGGATCCAATTGAAAAATGGAAAATAGGAAAACATAACTTGTTAAAAATTGTATTGGTAAAATAATTATGCACAAGAAGTATCAGTATTTTGATTTAAGTCATTCTCATCATTAAAATTTTCAATAGGAAACTTTTTCCCATTTATTGCCGGAAAAAAACCTACACACAAAGACATAATTAAAATTGAGGTGAAATTATAAAGACTTGGATATTATGTTTTTAGGAAAATCCCAATAAAATCTAGTAGAAATATCAAAATTCTAATTGAGGCCAACACTTTCAACAAATTCCTAATTAAGACAATAGTCTTAAGTAAGGATTTTTGAATGTTATTGAAAGACTAAATACCCATCTCTAGTTAAAAACAAAAGCTAAAGGTACATGGTTTTAATTATTTTAAGCAGATTTAATTTACAAATTCTTGTAGTCCTAGATAAATACCTATGTCTCTTGTACTTGTTCTTTTTTATTCTAATTTCACCACAGTTCTTCCATTACATGAAATGGCGAATTGATTTCATTTTCATTAAAAGTTATTATTGACAACCAACAAGAACATAGCTCAGTGCTCTACCCGTTGCTCAGACGGGGGAAAAATAAACAATATCAAGCCGAGATTAAGTGACCGTAAAATTCGAAAGAACCAACAAAAAAAAAAAATCATTTTGCGAAATGGATGTAAGAGGTGCTTGGGAAATAGGTTTATGGGTAGGTACTGCGGATCTGAGTTCTTAGGTGGGGAGCATGGGAATAGGGAGAATGAGTATCTTGTGCTCAAAACGAAAGGATTGGTTTAAATAAGTTGAGAGAGGGCTTCACACCTACCTCGTGCCATATGAAATCTGATTGAAATAATTAAAATTAAAATTAGGATTAGTTTTTCTTTTTAACTAGAGAGGTGCATCAAGTCTTTTAACAATATTTAAAAATTCCTATTAAGGACTCTTGTTCAAATTAGGAATTGGTTGAAACGATAGACCTCAATTAGAATTTTAGTATTTCAGCAAGATTTTATTGAGATTTTCCCTCAATTTTCCCTTTCAAGAAAACCACATTTTAATACTTAACTTATTTGATAAAAATATAAAAGTCAAATAAGGAGGTCAATATTCTTATAATTTTGAATGACATTTTTAAATATAAGTGTTATAGGATTACGATAGTGTGCATATCACCAACAACATCGCCCCTTATTCCACAATGAAAGAACTAATGAGTCATGTGAGTTAAATGAGTTATAATTAAATAAAGCATAAGAAAAATTTAAGCCAACACCAATAAATAATAGATCATGATGAGCATAAGTAAGATATTTCCATTGATAAAAAGTTATCAATGATTATTATTAGCATCATATATTATAAGGGGCCAGCTACGTGACCTTATTATACCCAAAACACACGACGAAATAAGAAAGACATACTTATTGAAACAAATACCCACCAACTATAACAGAACATTAAACTAATTATCATTGCACTGGAAGCCAGAGTTGTTGTTTTCACACTTGTTAAGAATCGCATCCAACGAAACTTGAATGTCGAGGTCGTTGCCAAGAACATTAGCTTGAAGAGCAGTGCAAAGGCATATAGCAGCTTCCAGATCAACCAGGCCATTAATGAGAGTGCAACATGGGGTTGTTAGTTGTGATCCTGCAGTAACATTCACAGCAGAGCCCAGTAAGTTGGCACACACAGCCAAGTTAAGGGGATCACAGGAGGGCGAAGGAGAAGGTGTTGGAGCACATGAGCTAAGCGTGATGAACAAGAGAAGGTTGAGAGTGAGAAGAAGAGAGGTTGCATGAGCCTTTGAAGCCATCTCCACAAAGGATAACGCAGAATGTGTTTATTTATGAATATTGGCTTCACTACTTGAGAGCAATTTGTGTGTTTGGGATGATGATTTAGAAGGCCAAGGAGGGGTATTTATAGTCGAGGATTTTGTGAGATTACCTCTATTTTCGTTTCAAGTACTCCCTTAATCCTTAATATTGAAGCTATATCTAGACGACTAAGTAAATATGAATAAAATTATTTATTTGTAAGAAAATTTGCCTTAGTTTCTTTATACTATCTTATTTAATTATATGCATTGGAACTAATTTTGGGGAAAATTATAAATTTGGAAAATAAAATGGATTAAGGTCTTATATTTAATACCAAAGTAAATCCTTTAGTTTCTCCTTTGGTCCATATTATAAGTTCCTGTTTGGATTAACGGTGGTAAAAGTGATTTTTTTTTTCAATTTGACTTTTACAAACTTAAGATAGGATAAAAATCAGATTGTAAATGTGATTTATGTTTAGATTGACGCTAGTAGAAGTAACTCTTTTTCAAACTGAAACTTATTTAGATAATTATCTAAAAAGCAAGTTTAGATAGAAAATGACTAAACAGGGGTATAAATCTTATTAAATAATGTGCGTGCGCGAAATATATTATGTATATATTGTGATAATTTAAGAGAAAAATTGAAACTAAAATTAGATAAAACACAAATAGTTAGTTTATTTTTAACTAAATAATATTATATTACTAAAATCAGAAATAAATTTTTTACCTACATTTTTTGTTAGGAAATATTTTTTTTACTAACCTAAAATTTAAAATTATTTGTTTCATGTAAAAAAAAATTATATGTCTCTTTCTTTTTCTTTGGGTAAATTTATGTCTCTTGCTTTTTAACACCAATTGGACTCATGACTCTAAATAAGATAAAAGGTAGTGAGGACATGATGGGGTGATACGACAGCGTAATATGGGACCCATAGCCATTTTTAACTTCACCGTGATGCACCAACAATAAAAGCCACAAATTGGAGCTTCAGAGTTGATGTGTCTTTTAGGAAAAAGGCAAGATGCCACTAATGCCTTCCCAAACATCACTCAAAAGCCAAAAGTGGCTTTTTTTTTTGACTCTAGAACCACGTTTAAGGCTGGAAAACGTGATCCCAAACAGGTTCTAAGAAGCCTTTTAGAATATATTTTTGGTCATTTTTTATGAGATGTTTTGATAGTTTGAATGAGCATTCAATATTACTACCATCTAAGCCCATGTTTAACAAGGGTAGCAAAAAAGGGTAGAAATTAAGTCTATTAAATTTTATGACAAATTTAATATTTTTAATTGTTTTTATTAATATATATAAATTAGGTAGAGATATCTTATAATTTGTTCTGGAGTGTACTCTTTACATTTAGGAGGGCAGGGAGAAGTTAGTTTGGCGTATCCAAATTGAGGCCTTGTGAACACGTGTTAGCCTTGGAAATGCATTGCCAACTTTTTTTTTTTTTTTGGGTGGGGTATTATCCAGGGGTGAAGTCATAACATATCCATATGTTCGTCTAATTTTATAGTTTTTTTTTAATTTAAGATAAATTTGAAACACCTATTACTATTTTTTTCATAATTAATGAAAGATAAAAACCAGTTTAATCTTGAATTTATTTTTTTCCTACAAAAAAAAAAAAATATATATATATATATAAGAAAAATGAGCTTAAATTACAGCATCAGTATATATGTGTAAACAGAAAGAGAAAAGCTTCTTGTCCCCCCCCCCCCCCAAAAAAAACAGAAAGAGAAAAAGCAGAGCTGTTGAAAACCCTGAGCATGACCAGAGCATAAAAAGATCATAGAAAAAGAATATAAAAAGAAGTGATGTCTTGCCAAACCTGGACCGGACGCGATACATACAAAAATTCAATCACAGTTACGATGTCTGTTTAAAAGTCCTCCTTCATCTGGTAATCTTTTTTTTTTTTTTTGAAATACAGATAAAAAAGCATTTAAGTGTTTTTATTAGTTAAATTTCATTTTATGGCGTCTAGTCTAGTCTAAGTATTTTCATAAGTTTAAAAGAAATTCATTTCGCCGCCTGCAGCACACTTTCCATGAATTTAGCTTTCAAATTTTCTTTGTTCATTAATTGATGATGGACGATATAACTACGCACTTTCCATTAACTTCAAGAGAAAGGTCCGCACGAATATAAGTACCTTATGGTCCATCACTTGAATTCATGCACCTTTTCTCCTTCTCTCTCATTTTACCACCTCTTCTTCAAAGTTGCCTTTTATTAAGGAAATTATCATGCATGGTGTCTAAGCACACTATGATGAATATTACTACCTTCGTTCTTCCAATCCTTAATATAACACTTAAATACTAATTTACATATTTAAAAATTAGTTAAATTAATTATTTGTAATAAATTGATGCTGACTTCCCTAAAATATATTTGATAACCATATCACTACAAAAAAACATCGGATTAGCGACGGAATTTTCGTCACTAATTAGTTTAGCAACGGAATTTGTTCCGTCAGTAAAAAGACTGTTGCTATTTAATTAGGAATGAAATTTTAAATTCCGTCGCTAATTAGAGACGGATTAGCGACGGAAATTCCTTTACTTTCCGTCGCTAAATTAGAGACAAAAAATTCGGTCGCTAAATTCCGTTTCTAATTAGAGACGGAATTTAGCGACGGAATTTTCCGTCTCTAATTAGCAACGGAATTTTCCGTCTCTAATCCGTCGTAAAATATTTTTTTTATATAATTTAATTTGCCACATGTCCTCACAATCAGGGCTGAGTAATGGGCGGGCTGGGCTGACCCGAAGATCAGCCCGTTACCCGCCCGTTTATGTCTTAATGGGTACGGGCTAGCCCGTACCCGTTAAGTTCCCGAGATAGCCCGGTAATAAACGGGCTGGACATACCCGTCCAAATTCGGGCAGGTAATGGGCAGCCCATTTAACATATGATATTAAAAAAATCCTTGCTATTACAAAGTGTAAAACAATTTATTGTCATACTTAATACTTTAAGTCCTACAGTACTGCGCTTTTGCATTTAACAAACACATAATACTCATATAACTGAGGAGTGAGGACGAGGTCTGTCTGCGTGTGGCTAGCTAGGGTTAGACGTTAGGGGTGAGTGTTGACAGGGTGAGGACTGAGGACGAGGCCGAGAGTTTATCTCCGGTTATGATCTGAGGCGTGAGTGCGTGATCGCATGACAAGCGAGAACGTGATTGACATAAGATAGAAACTGATTAACTGAGAATAAGATGAGTGATAGATTAGATATTAGCTTAATTTAAAATAAATATAAAATAAAATAAACAAGTGGGTATGGGCAGCCCGAAGGGGTGCCCATAGCCCGCCCGTTTAATGTTTAAATGGGCGGGTAATTTGCCCGCCCATTACGGGCCTATTTTGGGCGGGCCCATAATGGGTAAATTTATAACGGGTGCGGGCGGGCTTATCGGGTTGCGGGCTCTTTGCTCAGGCCTACTCACAATGAGCCTCTACATATCCCTCGTCGGCGGCCACCACGTGTACCCACCGCCGGCCACGTGTCCCCGTCAGCCGCCGCCGCCGCCGCCTCGCTTCGCCCTCCACGTGTACAGGTCTACCGCCATGTGTCACCCTCCATCATGCGCCACGTGTCCAAGTCTCAAATTGGTTGCATTTTGCAACCAAGTTGGGATTTGAAGCCTTGACCTTCCACGCGTGTGCCAGTACCTTTACCAGTTGAGCTAAGAGGAACCTATGTAATTTTAAAGCAAAATGAGATATATATATATATATATATATATATATATATATATATATATATATATATATTCTTTGTGAACAAAACTAGAAATACAAAATTTAATCTATTATTAAATATTTGAATTTAGTTTTCTTATTTTATTTTATGTAATTTTTCTACCTAAATTTTTATTATTAATATCTTGTTTATTCATTTTATGATATATATATTTTTTGCGTTTATAAAATTTTTATTTTTATTTGTATATAATATATTATGAAAAATTCAAATATATTATATTATAATTTCAATTTCAAAAATAAATTTGAATTAATAATTTTATTTATTTATTTATTTTAATATTTATATTATAAATTTATAATTATAAAAAAATATAATTATTGAAAAAAATTAATTATTTGTGACGGAAATTAGCGATAGAAAAATTCCATCGCTAATTTTTAATGACGGAATTAGAGACGGATTAGTGACGGAATATAGAGACGGAACGTAATTCCGTCGCTAATTTTTAATGACAGAATTAGAGACGGATTAAGGACGGAATTTAGAGACAGAATGTGATTTCGTCGCTAATTTAGTGACAGAAAAATTCCGTCGCTAATTTTAGGGACAGAATTAGAGGCGAATTAGGGACGGAATTTAGCGACGGAATGTGATTCCATCGCTAATCCGTCTCTACTTTATTGACGGAAAAATTCCATTGCTAATTTTAGTGACGGAATTTGTGAGGGATTAGGGACGGAATGAAATTCCGTCGCTAATTTTCATTTTTTTTTGTAGTGTATATGCATTGAAATTACCTCTTAATGAAACCCTTTAACATGTGTAATTAATCAGGATACATTAGGAAAAAAATTATAAATATGGAAGACAAAGTTGGCTGAAGAGTTGGGAAAATGGCATTGACCCATTTTTGTATAAGCTCGTCAAGGGCCGGGTTTAAAAATATCATGATTTTAGACTACACATACTTTTAGGCCCATCCCTTTTAGGTCCTAGCTCATCAATGGCAGCCCTGTAAGGCTAAGTGCCTGCTTGTTTAAATCTGCATAATATTATTTTTTTCCATTTGAGCTATGTTTTAGCTGTTTTGATAATTATATTTGTCCAACTTATTCCTTTAGATAGTATTTAATTGAAATTATTCTAACATTTTATAAATTACATGATCAAACATGATGTAAAACTATCAAGATATTTATACGATTATGGTTCATTTTTCTATTAGGATTCATGATAACGGTTTGACTTAATTTAGTTTTGGTTATGCAGACTTAATTTGGCACTTTAGTTTGCTAATATTTATTACTAGCTTTGCTCTTTAGTATAAGATCTAGTTTGTACAAATGAGATATTGTATTAGGGACCGAAAGTAGTATTTGAATTAGAAATTTTATGAGATCTTTTATTTCATTTTTGGCTATTTGAAAATAAGTAAATAATATTGAAAATTTTAAAGGGCTTAAAGTTCACAGGTCAGACCTAAACTCACAAGTTCGAGGGCTGAGATAAACAAACTTTTCAGGCCCCAAGCCCATAAAGGGCCAGTCGATTTTCCCACATCTATTTAGGACTAAAATAAACTCTTTATATAGTCCTTATATTAAAAACCAGGCCACAGAGGTAGTATTATAATTTCTTCTCTGTTTTGGTCATCAACGTACCAACTAGCTCCTCCTCATTTAGTAACATAGGAATCTAAGGAGTAAATATGCTACATGTCAAGAGAATTATGAGTACGTAATACCGTAATAGGACTGGCAAGGGCATTCAGTAGATTTTTCCAATACTTCAAAGGTTTTTAATGAATCCAAAATATCCACCTAATCTTTTTGAAAGTCATGACATTGTTTTAATTCCTTTCATTCTACTAATTAGCACAATGAATTAACAAAAATGAGATGGAACGCACATAATGGATTTTGTAAAGTTTATGGAGAAAGTAGGCGTGTTTTGTAAAGTCGTAAGTGAGAGAGTATCCATATCCTTGCGAGAGAGGAAGAAACAACATCTTATCTAGAGCATTTTTATAAGATATTTCTTTTAGAATTATATTGATTCTATTTATAAGAAACACCATCTTGTCCAGAGTACTTTTTCTAAAGAAAATTTCTTTCCTACCGTCATTAAAAATGAGAATTTACTAATGAGAATATGAGATCAATTATTAAGTGTATTTTTAGGAAAAGATAAGAATTTTTAACATATTTACAAATCTAGCTTTAACTACGCTTTGTTATTCTTGAGAATTAGTTATTTATCTCTCATAGAAAGGATCAGAGAAAGTATTTTGTGGGTGGCGGGGTCAAAGAGGTAAGCATTTAGGTTGTGAGTGATATTTAATTTGGGAGAATTTGATCTCTAAATAAATATATGAAGGTTATATTGATTGTGAGTGTTGAGTGCGTGATATTTGGGGAAGTCTAGATCTAGACATAAAAATACTAAAGAAAAAAAAAAAGGTTTGTAGGTGCATATATGTGTTTCTTCATTTTGGTTATTTTTAATCTTTTTTATGTTAATTTAAGCACTATTTTAAAGCCTGTTTTTCATCTTTTTTTCTTCAAGTCAAAATCTTCTTTAAACAAACTTTGGAACATGTGGTGGTTGAACTTATATTACTGACACCGTGAACACACCCAGACAATTTAATTTCCTTCTGTAATGATTTGTGTGTGTGTGTGTGTGTGTAATCCATCTTGCTTGTTTTCTTAGCTCAATTGAATTTTGAAGATGGCTTCTGACTTAGGTACATTATGCTCTACATATAAAGACAATATTGTCATTTAAAAAGAAACTTAATTCCAAACAAATTTTTAGGAATTAGGGTTAGAAAAATAGAGCTAGTAATATAAGTTGAGTCCACAAAAAGGACAGCAGGATGTGTTTGTTAAAGTTAGGCCCTTTTAAAAGCATAGTTGACCCATACTATATTAATAGAACTCAGGACAGGTATTAATGGGGTTGGGTCTAGTAGAAGGAACTGGTCTTTTACAATATGGTGAATCAAGATTCCAATCCCCATAGGAAAAAGTGCTCACATTTAGTGCCCGACAGTGTTTCGAATACTAATGCCTCCAATATGAGGATATTTATGCTTAGTGGGGGAAAAAAGAACTCGTGGCAAGTTAACCTTTTCTATAGGCACAAAAAAAAAAAAAAAACTAAATACCTAATTTCCTTCCTCCCCTGCTTCACACTCTTCTGAAACTTAAAGTATGACCTAATTGGGGAGTTGATTTTTGTCCCAAATATAAGATATATTTCTCATATTTATCATTCTTTTCAAAATTTACTCCTACGGATATTCTCTTAACAATAATTAAGTGAGAAGAGGAGGGAATTAAGGAATAAGATTAGGGTATTTTAGAAAAAAACATGTTATATTAACTAACTAAACTAACGTCTTTAGTGTAATCAAATTAGATAAATGAGTTTTCCATTAAGATAAGAGAGAGTACCTCAATATTTCACAGTCTCGCTTACCCTCAATCTGTCACTCAAGACAATGAAGTTTGAGTATTTTGTGGGTGACGGGGTCAAAGAGGTAAACATTTAGTGAGTTGTGAGTGATATTTAATTTGGGAGAATTTGATCTCTCAATAAATATATGAAGGTTATATTGATTGTGATTGTTGAGTGCGTGATATTTGGGGAAGTCTAGATCTAGACATAAAAATACTAAAGAAAAAAATGGTTTGTAGGTGAATATATGTGTTTCTCCATTTTGGTTATTTTTAATCTTTTTTATGTTAATTTAAGCACTATTTTAAAGCCTGTTTTTATCTTATTTTCTTCAAGTTAAAACCTTCTTTAAACAAACTTTGGAACATATGGTAAATGAGCCTATATCAGTGACACCATGAACACACCCAGACCAGTTGATTTCCTTCTGTAAAGATATGTGCATATATATAATCCATCTTGCTTGTATTTTAGCTCAGTTGAATTTTGAAGATGGCTTTTTATTTAGGTACATTATGCTCTACATATTTTTAGGAATTAGGGTTAGAAAAATAGAGCTAGTAATATGAGTTGAGCCCACAAAAAGATAGCAGGATGTGTTTGTTAAAGTTAGGCCCTTTTAAAAACATAGTTGACCCATACGGTATTAACATAATTGGTGGTAGGTGTTAATGGAGGTTGGGTCTAACAGAAAGGGGTAGTTTTTTACAATATAGCGAATCAAAGTTTGAATCTCCATTAGGAGAGTTGCCCACATTTAGTGCCCGACAGTGCTTCAAATATGATTGCTTCCAATAGGCGGATATCTATGTTTCAGGATAAAAAGAAAAGAACTCGTGGCAGGTTAGCCTTTTCTATTAAAAAAAAAGAAACCTAAATACCTTCCTCCCTCCCTTGTGTCACACTCTTCTGAAACTTAAAGTATGACCTAATTTGGGAGTTTATTTTAACCCTAAATGTAATGCACTTTTATCATATTTGTCAATCTTTTTTTAATTACCCATATTAATGTTCTCTTAATAATAATTAAGAGAGAAGGGGAGGGAATTAAAGAATAATATTATAGTATTTTAGAAAAAATATATTATATTAACTAACTTAAATGTTTTTAATATAATCAAATTAAATAAATAAATTTTTCATTAAGATCAGGGAGTAGCTCAATATTTTAAAGACTCGCTTAGCCCCAATCTATGTCACTCAAGACAATGTCGTCCTGTCCTCTTGCTCAGGTTTTTATTTTTAGATGATCTTGACCGTTGGTTTCATGGAAAAATCAACGGTTTTTTTTTACTGAGTTGCGGGTAGCCGTGGAGGATAGATGCACTGGTATGGTGATTTGCTATTGCCGAATGACGATGATCGATATTGCGGCATATCTGCCCCCCTCTGGTGATTAGTAGAAGCTTCTTCGCCAAAAAAAGAAGTTAAGGTTCATGAAAATATAAATTTTATTTTTTTATTTTAGGATAAAGATGCAAATTTAGTAATAAAGGTCTTCTCTATAAGCACCGAGTACAATTATACTTTGTTTGGGTACAAAACTAGACATTATTATTTTAAGAGGTGCAAAAATAGACATAATCATTTTAAGAGATGGTAAATTTGACATTGTCGTTAACCAAACCTAACGTCCGTCCATCTTTTGCACTGATGAGGGTCCTAAAATTCTTCCTGTTGACCACACCATTTATGCTATGAATAAAATTATAAAAGCACGTCACATAAATTTAATATGATGTGTAAGCTGATTTGCCAGCCTTTAAAGAGTTTTATTATTTTTATGGTATAATTAATATGTAAGTATTTATAGTTTTAACCAATTTTTAACTAGGTTCCTATAGTTTTTTTTAATTAGGTTCTTATACTTTCACATGTTTTTAATCAGGTCCTTATATTTTTTTTCCTTTTTATCGGGTCCTTATTGTTTTATCAAATTTTTAATTGGGTCTTTGTAGGTTTTTTGCATTTTAATTTATTAATTTAATTTCTAGTTACACCAATGAATAATATTAAAAATTAGAGACCTAATTAAAAATTAGTTGAAATTATAAAGACTTGCAGATTAATTATCCTTTATTTTTATTTAAACATATTTTGTTCTAGATATTCATAGCCCTTTTTTTCTCTTCTTCCTCTCATCATCTCTCACCTCCGACCTCCCTCTTAGTTATTTCTAGCGAAGCAAAAAGGAAAAAAAGGAACTTGAATAAGATCACATTAGATATTTTTAACTGCAGCACCTGCTAGCTTCCCACCAGCACTTGCCCTTGAGTTCTGAGGGGGTTTAACTTGCCGACAGTGGCCCTTCTTCTAAGCCACCTGCCAGATTTCTTATACAACCCCCTACAAGATTTATCTACAAAAATTAAATGAGGAGGGAGAGTTTGAAGAAAGAAGGCGAAGAGGAAGGTTATATTGATTGTGATGTTAAGTGCGTGATATTTGGGGAAGTCTCGATCTAGACATAAAAATACTAAAGAAAAAAAAAATGGTTTGTAGGTGCATATATGTGTTTCTCCATTTTGGTTATTTTAAATATTTTTATGTTAATTTAAGCACTATTTTAAAGCCTGTTTTTCATCCTTTTTCCTGATGTTAAAACCTTCTTTAAACAAACTATGGAACATGTGGTGGATGAACTTATATTACTGACACCATGAACACACCCAGACCATTTAATTTCCTTATGTAATGATTTGTGTGTATGTATGTATAATCCATCTTGCTTGTTTTTTTAGCTCAGTTGAATTTTGAAGATGGCTTCTGACTGGGGTACATTATGCTCTACATATAAGGACAATATTGTCATTTAAAAAGAAAACTAATTCCAAACAAATTTTTAGGAACTAGGGTTAGAAAAATAGAGCTAGCAATATGAGTTGAGCCCAAGAAAAAGGTTGCATGATGTGTTTGTTAAAGTTAGGTCCTTTTAAAAACGTAGTTGACCCATATCTCATTAATAGAACTCGTGGTAAATACTAATGGTGGATGGGTCTAGTAAAAAGAACTATATTTTACAATATGGTAAATCAATATTTGAATCCCTATTAGGAGAGGTGCCTAACATGACAGTGTCTCGAATATGATTATCTTCAACAGAAGGATATCTATGCTTAGTTTTAAAAAAAAAAGAAAAAAATTCGTGGTAGGTTATCCTTTTCTGTAGAAAAAAAACATAATTTTGTGATAATTAAGTATTTATATTTAAATTTATATTTTTTGTTATATATTATTTTTATTATTTTATTTTATAATATAAATTATTAATGTATAATAATAAAAATATTATAAATTTTATAGACGGATTACCGATGGAATTACGTCAATAATTTTCTTGAGAAATTACCATCGGTAATCCACCAGAAATTACTGACAGAAAAAATTCTATCAGTAATTTGTCAGTAATTACTGACGGAATTTAATTATGTTGGAAAATTTAATTTCCGACTGAAAAATTCCTTCGGTAATGTTTCCAACAGAAAATCACCGATGAAAAACATTCTATCAATAATTCCACCTGTAATAGCAAGTTTCTTTTTTTTTTTGGAATGATGTCCTTTACCATTTTTAATGGTCTTTATAAGGGATTTTTTCTTCAAAATTTGAAAATCCAAAATCAGTAATTTCCTACTATAATGAATAAGGAACCAAAAAACCGGACTAGACTTTAAATCGTTTATAGTAGTTGTTCAAGGGTTAATAGGTCAAGCCGGGGTCAACTCGGGGTTAGACTGGCTATATTAAAATAATAGAATTTAATTAAAAATAATAAAATTTAATATACAATATTTTATTTCATTAGCCATTTTATATTTATGAAAATTAATTGGGTAAATCTTTAATATTATTTTATTTTAAGCACAATTTTAGAGTTTAATTAAATAGTAATGATGGAAAATAATTAGGTAAAAGAGAATTAACTTTATTTTATTTCCTCTTTGGTAAACTTGAGTAATTAGGAATTAGGAAATTAAATATTTGTTAGGGTTAAAGATCAGTTTTGTCTTGGAAGTATTTGCTTGGGGCCAATTTTGCCCCGGAAATTTCTAATTTGGAACAATTTTGCCCTTACGTTAGTTGACCGTTAGCTGGGACAAATTTGCTCCAAATTTGAAACTTTCGAGGCAAAATTGCACCTTAACCCAATGACCGTTAGTCGGGCGCATCGAACACCACACGACGTGCTGTGCTCTTCCAGTCGCTAGACCCTACCTTCAGCTGAGCCAGGGTGGTCAGGTTGTTAAACAAAAAAGAGAACTCTTCCTGAGGCCCCTGTCGACGTCTCCAGACTCACTAACATTACCGTTAGCTGCCACATCCCGATTCAGGAATTTTGACCCGATTCCCTTCAGAAGTACGCATATTGCATGATATCAAACAACCTTCCCCCATCTCTAAGGATCGATTAACTCATGTGCAAGCACCGTTTACATGGAATATTTCCCCTCTTCGGCCTTCAAAGTTCTCATTTGAATATTTGCTACTACCACCAAGATCTACGCGAGCCCGGATAGAGCAGCCGTCAATGCAGATTTTGGTGGTAGTAGCAAATATTCAAGTGAGAACTTTGAAGGCCGAAAAGGGGAAATGTTCCATGTAAATGGTACTTGCACATGAGTTAGTTGATCCTTAGAGACGGGGGAAGCCCATTTGATAGCGTGCAGCATGTGCACTTCAAAAGGGAATCGGGTCAAAATTCCTGAATCGGGACGTGGCAGCTAACAGTAACGTTAGTGAGTTCGAAGATGTCGATAGGGGCCTCAGGAAGAGTTCTCTTTTCTGTTTAATAGCCTGCCCACCCTGGCTCAGCCGGAGGTAGGGTCTAGCGGTTGGAAGAGCACAGCACATTGTGTGGTGTTCGATGCGCCAACTAAAGGTTATTGGGTTAAGGTGCAATTTTGCCCCGAAAGTTTCAAATTTGGAGCAAATTTGCCCCAGCTAACGGTCAACTAACGCAAGGGCAAAATTGCTTCAAATTTGAAACTTCCGGGAAAAAATTGGCCCTCAAAAAACTTCCGGGGCAAAATTGACCCCAAGCAAATATTTCCAGGACAAAATTGACCTTTAACCCTATTTGTTATTATGGGTTTGGTCTGGCTAGGACTAGGGGTGGTAAGTGTTTTCTTTTGTTTTGTTTGTTTTAAAAAATCTTTTCGTCTCCTAGAGCCATAGTACACTTTTCATTACTTTAGCTTTGAAGTTTTCTTTAGGGAAAATTCTAGAAAAATACTTTGATAAATAAGAAAGGACAAATCAAACCTCTGAAATTCTGAAATCCCAAGTCAGTATGCTGTCAATGCAAAGGAGGAATTTGGGATTTTGAAATTTCAAAGAAAAGATGAAGCCGCCTTTCAGCCGTCCCTCTCTCTTAGCTCGGAATAACAACACCAGCCTTTTTATTAACAATACCGCATTCTACATTAACAATTCCGCTTTCCTCTTTCACAATAACATCACTAGTCTCTTTATTAACAACATCGCATTCTACATTAACAACTCGACTTTCACTACTGTAGAGGACACTTTTAACGACCGTTTTTACACCCTTTAGACGACGTTTTCAAGGGGACGTTTATGTGAGTGTTGTTGAAAATTCAAGAAACAACAACTGTTGTTAAACAGTCGTTGTATCTATATTTTTTTAAAAAAAAAATTTACGTTTTATAGGATACAACCATCAATGCCATTGGAAAAGCACCAACCCAGACAATTACATTTTGAATCTTCAAAGTTCTATCATGACCATATAGTGCATATATCATCATAACATCATTTTAATGTTCAAACTTCAACTTTTAAACTAAATCAGCAGGATCATCACATGATGTATTTGCCTTTCTGTTACAGTAAAAAGGTTCCTCAATGATATTTTGTATAAGGTCTTCAAACTCCTCTTGTGTATCAATAACCCTCCATTTCAAGCCTTCTTGGCACTGGGCAGCATATATATCAACTGAACCCTGACTTGGCTTTTTCTGATTGAATTCAATCATAAGAACCAATAATGAGTATAGGTTCGAACTTTGCAACCGTAGAATATGCTAGAGAGCACTAAAAGAATGTCTAACCATATATACCTTTGTTTGTTGCCCTATTTCTACTTGCATTTTGTAAGGCTGGAAATTAACCCAGGCATAACAAAAAAACAATACTGGCATATAAAAAATGCAGTCTATGTTATGTGCATTAAGGAAAACATGACGGACAGCAGAAAAGAATTCAGTTCACCACCAAGGCCACGCAATATGTATTTTAAAGGATAGTCAATTAATTATTATCTTGTATACCTATAAAAACATCCATTAGCCCAATGGTTAGCAACATCTGCAATGGTTCTGTACTCATTTTCAACCCATGGTTTAATGTTATGAGAATAAACCCTGCACAGTTTTCAGAGTTTTGAAGCCATATTCAAATAGTATTAAGTTAGGAGTAAAAATCCATTCAAATATAAATGCAATATGACCATATTCAATCCATTTTTGAAGGAACTTAGCCAGCCAACTTCTCTGAATACATGTAATGCCACTTTGGCATGGAATTAACATGAAATAGTTGTTTTACTTATATTGGTCGTTTGCTCCTTCATCAATTTTCATGTATTGTATTTGCTAAACTCCCATCTGATGACCGTTTGCCTAAATCCCCATCCCAAACCCTGTTGAAGTTTGTCCCAATTGCCACCGGGAAATTAAAAGATCTAAAAGTGCAAAGAAAGGGCAAATCTGATGAAAGAGCTGACCTAGTAAAAAGACCATCAAAGCCTAGGGGAAAATCAAGCCACATTTCTATCAACACGCAGATCACTTTTACGGGAAAACAACAACTCAAACTAAGTAGCACATGTAGAAGTTACTCAATGACAGCTCAAAATCGAATAGATGCTCTATGAGCAAAACAAAACCATCTAATACTTTCATTCTCTTTATTTTCAAAGATTGCCAAGAGGGTAAAACCCTAAGACCAAAATCACATGCCTCGTACTTGATCTCAATTCTAACTCCCAAATAAAAATTTTAGGTACGTAATACCACCATTATCGCGTTATGCCGGTATACATCATATATATGACAACAAAATCCCAAAATTTCAAATTCTCAGAAACCAAAAACTGGAACAAAATGAGGACACTCCACAAAATGAGGACACTCCTTGAATTGATGAAAGGAGGAATTGGCGAGTAAGCTAGTCATTATCGTACCTAAGGAGGGGGCTTTTTACAATGACTGTGGCGGGGTGAGAGGGGGAGGGAGAAGAATGCACCAGAGCTGCTAGCCACCACTTGCAACTTGCGAGAAACAAGCTGTGAGGAAAGTTGAGGGACGATAGTCGGAGATTGGGCGCGAGAAGGAGGCGTGAACTGAAGAGAAAAAGGGGAAATTGGAAAATGAGGAATAGGGGGCGCAGTTTTACTCTGAGTTACAACGTTCGTTCCCCAAAAACGGTTGTTGTAGAGCTTAGCTACAATGACCGTTTTAGAGAAAGATCATTGTATGTTAGATACAACGATCATTATTGGAAACGGACGTTGTAACATTGATTACAACGTCCGTTTCCAATAACAGTCGTTGTAGCCTTGTCTTCAACGACTGTTTTGATAAAAATAGTTGTTGTAAGTTTAGCTAGTAACTTTTTACGTTTGGTTTCTGTAAACGGTTGTTGTTTGGTGTCGTGGAATCATGTTTTTGTAGTAGTGTTTCTTGTTTCATAATAACAAGACCGGTCTCTATATTGACAACACCGTATTCTATATTAACAAGTCCACTTTCTTGTTTCACAACTTCATAATTGAAGTTTCAGGACCAATAACAACACCTCTCTCTTTATTAACAATACCGTATTTTACATTAACAACTCGATTTTCTTGTTTCACAATAACAATGCCGGTCTTTATATTAATAACACCGTATTCTATTTTAACAACTCAACTTTTTTGTTTCACAACTTCGTAATTAAGTTTCATTGCCAATAACAACACCATATTTTATATTAACAACACCATATTTGAGATATGAAAATATGAAAGAATAAAGATGAGTTGTTAATGTAGAATGCGGTGTTACTAATAAAGAGACCGTTGTTATTATTGTGAAAGAGGAAAGCGGAATTGTTAATATAGAATGCGGTGTTGTTAATAAAGAGGCTGATGTTGTTATTCCGAGCTAAGAGAGGGAGAGCTGAAGGGCATATGTTTTTTTTTGTCCAATATTTTAAAATCCCAGATTTTTCTACCGTACTGGCACAACACTGATATGAGATTTTGTAATTTCGGAGCTCTGATTTGTCCTTTCTTGTTTTCCAGCATCTTTGCCAGAAATTTTCCCTTTGCTCTATCCATTAAATTTGATTTCATGTTATGGCGTCTAGTCTAGCTGGAACGGGAACCATGCCCAACGCATTTTCATATATAGCTTCAAAAAATAAAATTCATTTCGTCCCTTGCAGCACACTTTCCATTAATTTAGATTTCAAGTTTTCTTGGTTCATTGATTGATGATTGAGTAAAAACTTCTAGAGAAATGGCCACAGAAATGAAAGGACTCCCACCAGTCCAAAATATAAACGTTGTAAACTAATTAATATTAATAAAAAATTGTTAATTAAATTATTTAATGTGTTTTAAATTGATAAAATTTACCTATTTCGCTTTTATTAAAGAATGTCATTTTCGAACATGTATCTATTATCTATCACCTCTATGGCTCTAATACTCCCGCAAAGAGTAAAAATGAAAAAAAAAAAAAAATCATTGGTTACCTTATCAACTCTTATATTTTGAATCAAAAATTCGTTCTAGAACATTTCTTACATCATGAATAGAAGGGAATAGCATATAACTTTGCCCTTATTTTTTTTTTTTTTTGCTGTAAAGGATGTAATTTATTAAAAGGTTAAGGTGCAAATTTAACGACGGAGTTTTATTAGAGAGGCGTTTGGCACAATTATGTTTTAGAATGGGCAAAAATAATAATGAATAATTAAAAAGGGTGTAAATTTAACAAAACAGGTAAATTTAACTTAACGCCGTTAAGGGTTTTCTTCTCTTATAATTTAATGACGTTTATTGTTTGGTGACTAAGCATCATGCATGGTGACTAAGCACACTTTGATGGATATTTTTGTAATTGTTTGTTTTCGGTAAAAAATGTACCAACTAGCTCCTCCTCATTTAACAACATAGGAAATTAATAGAGGAATATGTAATAGGAATTATTGACTGGTGCATTCAATAGATCTTGCCAATACTGTACAAGGATTTTCAAGCCATTAATAAATCCAAATTATCCGCATAATCTTTTTGAAAGTCATGACATTGTTTTTATTAATTCCTTTCATTCTAGTAATTAATTAGCACAATGAACGAACAATCAACATTCTGCTTGAAGGGGTTCTTTCATGGAGAATTAAATGGTTTTACGTTTTTATTGCATTCGACCAAATGGAATATTATTTGATTTGAATTTTTTATGTTATTCTTGCTTATATTTTCCAAGGAAAGAGCAGCAATAAAAGAAAAAGTCTGGCCCTGTTGACGTAAGTAGTGAGGATGGGGGAGTCAAGGCTGGAAACACAAAAAGGAGTATTAGTACTAGGCCCAATAAATTATCAACCACATTAAAAAGAAAGCCTGCTATGGAGACCCAGTATGTAGTTATTGGGTCACTTGCTGCAAGAGGCCCATTTAATTTCAACCCACAAGACAAGTTTAGAAGGCCCAAAAAAATTGAATTACTCCCCATAGCCCCATTCCATCATGAAGTTGGGGATTTTTGGTATGAAACGCAGGCAGAGGTTAAAGAGAATGGAGAAGATGAAGATGACACAATGGATGTAGCGCCAGAGTCGCTGTGATGTGACGTCTGTTTTGGGTGACCTCTTTTCCTCTTTTTTCTTATTTTTTATGAATTTTATTTCTTGGAATTATCGAGTCACGGAGTTAGTGGAGTTAGTTCTTGGCAGAAATTTTCATTTATTGTTCTGTTGAAAACTTGGTTTTGATAAATGGATCAGAGTAGATGGTGGGATATGGATTTTATGGCATAAAGATAGTCTTGATGTCGAGTATATTTCATCATTTACTCAATTCTTGCATGTCACGATTCATGACATGGAAAGGTCAACAAAAGCCCTTCTTACATGTATTTATATATAAACCTTGTTGGTTGCTATGGAAAGCTCTATGGGATGATTTGGTCGCATTAGTCATGGTATATAAGAGCCTTGGTTTGTTATTGGGGACTTCAACTCATATCTCTCATGTGATGATAAAAGTGGTTGGTCCAATCCTAGTATGTGATCAATGAGTGAATTTGGGGATTGTATTCAATCCACTAATCTAATTGAAATGGAGACGGTGGGAGGCAGGTACACTTGGGAAAGGAATTCCGTTAAGGAGAAACTTGATTGGGCTTTTGCTAATGACCTATGGAATGAATGTTATCCTCAAGCCAAAATTCTCCATCTTAGCAAACATGGGTTGGATCATAGACCGCTCTGAGTGAAGTGCTTTATTGACAATCATTATCAAAGGATTCGCCTCCCTTTTTGGTGCCAAGCTACTTGGCTTTTAGAAGAAGAATTCACAAGCATCGTCCAATAGAGTTGGGATAAGGAGAATTGGGTTGTGAATGTACACTCTTTTATCCAAAAAGCAACTAATTGGAATTGAAATAGAGTGGGCAATATACTAGCCAAGAAAAAAGTGCACTTTAGAAGGATAGAAGGTGTTGACTGAGCTAGGCAACGTAAAGATAACCAATATCTAATGCAGACAGAGAAGGAGCTATGGAACAAGTATAATAAAATTTTAGCTCAAGAAGAACTCCTTTGGTTTTAGAAATCTCAATGTATTTGGCTGAAGTGAGGATATAAACACAGCGGGTTCTTTCATACTTCTACCATTATCAAAAGACAAAGAAACCAGATTGATGGTATTAAGAACTTTCAAGGGGAATGGGTTTTCAATCAATAAGAGTTGAAGACCATGGCCCTTATTTTTTACCCATATTTATTCAAGTGGGAGGATGAGGGCAGTTCCAACTTGCAATGCCATCATAGCTTTCCTTGTCTAAGTCCTGAAGCGGGTGCTATGATCTGAGCAAATGTAAGTACTAAAGAAATAAAATAGGCTAGTTTTGATCTTGGAGCTTTCAAGGCATTGGGGCTGGATGGAATTCAAGCTTTCTTTTATCATAAGATGCGTCTTTTGTTGGGGAATCCCTATGCAACACGGTGAAAGAGATCTTGAAAAATCCAGTAGCACATCTAAATGATATGCATCTCGTGCTAATTCCGAAAGTGGAAGAACTAGAATTGTTAATGAGTTCAAACCTATTTCTTTGTGTAATGTTAGTTATAAAATTGTCACCAAGATTATCAACAGATGTCTTTGGTAGATTATGGGGAAGGCTGTGGGACAACATCAATGTAGCTTCATATCAGACAGATAGAGTAGTGATAATATTATCATTGCTCAAGAAGTCATACACTCTATAAAGAATAAGAGGGGCAACTCTGGGTGGCTAGCAGTGAAGGTGGATCTTGAGAAGGCCTATGATAGATTGGAATGGTCCTTCATTAATGATACTCAAAGAGAAGTGGGGATCATCGAGAACATGTGTGCTTTGATAATGTCTTACATATCCACCTCTTCCTTCCGGGTGCTCTGGCACAGTGAAGCATCTGAATAATTTTACCGTACTCAAGGAATGAGACAGGGAGATTCCATCTCCCTTTATATCTTCACTCTATGCATAGAATGTCTGAATCATATCATACAAGATGCAATAGACGATGGAAACTGGTTTCCCATAAGCCTTAGTACAGGAGGACCTTAGTTGTCATACCTCTTTTCACAGATGATATGACTTTATTTGGGGAAGCCTCTAGCATATAGATTGATGTTATGTTGGACTGCATGGACAAGTTTTGCTAAGCATCAGGACAAAGAATGAACAAGAGCAAGATCAAAATTTACTTTTTTAGAAACATTCTCTCATCTAGAACCATGGAGTTAAGTAGAAAAATGGGGGTGCGTCTTGTCGGTGACTTAGGGAAGTACTTAGGAATTCCACTAATTCACAGTAGAGCTTTAGACATGACCTTTGTTCCCATCATTGAGAAAGCTAAGAAGAGATTATCTAGATGGAAAAGAAGTTGTCTTAACTTAAGTAGGGAGAGCCACCATGATCAAATTGGTCCTTTCGGCATTACCCACCTATTACATGCAAACTATATTTCTCTCGAAAGGTCTTTTGAATGACTTGGAGAGGTGTAGCGGTGGTTTCTTATGGGGTGAGTATGAGGAAGGGTGTAAGTTACATTTGCTAGCTTGGGAGCAGATAGAGAAAGAAAAGAATGAAGAAGGCCTGGGAATCATAAATCTAAGGAAATAGAGCAAGGCTTTTATCATGAAGTTGTGCTGGGGTCTTATTTGCAAAAGAGATGCATTATGAGTGAGAGACCTCAGTGAAAAATACAAGTGTGGTGATCAAGATATGTCAACCATTACCAAAAGAAAGAATGTCTCTCTTACTTGGAGAGGTATTAGTATAGTGTGGGAAAGATTTAGAGTAGGGGTTGGCCGAAAAATAGGCAATGGGGTCACATAATCCTTTTGGTTCAACAATTAGTCTGAATTGAATGTTCCACTTATTGATCTCATTCCTGGTCATGAGGGTATGATTGATAGGGATGATGGCTAGTTGACTTCGTCATGGATAATAGTGAATAGGATAGAAGGAGGATGGGAGAATGGTTCTAGCAATTTGTCACTAACCGAATAACCTGTGTATACCTACCCTATATGGAGAGAAGAGAGGATCAAACATACTAGAAACCATCCTCAAATGGTACTTTTTCTATGAAATCTGCATATCATTTCTTGTTTGCATGTATCCAAGGAAATGGAGACAGCATTTGGAAGACTCTATGGAGGTGATCTGTACTGGAGAAGATTAAGTCTTTCATGTGGTTATTCACACATGGAAGAGCTCACATGGCATAGCTCAGATTGCAAAGGGGTATTAGCTACAATGCAATGTGTTCATTTAGGTGTGAGAAAGCTGAAGACTTTATGCATTTGTTAAGAGATTGTTTGAATGCAATGAATCGGTGGAAATTAAACCATTTGATTTGGGAGTTATAGGGCATAATGACAATAACCATGATGTAGTTAGAATTCTTAAAGGCCATGAAATCATGAACATCCACACACTATAATGTTTAAATTTGTAAATAAATTGGCATATACTAAAATGTTAAAATGACCAATAATTATCTTTTTGTTTATTTGATTTCATATATCACTCATGCCAATAACACAATATCAAATAATAATTTCTTTCTCGCAAGTTAATCACAATCAATTTAAATTTAAACACTACTCAGAATCACAATCATATAGCCTTCAGGGTTTACAATTATTTCTTTTGGCTTTACAAGTTAGTTATCTTTCTCCATAACTTATTGCTTTCAGCATCATAACTACTTTTGTTATTTTTCAAAATATCTCATGGTCTTTTTGGCTTCACAACAATTTTGATCTTTATTTTCAATAAATTGATACATATTAGTCTATATGACTTTTGGTCATATTATACCATTTTTTTTCTATCCATATGACTTCTAGTCATAGTATAACATTTGCTCATAATTTTAATCACCTTAGAAATGTTATTATTTCCACGACTGTAATTCAATAGCCAAGACAAAATATTTTTATCTTTCAACTATCAAGTCCACCAATGTAATGTGATCATGTTCATTTTCACTCTTACATATGTTCATTGCTTTCAATAGCATCATCAATTTCTCCAAATATTGGTGTTCAAGACCATAGCAAAAATCTTGCAAAGATTTTTTTTTTGGTTTAGTTTGATATTTGAACCTTTAGCCTTCAGGGGCTTTGATATTTATAACAATTAAATCATCAAAATGCTAAATTTTTTTTTATCAATCTTGCAATTTAATGAAACCAATAGCGTTCTTTCTTATAAGAATTATTACAAAAGTGATGTGACTTCTAGTCATTTGATCAAAAAATTAAGAATATTATGACTTTTGGCCTCTCGATAAAATTAAAATACTATAAAATAAATTAAGTAAATTCAAATTTATAATCAAATATAAATAATAGATAAGCCCATGATCATGTAGACCACATTATATGATCATATATAATACTATTATATATTAATGTAATATAATAAACAAATAAAAATAAAAGACTGACATAATGATATAATAATAATATATTAACATACATAAATGAAATGCAAATAAAATAACAATAAAACAAAACAAGATGAAATAAATAACATAAAATAAAGAAACATAAACAATAATATATACCATAAAATGTAAATAAAATAAAGAATAATAAATGTTAAATAAGTAAAAAAATGAAACATAAATAAAATAAAATAACATAATATAATAACATAAAATATAAATAATACTAGAATATAAAATAGAGAAATATAAATTTTGCATAATAAGAGATTAGCGGAAAATGAAAAATAAAAGTGAAAGGAAAGAAAACTTTCAAAGGATAATAAAACAACAATAATATCAAATTTTAACCATGGAACTCGATATCTAAAATAATTGGTAAAAGAGTCTCTTTAAGTCTTTTTAATTCCATATAATGACTTAGATTATCCCATATATACATATATAAGATAACAACATGAAAGATAAAAATAGATAGCGTAAAAGAAAAATAATAAAAATAACATAGAACAATAGATCAATAAAGTAAACTAGAAAGATAAAATAACATAGAGAATATGTTAGAACCGGCTATCACCCAAGAGTGGGGGTGAATTGGGTGTATAATAAAAACTTAAGAACTTTAGAAATCTTTTCGTATCTTAACGAAAGTGGTAAGTATGAAGGTTTATAAATCAACAGTTATATTAAATAATATATGCTGGAAATATAAGAGTTTAGGGAAGAGAATATGCAAACTGTGATTTATCCTGGTTCGGTCCAATCTGTGATGGCCTACGTCCAGTCCCCAGGCTCCTCCTGAGATTTTCAAATCCACTATCTTTTTGTTTAATCCGGGCACAAGAAAAGCCTTTACAATTCCACAAGTTTAGCCGGGTACTTGTGAAACCTTTTACAAATCTCTTACTAAAATACTCCCCCTTACGGCAAGTCTTACGAGCAGAGCAATCCTGAAGATATTCCTCTCCTGCTTACTCATGCAAGTCTTACGAGCAGCGACGTTCTCTCCTGCTTATACCCCTGTAAGTCTTATGAGCAGCAACGTTCTCTACTGCTTACACCTTGTAAGTCTTACGAGCAGAATGTCTTACTGGCAATTCTCTCTACAGCTTCTCCGTAAGAAAATCAACCCTCTCAAGGTCCCTCTACCTTGAGATCAACTCAGAAATATAGATGAAAGTGTTTACAGACTCTCTCACAGAGTGGATATAATACTCACTGAAGTACAATACAAATGATCACTCTCTCATTAATAAGTAATACAGAAGCTGGAAAACAGAGAGTGTTTGGGTAGAAGCAGAGGATTCACATTTCTATCATTTTTCTCGTAGTTGCTCGCTGTCTCTGTTTTCTCCGTTCCCCATCAAAGTTGAATACTTTCTCATTTATAGTTGATGAAGATGATGACCGTTGTGAGCATTCGTCCGTTGGAGTCATTTTGACCGTTTGAGCATATTTGAAAAATGAGCTACCATGAGCTTTCCGTTGCAAAGCAGAGCGTCACGTTAAGGAGCCGCATGTCTCATTTTGAGCTGTACATCACGTTGTGGAGTGGGATGAATTTGTTTGAGTTTCCAGACAATCTCTCATGGTGGGTCAGTTACTTGTCGTGGTTGGTAGCCGCCATTCGGTGTGTAATGATGTCGCCCGCAACACTTGACTCTTTCATTTGAATCTGTAAGCTCACCGTTAAATTTCCTGTTTCAGACTGTAAAATGTTTAATCACTAATATGATGAAGTATTAGTCATGGGTATGTTAGATCATTGGTCAAAAGCTGAATTTCTGGCTTCTGGGACTCATCACGTTGAGTGAAAATTTTTCATACGTGACCTCCATTCTTGAAGATGCAATCCAAATATTTAATCTCCTGTTTTACACTTGAAATATATGTTAGTTAATGTTTAGGAACAATAACAAGTGAAAACATAATGATTGTATAACATTTAATCACGTTTGGATTGATGGCCGTGAGAGTATGAACTTCTACGTTGCTTCTGTCAGGACCTCACTCGAGTGCAATATGGCTCACTCGAGTGCAGTTCATATTTTCACGTTCTGACTTCCTCTCGGGCAAGCACTCGCTACACTTCACTCGCATCTGCTCGAGTGAATTCTCGAATCACTCGAGCACAACCAGTCATGCTCGAGTGAGTTTCATGCTTTCATGTACAATCTTCTTCTCGGGTTATCACTTCCATGAAAAAACTTGCATGTGCTCGAGTGAGAAATCATCCAATGCTCGAGCATGGATCCTAGTGCTCGAGTGATGCAATTTTCTTCACGTTTCAGCTGCTTCTGGACATCACTCGCACAACATTTTCAGAGAGAAAGTTTTTGCACTCGCGGGTGATGTGGGGCCACTTTAGAAAAATTTTATTCATTTGATTCAAATGATGATTCATAAGAATGCTCTTGCCAAATGCATTCCAATACAATAAGAATCAGCTCCAAACTCCTTGTATTCTGTAAGTTATGATCGAAAGAGTGTATATTTCGCTAGTCTGCACAAGCGTCAACTTCCAGAAGGCATAGCTCCTAGAATATACGTTCAAATAAGTCAAATTACCTATCCATGGAAATCTCTGAGTCTACTTTCATTTAGCACTGGTCTCGTCTCAATCCGATGTGTAGTTTGTAAGTTACGTGCAAAATACCGAACCTGTGTCGAAAAGTGACGGTGATTTCGGTTTCATTTTCCACGAATCATATCTCCTTCATTTGATCTTATTTCAATGTGATCCTGGTGCCAATTTTACGTGTTGTGAGTCCTCTTTCATATGCCACTGGTTTCGGGTCAATCCAACGTGTGGTTTGAGAGATATGATCAAAATACCGGACCTCTGTCAGACTGAACGTAAAACAGAGTAGAATAGAGTATTCACCCCGTGCTCGAGTGAATCCATCTGTGATCGAGTGTGTTCTTCCTGTGCTCGAGTGAAACACCTCGTGCTCGAGCATAACACCTCTAGAAGTGCCAAAACTCATATATGAGTCATCTTAGCTTCGTATTAACCTATTCCAACCATCATTTGATCATAGAAACCTCCGGTATCATTATAGAAACCTCCAATATCACATCTAACAACTTGAATCTTGATATTCATGATAGATCTTCTAAGTTTTTCATTCTTCAATATCTTTCTTCTTGGTTTTCCTCTTGATAATAATTCTCCATAACCAAAGTAAACATCTCCTTGACTATCTTCAATTTCTTCCTTCTTCTTCCTCTTGTTCATTTTCATTAATTCAATCTTCTTCATTCTTTGCTTGACTAATCAACAAAATATGTAACATTAAATATAGTAGTTAGTCAAAGAAATACATTATATAAACTTTTTGCTCTTATCATTTCATATCTATATTTGACATCATCAAAACTAATCATATCTAACAGAATAAACAACATAGAATATAGTATGACAATGAGAAAGTTAGAGAGCAGAAGAGATGGAAAACTAGACCATAGGCCTTCTGAGTGAACTTGTGCTGATAATGTGTTATGAAATCAAGAAGATATAAGAGATTGAGAGGAAAGAGATGAAGAGATATGAAGAAAGAATTGGAGAAAAAAATGGAGCAATGTCTTATTCATTTGGATGCCACCAAAGTGTAGTACATAGTACTTTATTTATAGGCCCTCAACTTTAACCAAGTGTTACACAAAGTAAATAGTAAAGTAAATAGTAAAGTAAATAGTAAAGTTAATCCTCATGAGTGCATACATTGTAACCTTTGAGTTATTGGCATAAAGACTTGTAAAAACTATTCATTAGAGATGTTGTTAAGTATAGAAAGTGAAAGGTCAAGAGTTGAGAGTTTATGGACATTCACATCATCTAATATTTTTACAATACTTTTAAAGATATGTGTGAATGATGCGGGATCGTAGAGGAGAGAAATCACAAAAATGAGACGGAATGCACATAATGGATTTTGTAAAGTTAACCCATTTGAGAGGGGAAGCAAAGGTATTAAAAAAAAAAATCCCTAGTTCCTCCGATATATTTTTTTAAAGAGTTTCTTTTAAGATTTTATTGGTTCTTTTTTTCTTGAAGAAGATTTTATTGGTTCTGTTTGTTAGAAACATGTTATTTGGAGCATTTTCTGAAAGAAAAAAAAATATGTTGATTGTACGGTCTAGTTAACAAGTTATTAGCATAGGAATCAAATATATATAATTGTTGAAGAAATTATAAGGACTCACTAAATTAAAAAAAACTACACACAAAGACTTAGTTAAATATAAATAATATTAGTATTATGATAGTGTGAGAACAAAGCTGAAAAAATAACAAGCCTTATCCTCTTAGATAGGTGGGGTTGGCTATATATATCGTGAATGTAATGACAACTAAAAATATTTTTTGAAGTTAAATATGAAATAATTATCTGTAAAGATAAAAATAATGAATCGTGTGTGAAATGAATTCTAAGTAAATAAAGCATAATAAAAATGTAAGCCAATACCAATAAATAATAGACAATGATAAAAATAATGAATCGTGAGTAAAACACCCGCTACTATATTTGTAGCGGTTTCACCCAACTGCTACAATATTCACTAACGATAAGTCATCTTATGCCTATTGTAATGCCCCAAATTTTGAATAAGGGCTAATGTTGATTATTGAGATGGTAATTGTGGATCAAATTTGAATTAATATGTATTTGTGACAATATTATCTAATATGTCATAATTGATGGAAAATTGATAGAATGGAATTATTGGCCATAATTTGGTCATTAATGGGGAAATTAATTATTAATTAAGAGGAAATGAGAAGTGTGATTAAATGACTAATGGAAGGATTAGAGAAGTTAATTGGTGGTTTATTTTAAAAAGAACCAATAGAAAAATGACATGTGGCAAGTTGGGGTTGTGGGAGGAGTTGTAGAAAAGTCAAATGCATTAAAAAATGATTTCTCTCTCATCTCTTCCCTCTCTTCATGCTGAACAAGTATGGTAGGGGAGAGTAGAGTGATCATTCTTAATCATCTCCAAGCTTCATCTTTCATCTCTCTCATTCCTCTCTCATGCGTGCTGCCATGGTTGCTGCAGAAAGAAGAAGAGCTTTTGATTAAGGTGAGCTATTTGACCCTTCTAATGGCCTCTAATGGAAGAACTCTCTTCTATAAACTTGTTCTTTGTGTTGAGAGCTTCAATTTCATGGTTTTAGATTTGTCGTTTGATGTTGTTTGAGCTCTCAAGGAATTTTGGAGTTTGGAGAATCAAGGAACTCCTTTAGGAAAAGTTGTAGAGGTGAGTAAGATAAACCTTTCTATATAGGTTTTATAGCCATTGGTTGAGTTTTGATTTTCTGGAAATTTGGGCTTGAATTTCAAAATTGAGGGTCAATGTGTTTATGGTATGTTGTTGTTATGCCTTGTTTAGTGTTTTGAGTGAATAGAATTGAATTGAAGCTTAAAGGTGAAGTTTGGGAACTTTGTGTTTGGTTTTGTGTATTGGTCAAAACAGGGCATGGTAATAGGTTGGGATTTTGGTCATTTTGAGGTTACCATTGTGTTCCTTGTGGAAAATTGTATGAGAATAGGTTTGGTTAATGATTTTGGAGTCATTGGACACTTCGGTAGAAAAGTTGAAAATCTGTCTTGTGCGAACTCTGTTCTGGGCAGTTAATTTGCATTAGCGTTTTGAATGACCAAATGGTATTGGAAAATTCTGAAACTTTCTAGTCTTAAATTTTACATTTCAAGCTTCAAAATGGACAAATAATTCATGTCATTTCGTTTTTTGAACTGAGATTTATGCTTTGTCAAAGTTTTGGGACAAAAATTGGACTCTGTTTTGGAGTAGTGATGATTTTTGTGTAATTCTGGAATTGTGTGGTGATTTCTAGAAAAGGTCCATATTTTTCCAGTAAAGAGGATTTAAATACCTTTCATTTGGCTTTAGAATCAACTTGTTTTGATTTTTCTAGAATTAGTTATAATTTTTGGAAGTTCAGCCAAGAATTAGGGAATTTCTTGGCCGCAGCCCAAACCTTTCTGTCCTGATTCTAGCCGCAGCCCATGGGTGGCTGGCTATGGCCAGTGACCTTCTGACCATATTTTGGCCGTGGCCCAAGGTAGGGCTGACCGCGGCCAACCCCTGTGTTCTAGCACTTTGAGCTTTTGAAAAGAGATCTTCAACCTATTGTTTTCCAACCTTTTAGGGGTTTTATTAGAGGCATTTATAGCTTTTAAGGGTCATTATTGATAACCAAATCTAAGTGTTAAAGAGTCAATTGAGTATTAGAATAGAGAATAATGCTTTGTCCTTAATTATGACTTTAGGATTTAATATTTTCCTGGAGCGTATAAGTGCCTGCTCAAGAATGGAAAGACCAAGGTAGTAACACTTTATCCTATATCATGTATATTGCATTGCTTGTATGCATTAATCATTGAATACAGTGAAGAGAACGTGGCGTAAGCCTAATCTCGAATACAGATACAGTGAAGGGAATGTGGTGTAAGCCCGATCTCTAATACAGATACAGTTGATAAGACATGGCGAAAGCCCGACCTTGAATACAGATACAATGAGGAGACGTGGTGAAAGCCCGACCTTATATACAATGAAGGGGACGTGGCAGTGTGCCCGATCTCGAATATTGATTGCTGCATTGTGATATATGTTTATTTGCTTTGTTTATATGCATCATATACGTAAACTGTTGCTACTGGGATTCTCTAGAATCTCATTCTTTCCAAATAATATTTTTAGACAGGGCAAGTGGATCGAAGAACAAGCAAGTGAACAAGGATGATTAGGACTGCCGGCGGTAGTCTTAGTTAGATATTTTGGTTTTATACTGAACTGGTTATCATTTTGGATAAATGTACATGTTGAATAGACCATAGATGTATAGTTTTGTGTAATCCCCGATATGGATACTGAGATGGGCATTGATGCCCTGATTATTATTTTGGATTAACGTTATTATCCCGGGTGAATGTCGGGAATTGTGGTATACTCTGATACTGTACATGTAACAGACCGAACAAACCATTTGTTTTAAGGAATGAAATGAATGGAGATCTATTTATACAGGTGTTATAATTTTTTTTTAATTATCCTGGATCTCTCATTCAATTATTAAACGTGTTTAAATGCTAATTGTGGTCTTAATTGAGGCGGGGGTTGCATTTATGGTATCAGAGCCATTTTCCTGGCATTTGTAGGAATTGCTATGATAGTGTCCTAGTTGTTTCCTGAGTGATAGTGATTGATAATTGTTGGTTTGTGTACACATGTATATTCCTGTTATTGTTGGTGTATAAGAGTTAAGGAATATGTGTATACTTCTTATTATGATTTATGACTAGGTGAATCATTTGTAGAGTTAAAGGGCAGAATGGTTCACCCTAGAGTTAGACCATTGGACCCAGAGGTGGGGGAATTGAATGATATTCCACCTGACCCAATGCAGGAGCTGATGGGTCTAGTAAGGGAACAAAGGGATGTGATACATGAGCTAAGAGAAGAGCTCAGGGAGAAAAGAACACAATGATTCAACCTGAGATTTGACGGGTAAAACCGGAGGTGGAAGAAATAAGCCATATTCCACATGATCTCATATGGCTGAGGATTGAGGTATGAATTGAGGAAATGATTGGCTTCCAGACAGTTTATTGAATTCAATAAAGCTGTGGAGGGGTGGCCTGGAGAAGTTGAGTTAGTAAGGTCATGGACACTTGAGGAATAATTATTATTTTGCGGTTATAGAAAATTGAGGCATAGTATATATTTTGCGGTTTCTCTATATTAAGTGATGATCCTTAGTAGCATTGTAGGTTCAAAGGAATGTAAATACGATATACAGTTGTATAGTGGTGACCATATCTTTTATGGATCTTAGGAGATTCGATTTGATGATACTGAAGGTTGGGAATAGGCTTGAATTAGATCTAAGCTAACATAGTGCTTAGGTCGAAATGTGAATGGGTTGCACTATGGTCCTTATGCATGTCAGAAGCTCAAACCATGTGAACCTGATGGATAGTGTTAAACCTTCAGTAATGTTTTGATGTTCCAAATACCATGAAGGATAGAGTAGGTGCTATTGATCTTGATTCTTAGTGAAGTCTATTGGGTATAATTGAGAAAAATGACTTCTAATGTATGAAATGTTGAGGTTCTAAAGTTCCTGATGAACCTAAATGTTGGGTTAGAGACCCTAAGCTGTATGATATTAGATACCAGTGATAATATAGCGGACTTGTGTGTCCAAAGGCCCTAAGACCTAGGGGACCAGTGTGCCTTAGGCTGTCAGAGATGATTGAACTTAAGTTGGAGTTAATGATGCTCCGTAGAAATGAGGGAAAGTGATTTCCTAGCTCAGTTAATGTTGAGATCCTAAGAATTGAATTGTGATCCAAGGATTTAGCTCAATAGTTGAATTGATCCTTGGGAATCTGATCTGACCTGGATGGTCTGAGGTACTAGAACATGAAGTTGGAATGTATTGGAAATGAATATGAGGTTTCTCGAGGATGCTAGTTGCTATTCTAGCAAGGGGAAAAATCATGATAATAGAGCATTCCTTGATTGAATAAGAATAGTTCTTGATAGAACAACGAGTGGCTATGGAGTATAGTCTCATGGTTGAGACGGGGAATTGAATATATGAGTTTAAGGGTTGTGTGTATACATTAACTGTGATGGGGATGTGGTGAACCAATGTGGTTCGCTCGAGAATTAGAAGAGTAGAATCAAAGGTGCAAGCACGAATAGCTGTGTGCAAGCTAGAGGGATGCCGATCATTGGTGGTAGAATATCGCCGTAACGTTATGAAATTGGAATGTGTCACTGACCTGAGAATGGTTTATAATGGGACCATGAATAGTCTAGAGGTATGACCTCAAGGTTGAGACAGAGAATGGAATGTGGGAATGGCTTTTGAGTTCTTGTTACAATGATACTTTTATCTAGAGACAACCAATTGGAAAGAGCTATCTATAGAAGATGCAAATTGTAAAGGGCTACTTGCGGAGAATTCTGATAGGAAAGGGCTACCTATAGAGAGTATGGTACCGTAGTGTGGAGCCACTGTGAAGACAAACCCTAGCGTGGAGCTGCCATGACGACAAACCCTAGAGTGCAGCCGCCTTTACGACGATCCGTGTAGTGCAGCCGTCGTGATGTTGAATCATAGATTAGCATTACAGAAACATTGGCTCTCAGTGCTGGTGTATTGTAATGTTTAAACGCTAATTGTGGTTTTAATCGAGGCGGGGGTTACACCCACATTTGTAGCGGTTTGTTAACCCCTACAAATGTTGGCACGTATGGTGGGAAATGAAAAAATGAAAATTGACTTCGTATTTATAGCAGTTATTTAACTACTCCTAAATTTGAAAAAGGATATTTTAAAAAGGTGCCAATAATTAGTAGTAGTTAAATAACCGCTACTAACATCATATGAACTTTAAAATTTGGTGCCAGCAATTTAATTTTTTAAATTGTAGCGGTTTTATTGCTATGAACCACTTCAAATATTTTGAGATATTTTAAAGAAAATTATACAATTATTTTTCTCCATTTTTATAATATGGGATTGAATAATTTATTACCTCAAAAGTTTAACTGATAGTAATTATTATTATGTATAAAGAATGATTTAATTAAATTGTTATAATATAAATTATATATTGGTAATATTATTGAGAATATGTAGGTAATAAGAAATTATTGTATTGTTTGTACAATGTGGTTATCGTTATGTAAGGAAAATAGGAAACATAAGAAAATGTCCTTTAATATCTGAAAAAAATAGTGAAAATAAATATTATGTGAGGGAAAAAAACATTGAAGTGGAAGAATAAAAAAACTTTTTACCGTATTTGATTACCTTGTTTAGATTCTCAGCTCTTAGAAAAATATTTGTAAATGAGAGAAAATGAAAGAGAATAAGAGTTGAAAGAAATAGAGGAGTGTTTGAAATGAGGTGTGGTGGGGATATTTATAAGGATTTGCGTAGCCCTTGTTGCGGTTAATGTGACCGTTGTTGTAGTGGTTTATTGTTGTAGCGGTTATAGTACGTTATTTGTAGTGGTTTTGATGTTGGTAGCGGTTTGTTTTGATTTTGTAGCGGTTTTAGAATCGCTACAAATAATGTACTGATTTTTTTAAAAAAATATACATCTAAGGGTTACAAAAACAAAAGCATAATTTGTTTAATCATTTATCCTCGCCATTCCTACAGCAATTATGTGAAAAAATTGTTAGTGTGGTATTATTTTGTAAAAACAATTAAATTTAAATTATGTGAGCTTAAAAAATGCACCAAAATAGAGGTAAATTGTCATCGCTTTCAGGGAAGAAGTTTTCAAAATTGGTAGGCTGAAATGGCTCACTCTTGTTGGCGATGTTATCACCATCACCCATGTCATAAAGGTCTCAAGGTTTTAAATGAACTAGCATGTGCCAATTCCTGTGCCTCTCGTCCTCGACATAATAAACTTGGTTTGGCTCTGAGGCAAGATTATACGGCTCATCATATTCAGAAATGACCAGTGTGGATTGGCCGTGAGAAATTTACCGATGTGATGCCTAACACTAAAAAAAATTGAGTTTCAGCGACCACTTTTAGAGTTGTCGCTAAAAGTATGGTTTTGGCTGCAACTTTTGATAGTGATTGCCGAAAATGACACTTTTAGTAGCGACTATTAAAAGTCACTGTCGAAAATGTACTTTCAGCGGCGACAATTCAGTGGCACTGAAAGTGCCATTTTCAGCGGCGACTATCAAAAGTCGTCGCTGAAACCATACTTTTAGCAGCTACTCTAATTGTCACAACTGAAAGTCAATTTCAGCTTATTTTTTTATGGATTTTTTTATCACCAACAAATGTTATTTTTTTTATATTTTTTGTTTAAATTTGATATTTAATATTTGAGGACACTAAATATATTATTTATTATAAAGAAAAAAAGATAATTGTACATTTGCTTGTGTATGGGATCTCTCTATACAAGTTTCCTTCTCTTGCAAACTAGCATATTAAGATGAATGAATGAAAAGCAATTAAAATACACCTTCTCTTGATGTGACCAAATTTTTCCGTCGGAAATTCTGTGGCAAAAAATAAAATTTATTAATTTTATTTTTAAAATAATATTTATAATATTAAAATATTAATTACCAAATAATTATATTTAATCTTAATTATTGTAATTATATTATTATTTATTAATATTATATTTAAAAATTTTTACTGAAATAATATTTATGATGTTATTATAATAATAATAATTTTATTTTATTTAAAAATAAATTATATGTTAGTAATATTATATGTATCATTTTTTATTAAAAATAATATTATAATATTAAATTATTATTTATTAATTAATTTTAATTAAAAAATTGGTTAATTAAATATATAAATACTTTTTTACATTTTTAATTAATTTATCATTATTTTTAATAATATTATATATAATTAATAATTAATTATCATATATATATATATACACACAATTGATTAATTAATTAATTATATGTGTGTGTGTGTATGATAATATTATATATATAATATGTAATAATTTAACACAGGTTCATTTTAGCGCAACTGGCAAACGCACGTGCGTGAAGGCGTCAGCACCATGAGGTAGCAGGTTCGAGCTACAGGAGAAGCACTTTCAGGAATTATGTGACGTTGACACGTGGAAGCACGCGGAGTCGACACGTGGCAATGTGTGGAGATGGCATGTGGCAATAAGTGGAGGAGAGAGACACATGAAATTTGTAATTTTTTTAAAAAAATTGTGATGGAATTTGTAATTTAAAGACGAAAAAATTACACTTTTAGCGGCGACATTAAAAGTATAGTTTTAGCGGCGATATAAAAAGTCACCGCTGAAAGTCACCTTTAGCGGTGACAAAAGTCGCCACTAAAAGTTACTTTCAGCGATAGTCGCACAGGGGGTGACTTTTTTGTCACCGCTGAAAACCTTCAGCGGTGACATTTAGCCTTTTAGCGATGACTTTTGTCACCGTCGAAAGTCATTTTTTTGGTTGTGTAAGTCATCAGTTGTGAGTCCCCGGGAAGTAGTGGTATTTGCCTATAAACACTTGAACAGCGTCACGGTGAAATGACCTTAGTAATTAAGTTCGACGACAACAAGAAGCTTTCCATAGTAAGGGATGCCTCCAAACTGCATGTTGGCGTCACTGCTACTGGCATAACTCCTCATCCCAAAAGTGCCATAAACACTTGAATTTTGATTTTGCAATCCTTGATCTCATGAAACAGTGCAAAACTTGAAGTCATTGACATTGTATGCTGTAAACATTTTTGCATGATCAAGAGGGCTGATTGTGAGAGCTCTAAAATCTGGTAAGTGTGGGTTGTGGTCATTTAGTATTCTACTCGCAAACTAGCTTGGGAATTCTTTATGGACCTTTTTGTCAACTTAGGAGGATGTTTGTGTACGGATCTTGAGTTGACGCTTCACATGACTTCTGAATTCCCTACAATTAATCATGGGAAGGTGATCATGAAATGTAATTAAAAAATGTTATTAAAGATATAGAATAACTTATGAGTGTACAATTCTTACTGAAGGAAGGGTTCAACGTGAGTGCAATAAATCAAGACATGTCTATGTTCTTGCAACTTCTCAGTTGCCATTAGTTTGAAGTTCTCAGTTCCTTCAACTGGTTTACCAACACGAGGGATAAATTCTCCTAATGTTGGCATAGGTTTAGGATAATCGTCTACACGAGAGGGCGGTTGAAAGCAGTTTCAATGTTATCAAAGCACCTGGAACAGAAATACAACACCTCATCCCTTATATAACCTTCAGCTATAGAACCTTCTGGCCATGCCTTATTCCTTTCGTTAGATTTCAATTTCCTAAGAAACCTATCAAGTAAAGATGGGAAAATGATACTAAATGTTGAAAAGGGCGACTAGCAAACATAGGAACTAACAATGACACACATATGTAAAATGAGTACCTCTCAATAGGATACATCCATCGATATTGAATTGGGCTAGTGAGCTTTGTTTCATAAATAAGGTGGACTGTAAGGTGAACCATCACAGTGAAAAAGGATAGAGGAAAGGTAATCTCCAAATGACAAAGCGTAAGAATGATTTTGGACTGCAGCTGATCGAGCTCCTTAATGATCAAAACCTTGGAACCCAACTTCCAAAAGAAAGAATAAAGTTCCACCAAAATGATGGACACATAGGGAGAAAGTGCATTCTTTATAGCCAGCGGGAGTAACTATTGCATAAGAACACGTGAGTCATGACTCTTCAGGGCAACAACCTTTTGAGCTTGTATGTCAATACATCAAGAAATGTTGCTTGAATACCTATCAAGAACTTTTATTTTCTTCAACGTCACAAGGAAGACTTCCTTGTTCGGTTTTGTGAGGTGAACTTTGCCGGTTGAAATTTTTCATGCTCATCTGGCCACTCATCTTCACGAACACCCATGGCGTTTAGATCTTTCCTTACTTGAAGATGATCTTTTGACTTGCCAGGTTCCTTAAGTAGTGTATATAGCACATTATCACAAACATTTTTTTCAATGTGCATGGAATCAAGACTATGGCGAAGTAAATTAGATTTCCAATATGGAAGAGTGAAGAAAATACTTATCTTCTTCCATTGCTGAGGTGCTGAAGTCTTGCCGGTCTTTTGTCCTGCTTGTGCTACATCGTCGGTTTTTCTGAACTTGAATTCAACATCCTCAAACTGTTATAAGATATCTGTACTGGATAAAGACTGAGGTGATCCTCTTTTTTTTTGTTTCCCATTAAAGTGATTCTGTTGCAATCTAAACTTATGTCGTCCATTGAGAAACCTCCAATGCCCTATGAAGCACTACTTTAGGTTGTAGGGAAGGCGGCTTGCGTTAGAGTCAAAATTGCAAGCTGGACATTCCAACCCAGTATGCACATTCCAACTGGATAATGTTCCAAGAACAGGAAAGTCACTAATTGTCCATATCAAGGCTGCAAGCAAGTTGAACAATGCCTTATCATAAGCATCGTATGTCTTGATGCCGACATTCTATAGGTCAAGCAACTATGCAATAAGCGGTTGGAGATGCACATCGATGTCATTACCTGATGCCTTTTTTCCTGGAATGATCATAGACAAAATGAACAAGCTTTATTTCATACACATTTAGGGGGTAAGTTGTAGGGAATTAAGACTGTCGGCCAAATACTGCAACTTGTGCTAAGATTCCTAAATGGATTCAAATCATCAGTCACCAAAGCAAGCCGAACATTTCTGGGGTCAGCCGCTGAAGATGGAAAGTCGTTGTCAAACTTTTTCCAGAAATCTGCATCCCAAGGATGTCTTAATTTACCATCTTCATTCTTATCAACGTCATGCCATCTCATGTGCTCTGCCATTTTAGAAGACATAAACAACCTTTGTAGGCGCGAGTTCAAGGGGAAGTACCTTAGAATCTTTGCTTGTTTCTTCTTCTGCTTTTTCCCCTTCCAAATTGTCTTATTCCTCGATGTGTGATATTGATTACAAGTCTCTCTACTAGTACCATCTCCCCAATTCAACATACAATCATTGGGGCATGCATTAATTTTTTGATAGTTCAACTCCAACCTGTTAATAATCTTCTTGGCCTCATAGAACATTGTAGGAATCTCTGCGTCGGGGAATGCATCTTGTAATAATTCTAGCAATATTGACATTCCCTTATCTGTGATTCCACAAAAGAATGATATGATACAACTTGATCAAGAAAGATAATTTAGAGTATTTTCAACAATCTTGATATAAAGGATGATATGTGTAACCCCCTCACGGTAATTATATCCGGATCATGAAATTTAAGCGAAATAGAGACCAATAAGACAAAAAAACATACATCTATAATCACTCATCTCCAAGAGATGAGTGCGTAGCCAAGATCCCGGCAACCCCAGGTTACTTATATATATAGAATGGGTTTAAAGTTTCCCAAAATGGGGATTACATATCCAAAATTTATATCTACAATCCATATACAAAGAAATCCCAAACCCTAACTACAGATAACCAACGGTCCAAAATATAATATGTCCCTACTAGCCCTAACTACTCCTGGTTAGCCGCTTCCCTTTCGAGCCACTTGCCCTGTCTGAAATGTTAGTTATTTGGATAGAGTGAGATTCTAAAGAATCTCAGTGGTAACAAATCACTCAAACAGTATATAAACACAAGGCATGTAATGTTATTATGTTTACCAGCATTATCAGCAACACAATGATTCATGGCTCGAGCCACAAATGACAGCACTCACGGCTGTATCACAATACACTATGCCTGCTTTTGCGGTAATCACAATGATAGCTTTAGCTGCAAACACTATGCCCATTTTCACGATAATCACTATGCCAGCTTTTGCTGTAATCACAATGCCTGCTTACGCGGTAATCACTATACAGCAACATCACAAACCACAATGTATCTAAATGCACAACGTATCACAAAGCACAAAGCTCCACAAGGTATCTCAATACATTTCAAAGCAGTGGCAACAACACACAATGCATGATAGGCAAACATACAATACATTTACATAAAGTATAAGAGAGAAGTCACTACCTGTATCTTTCCTGACGTTCTTCGGCACAGTGGGCTCACGCGTCTGACAAATATCAAATCCTATACCAATTTAGGGACAATTGATTAATCTCTTTCCCAAATACTTATTTCCATAATACTTTAAGTTGGTTATCATTTAGGACTCTTTAGGTGACTATTAGAGGCCTAAACATATGCCTAAAGGGTTGGAAGAACTACCTTGAAGATCCCTTTTTCGAAAGGCAAAATAATGATTTTCAGGTGACTCACTCGAGTGAAGATGACCTCACTCGAGTGATGAAAGACTCGTGTTCGAGTGAGACTAGCTCTCACTCACGAGTGTTTGACAGTGAGCAACCATCACGGTCAGAAAGTGCTAACAATATTCGAGCATGAAGCTCTGCACTCGGGTGATGACTCTAAATCCACTCGAGTCCCTGAAAGTGCAACACCAGAAGTGACAACCCGAGAACACATGCAATCATTAGAGGGACAAGCTCACTCGAGCACAATCCCTAGCACTCAGGTGAGAAGGTTTCAATTGCGAGTGTCAGAGCACACTCTTGAACATCAACCAGCGAGTGACAACCCGAGAGCAACCCTAACTTTTGAACACATGCCATCACTCGAGTAATCCTATGCTCACTCGAGTGATCCTATGCTCACTCGAGTGATCACCAACTTTACTCGCGGTTAAAGAAGTGCACTTGAGCCCCCTTTATGAGAACCCAGGCGAAACACAAAGCAGAAAGACAAAACACAAGGCAGTATTCGAGTGAGTTCCTCCCTCACTCGAGTGAGGCTATCAGATTGCTAGATTGCAGCAACTGACAGAATTTCCCAGATTGGTCAAAATCACACCCAATGGTTCCCAAACTCCATACAAAGCTCATACACACTTAAAATGACATAGGGAACCCATTGGTAACCTCCAAAACACCCAAATACCATTTTAACCATAATCTATGCCCTTGGGTCTCTACGACAACAATACCCAATTCCAATCAATACACTTCCAAACTTTAAAACTATAACCAATATTTAAATAACTTCACAATGAACTAATCCCAACATCAATCACTATGAAATTCATTAATCCAAAAATGGACATAAAACCAGGGCAAATCCCAAATTTTCACAAACTTCATCAAAAAATCACAAATAATATACCAAAATGTATCAAATCCTTACCGCTTGAACTTGCCAAATCCAGAATCTTGATTCTTAAACTTTCAATTTCATCCAACACCCAAATCACCACCTTTCAAGATTCTGAAATCACCATAATGAAGCTCTAAACACTATGAACAAAATTAGTGAAGAGGATTTGAGCTTAGGAGGACCATTACTCACCAAAGATCAAAGCTTTCTCTTTTATCTTCCCTTGCTTGTGTCTGCCGGAAATGGAAGAAAGAGGAGAGAGAGATGGTGAGGTATGGAGATAATGATGATGAAGTGTAATCTTTCCCTTCCCAAGCACCTAGCCGAATAGGAGAGAGAAGAGAGAGAAAATTGGGCTTTTGTCTTTTGTGCCACATCCAATGGTCCACACAATGCCACACGTCAACATCTTCTCACTTCCACCATGAGCTCACACAAATGCAAAGCATAGGATCCCAACCCATGGTCAATGAATCTCAACCCTTGATCTCTAATCACCAATACACTTATATCAAATTTACATCACATTTCTCCAAAAGTGTTTAATTACACTAATTACAATCAACATCAGAGTCATTAGCCCTTAATCCTAAATTGGGTCATTACAATATGCTTCATCCATCAAGCTGAAAAAATCTTGAGCTACTTCATTACTCATGAACACCGGCTCTGAACCTTGCACTTCTTTATTGAAGTTGTCGTCTTGAAAACCAAATGCATCATGCACAGTATTATTAATTGGATCATTTTCATCTAGTTGAACTCCTCCTTGTGAACTTCAAGAAAGAGCATCATCATATCTCATTCCGGCCTTCTCACCATGAACACCCCAGAATGTATAGCCTTCCGGGAAAGGCTTCACAAGCAAATGTTCTTTAACAACTTGTCGTGGATGCCATTTCTTGAACTTGCATCTCCAACGTGGACAGACGATCTTGCCATTATAGCTGGCGTGAGAGAAGGCGAAATCCAAGAAATTGTTTAATCTGTACAAATATTTTGGAGAATTGCACGGCAACCTTATCCATAGCTAGTAAGAAAGTTTAGTAAAGAAGATGAGTGAATAGAGAATTACGGGTGCTTGGAAGCTTATAAATAGGGCTTACAATGTTTGACATTTTGTAGCGGTTATAAAACTGCCACCACAACCGCTACAATGTTTCATGACCGTTGGAAATTAATAAAAATTTTATTTTCACTTTGTAGCAGTTATTACACTGAGACCACTACAAAAATACATATACTGTTGCTTTTGTTAGTGGTTTTGTTTGTAAAACTACTAAAAATTTCTGGTGCGATATGAAATTCAAATTTCAAGTTTTTAGAATTTGTAGTTGTTATATAACCTAGACTGCTACAAACTTCCATATGTTGTTCCTTGTTGTAGCAGTTATTATAGTAAGACTGCTACAATATTATTTACTTTCACTTTGTAGCGTTTTGCATATCAAACCGCTACAAATGCCAAAGACCGTTGGCAGGATTGAAATTCAAATTTCATATGTTAGTAACTTTATAGTGGTTATGGCTGAAACCGCTGCAAACTTAATTTTTTTTATTTATTGTTGCGGTTTTTACAGCAAAACCACTACAAAAAAATATTTGATTTATTTTTTTTAAATTTTTGTGGTTAGTTTTAAAATTATAAATATAACTGTCATGAATGAAAGAAGAATTTAACAAGGCTCTAAAAATATAAATATCCATGTTTATTTACAAATATTTGAAAAAACAAATACAACAGTCCTAAACTAACTACCTAAAAGATGATGATTAGGTCCTCCCTTAGGAGGGTATGGATCACGGCATTGATCATCAGATTCTCCTTCAGGGGGTCCTGCCTCAGGTGCTGCTGTATCAAGGCGCTGAGCAGAATTAACAACACCACCATCATTGTAAACACCCTATTTTGTCCAGGCCCAACTCAAAAATAATAAAAAAAGAAAAAAAGAAAAAATCTTCCTTAATTTTGACACATTTAAATTAATAAGAAAATGACATTAATGGTGATTGGATTGTTTGAAACTTGAAAAATTATCATTATTAATGGTGATTATCTTGAGCTTGGGGTTTTATAGGAAATGGAAAAAAATTTCAAAATAATTCATCTCATTAATATTATTTGACATTGGGTTTAGAAAATTTAGGGTGAAGTCATTGTGGAGGAAAAAATAGAAATTAAAATATCTCTCATTCATAGGTTTAAATTAGGAAATTGCTTGTAGGAAAAATATAACCAAAAACAAATAAAAAAAATGAAAATTAAAAAAAAAACTCTCATTTATGTTGATAGGTTTAATTAGGAATTATGTGTGGGGAAAATAAAAAAAAATTAAAAACCAAAATTAAAAAAAAAAATCCCATTGATAGTGATTAGGTCAAACTAGGAAGCTTTATTAATAGAAAATACAAAAAATAAAAAAAAATTAAAAATAGAAAATAAAAAAAATCCCATTGATAGTAATTAGGTAAAGCCAGAAAGTTTTATTAATAGAAAATACAAATAAAAAATGAAACTTAAAAAAAATCTCATTGATGGTGATTGGGTCAAGTTAGGTAGTTTTTAACATAAAATACAAAAAAAATTTCAAAAATGAAAATTCAAAAAAGAAAGAGCATTTATGAAGAAAACCCTACTTTGAGACTATAAATAGAAGTGCAATGGTTGAAGCAAGACACAAAAACTTAGGAGAGAAAAGACACAAGAATTTGAGAAGAATTTTGGGAGAGCAAAGAGGAAAGGTAGAGTGTTAAGTTGATTTCTCATTTCATTGCTCCTTCTTATTCTTTAACGGGTTTTGAGAAATAGAAATTTGTTGGAATAACCTAATATTCTTTCTGACATGTCTAGATGCTTGCCAATGAACATATCCATGAGATTGTGGCACTTACATACAAAGCTCTAGGCATGTTTTTGTTTGGTTTCCTTCTATCTTGATTGAATGCTCATGTGATCCCAACCATTTGATATTGCTATATTTGAACCAATTACTTCGCTGACAGTTTTTTAATGGTGATATTTTGATGGTTGAAATGATTGCATGCTTTCTCCTCTAATGTTAACACATCATATTGCAAGAAAGCCCTTTTGTTTTGATAGGTACTCACACTTTGTGACTCTTATATGCTTGACTGAATTTGATCTCTGGCCCTCAATATATGCTCATCAAAATTGAAGGGATTTGTAAGATGGATAAAAGAAAATGCAATGAATTGTGTGTTGATATACTCATGTGCTTTTCTCATCTTGTTTGTTTGAATAGCTTTCAAGGATAAAAGGTACGCATAAATCTCCTCACCTTTGACTTCCTTTTTGTTTAACTTGTGCTATTTTTTCTTCTTGTTTTTTATCCCTTCATTAGGTTCTCTTTCAAAAAAAAAGGAAAAAAAATATTTTAAGACATTGTTATAAATGAAAATAAAATGGAAAAACTCTCTTTCATGAAAAAATAAAGAAATTTATTTCATAAATAAAAAATACAAACCAAAAAAAAAAATTTTCTCAAATAAATTAAATAAACATTTTTCTAAAAATCACCAACCAAGTGACACACTTTTCTACCCCTGAACTACGTGGGCTTTGATCCCTCTAAAGGGTATATAGGCTCTAGGTTTTGATCCTAGGTCAAGTCCAACTTTTTAAATAAATATATTTAAGCCCTTTTTATTTTTTATTTTTATTGGTCTTACTTTATTTCTTTTTGCAAATATGATTTTTTTTCTCTTTTTAGGTAATTATAATAAAATTAAAGGCCATGTTCATTTTTAAATAATTAGCTTAGGGTAACCATTCTTATGAATGGGTGTTGTGGGGTGTCTAACACCTTCCCCATACACAATCGACTCCCGAACCCTAAATGGTTTTTGTAGACCAGTTTCATTTTCAAAAAAGGTTTCCAAAATTATCTTTTTCCAAAATTTTGGTGGCAGCTCTATGTTTTCCAAATTTCGGGCGCTACAGCTGGCGACTCTACTAGGGATGGTTTGATAGTCAAGCCTGTAATATCCTGATTTGTAATCAAGGATTAGTAGCTTCACAGGATGTAATTAATGTTAATTAAGCATATTTGAGTATATGTTGTGTGTTATGATATAAGGATGATTAGTGATGATTTCATGAGTCAAGAACCAATCAGGGGTAAAACGGTAAATTTACCAACTGTCTGGTTAGCTAATGATGAGGAAAACCCCTTAGTAATCAAGATCAATGGTTGAGATTGAAAGACCAAGGGGTGGAATTTGATGCAAGCAAGCTTAGGTGAAAGCATTGTGGGAAGAGTAAGATGATGCCAAGTGGCAAGCTTTGGACCATTGGATGAGTCAAAGTTTTCAAACACTCTTCTCTCTTCCTTCAACTCGTTGGTATGCATGGGGAAAAGAGAAGCAAATGATCATATCTCACCAACTCATTTCTCTCTCCATTTTCCTCCATTTCCGGCGAGCTTGACAAGAAAGAGAAAGGAAGAGTCTGAAATTAAGATAGGTAAATGACCTTATAAGCTCAAACACTATTTATTGATATTGTTCAAAAGGTTAAGAGCTCTACTTCCATGTTTTCAGACTTGTGATCGGTGGTGTGTGGCAAAGTGAGGGATTTTGAAAGTGGAGGAATCCAAGTTCTGAAATCAGTAAGTTGAAGAGGTAGGTTTGTAATGCATTTTGATATATATGTCAAGATGTTTGCTTAACCAATGAGAAATCTGGAAATTAGACCTAATTATGATGTTAAATGAAGGGTAGTCTTTGATGAGAGTGTCACTGTTCATTTGGTCAGTTTTGACACTTGGGAGTGATTAGAAATTGATTTGAAGTTGAATAAGGGAAATGTGTGAAGTTGTGGTTTTGGTGTATTTATGGTTTAGAGATGAGATCTTGTTGTTGAGTGGAAATTTGGGTTGTTTATGGTTGTCAATGGGTTCCTTGTGATGATATATGAGAGAATGAGTAATGGTATGAGTTAGGGAACCATTGGAATTCATTTGGTGAATTCTGGTAAACCATGTCAGTTTCTGCGTTATGGGTATCTGGTGTGAATTCTCGAGTGAGAGGACCCAAAAATCAATGATTAGCTTTTCAAAGAGGGGTCTTTGGGGGTAGTTTCTCTTAACCCTTTAGGCATATGATTAGGCATTTAATGGCCATCTAAAGAGTCCAAATGAATACCAACTTAGAGTTATATTGAAGTAAGAACTTGGAAAAGGAAATTAACCAAATGTCCCTATTTTGATTATAGGATTTGATATCTGCTATCCTCGTGAGCCTACTGTGCCCAGAGACATCAGGAAAGGATCAGGTAGTGACTTTTCTTTCGTACCATTTGTGATGCATCGTATGTGTGTATTTTCATTGCTTTGCGATAAGTTCGTATGCTGCGACTTATGTGGATATATGTGAGCACCGTCAGTCCAATAGTCCCTGAGTAGCTAACAACGGTTCGGATAAAGACTGTGTGTCTTTCCGGCGGAGAAAGGGGATGAGGATGAGGTGTGATTATGTGACATGAAAGCCGAGAGGCTGATTGTGGGCCGAAAGGTCGGTTATGAGCCGAAAGGCTATTTGTGAGGCTGACGAGCCGTTTGTGAAGCCGGATAGCTATGTGCTATAAGGCTATATGTATGCACTGCCATGCCAATAGTCCCTGAGTAGCTAACAACGGTTCGGGTTAGGCAGTGTGCCTTCCCGGCGGAGAAAGGGGAGGAGGCTGGAGTGTGATATGTGTTGCTGCTGTATGATGATTTACTTACATGCTATGTACTTATGTGTGGTATAAATGCTTAGTTACTACTGGGATTCTTTAGAATCTCATTCTTTCCTTTAAACTAACCTTTCAGACAGGGCGGCTGGCTCCAAGGAGAAGCGCGTGACCCGAAGTGGTTAGAGTTTCTTAGGGACATTAGTATAGTTTTGTTGGTTTATTCATTTTGGGTAGGGATTACTGTATTATGTTTTGGAGATGTATATAGTTTGAAATACTTGGTTGTAATCCCTAAACAGGATTTGGAATTCTAGGTATGTAGTGAACCCAGGGGTTGCCGGGAGTTTGGTTATACACTCTGTTATTCGTAAATGTATATAAACTGCGCAGGTGATTATATTCGATAAATTGAACTTGAGACTGGAAGAGGAATGAAGTTTAAATGAGTTTTAAACCATACGACGGTCTCTAATCTAATTTAATTACCTAATATCGAGTTATAATCACGTGTTTAAAAGCAGGGTGTTACAAAGCCAATTTAAGTTAAGTGTTTAAAAATAATATGGCCTTAATTTTATTTTAATTACCCTTTTTATTTTTTTGTGAATATTTGTTTTTATTTATTAAATTCTTTATTCATGTATTTGTTTATTCCTTTTTTTATCTATCTTGTGATATGCTTTGCAGATAAGGGTTGGGTAGAACCTAGGTCCATAGGTTGGTATGCTCTCCACACACACTAAACACATACACTATTTTCCTCACAAACATTTTGGGCCCTATACCTGGGTCTGTGAGTTCCTTAGGTGAGAGGAAGTTTCTAGCAGTCTCCCTGTGGGTTTTTAAGAACCCCTTGAGGTTACTGTGAAGACTTCATCCTAGCTGTTACTCATTTGGTGAGGTTGATCCCTGTGAGGTTTTTAGAACCCCCTGAAGGTTAATTTCGTCAAATGGGGTCTTCATGTTTGCGATGGGGGCAATTAGGAGACCTTTATCTATGAGAATTAGAACCACCTTGAAACCATTGCACATATTAATAGAAATTATTGACCTGCTCAATTAATTAGTACTTGCCTTTCTTAGGGTAGATATCTCTCAACCTAGAGTTATTCCTAAAATAGGACACTGGAGGGCATTTATTTATTAACAATATTATTTGTCATCTATGCATAATCAAGAAAAACCCTTGGATCAAGCAGCTAATTGTCACTTCACTTGAGTATGTATCTAGCATCAATCCTCATATAAATATATCACAAGGAAGGTGTAAACATTAGATAGCCAACCTTAATTTAAGGGTTTATGACCCTAAAAGACTATGAGCTCATTACATTTGTCAGGTTAGAAAATATCTCAATGAGAGGTAATCCTTTTAGGGCTTATGAGGCATCATTACATCATTCATAGGCACCTTTTAGCTTCATTTGATATGGGTCTTGGACATAATCATCATTTTTAAAACCCTTAGCCATGTGATGACCTGGGCCATTCACAGGTTAATGGGCACTTCATTCTCCCTATAAGGTAATGGATCTCTTGAGGAGGTGGAGTTATATTTCTTAATGTCCATGACCCATATCAAAACTTGAAGCACAAGTCATCACTCTTTTATGTCTCATGAGGCATCATTACATCAGTTATAAGCCTTTCAGCTTCATTTAATATGGGCCTTCGACATAATCATCTCTTTTAAAACCCTTAGCCCGTGATGGCCTGGCCATTCACAGGTTAATGGGCACTTCATTCTCCCTATGAAGTAATGTATTTCTTGAGGAGTTGGAGTTCTTTTTCTCAATGTCCATCACCCATATCAAAATTTGAAGTACAAGTCATTACTCTTTTATGTCTTATATGGCATCCTTGTATCATTCATTGGCAATTAGCTTCATTTGATATGGGCTTTGGATATAATTATCAATTTTAAAACTCTTAGCCACGTGATAGCCTGGGCCATTTGCAGGTTAATGGTCACTTCATTCTTCCTATGAGATAATGGATCTCTTGAGGAGGTGGAGTTCTTTTTCTCAATATCCATCACTCATATCAAAATTGGAAGTATATGTCATCACTCTTTTTTGTCTCATGAGGCATCCTTGTGTCATTTATTGGCATTTAGCTTCATTTGATATAGGCCTTAGACATAATAAACTTCATTAATTAAGGAGGAAAAAAGAGAGAAAATGAGCATGTAAATAAAAATAAATAAAATAAAAATAATAATACAGTTATATCTTTAGTTAATAATGCTTGCATAGAATATCTTTTTCTTAAAGATGACTTCATTTACCTTTGTCCATGTCATCCCTCCTTCATATAAATGATTGTTCCCTATTCCTGATTTGAGGTAAAAACTTTTGTCTCTCTTTTCACTTTTTGAGAGTATTATTCTTAATTGAAGGAAACTGTTAAGGGTCTAAAAACTTGTTTTGTACAAGCTACTTGTATTAAGGTGATATCATACTATGGAGAAGCTTAATTTTGAAAATGACTCGACCCCACCTTGATGGGGCTAGTTTTAAAGGGTAAATTATTTAACTTGGATGCAATGTGATTACACAAACCATATGAGGATTTAAGCCTATTGATATGATTTTATTTTCATGTGTACCACTTATCCTTTACCCAATCCAGAACTTGGCATGTATCTTGTTTGAGGTCATATTTGATATTCATTTGCTTGATATAGAGAGGACCAAGGCATTCATTTTTCATCGAAAAAGCCAAATAGCCACCCTTACATGATAGCCATTTGAGCCTATATGATAGCATGCAGGAACCACAAATATATTCCTTACCTCTTATTCAAGTTTCCTTTTGCTTTCTAAGAGGACTCATTAGAGGAGCATGTGTACACTCTAAAAATTGTTAAGGCTACAAGGTGAATCTTTTTTAAAAATGAATAGTTGAAAGAAAATGAAAAAAAGAAAAGGAAAAAGGCTTGCTAAGCTGAAAACTCATAAGGGTAGCTTAGGAAAAAGTTAGAGCAGAAAAAAAAAGAAAAGAAAAAAAACTCGCTAAGTTGAAAACCCGTAAGGGCAGCTTAGGCAAAAGTTAGAGCTGAAAAAAAAAAGAAAAGGCGAAAAGCTTACTACGTTGAAAACCCAAAAAGGCAACTTAGGCAAAATTTAGAGCAACCAAAAAGAAAAGAAAATAGAAAAAAAATCAAAAGAAAGATGGGCAAGTACCAACGGAAACATGGAAAGAGCTTCCTTCAGTTCTTCTTTTGTTTTAAGGCTTTTAGAGTGTATACTTGTCTATTTGGTTGTTACTTCTCTTAGTTACCATGAGTATCTACTTTGGTCCTTAGATGTCATTCATCTTCTACTTACCTTTTATTCAGGGTACTTTTGTTTTCTAAGAGCACTCAATATTCTTAATTAGGGGAGTATGTGCACATTCTTACAATTTTGTGGCCATTAGTGTAATCTGGTTGTAAGGCTGCTCTCTTTTGGATATTTTTAAAAAGGGAAAAAATCAAAAGAGAAATGAATAAATACATAATACATAAGAATGAGAATATGATATTCTTCATCTTCTCTTCACCCTTTGTTTGTACCCTATGCCCATATAAAAAGTCCTTGTGATCTATGCTAGCATATAGCTCTTTTAGTGATGAAAAACTTACATTATTGCCAAGCTTATGGAATAGGAATTGGATAATTTGGATATAGAGAGTAAACACTAACTTTAAAACATTGAGTGGTGAGAGTAAACACTATACCTAGTGAGAAAATCGATAGGGCATTGCATTCTTGTTAAACCTTTTACCTGGATACTAGCTAATTTGAGGTGTGTGAGATAATTTATATGCATTGATATATCTGTTGATCCTCTATGTTTTAATTCCTAAGATTTCATGACCGGATGTAAACACCTTACCAGGTTTCTTGAGCTATGCTCATATGTCTTTTCTTAAGCATTTAGGTCTAAGGGCCTGTTTGGTTGGAGGGGGGATGGGAGGGGATGAAAAATGACCCCCTCCCCTTGTTTGGTATAAAAAGTAGGAGGGGAGGGGCCCCAAGAAAGGGGCTCCAAATCCCTCCTACTCCCTTAAATTGATTCCCTCTAAATTGGGGGGTTTTGGAGGGAGCAAAAAATTTGGGACTATTTTGCCCCTATGGTTTTTCATATTTCTAATTATACCTTGAGTCCAAAATAAAAATATCACCAAAGAAATTGTTGCAACTGCCAAAGAACTGGGATCCAAATTTTCCACAAACTTGGCTTGATTTTTCTAAGTTAGAGAAAATTGTTTTCCAAGGACATGGAGTTATTGATGGCTCAGGAAATAAATAGTAGACGACATCTTGCAAGAAAAACAAGTCAAATGTAATATTTTAGAACTGGACCTTTGTTGTCTTGTGGTTTCATGCAAATCTTGAACTAAACAAAACAACTTATCTTTTGTGTTTCCTTGCATTCTTTTTTGCAGCCCTGCAAAGGTGCCCAAACACTAAGGACTGTTTTTTTAAATCTTATCCTCTTAATATTTGAACTTTATCTGGTTGAAACATTTGCAGGAAGTGTAATTATAATTACATAATGAAACTATTTCCATTTTATATCTTCATCTTGTTTGTTTATAAATTATATAATTTATATTGAGGTGTAAACTAATTTAAATCATTTATATAAGGAAATATATATAAAATAATATCTAACGGTAAAATGGTAAATTATATATTATCTCTCCTCCCCTCCTCTCTTAAACCAAACAAAGGATAATTAAAAAACCTTTCCCTTCCTCCCCTTCCAACCAAACCAAACAAGGTGATCCTCCATCCTCCCCTTACATCCCTTCCTATCCATCCACTCCCATTCCATCCCCTCCCTTTAAACCAAACAGGCCTTAAGGAATTTTTCCATTCCAATCATTTTCTACTTTAACTGTCGCATGTGAGCCTTTCTCAGTTTTATCACTTCACATTTAGGACATTACCTTCCATCTATTTGCCTTTCAATAAAGGGAACTAAGTTAAAATTTAGGGTTTCTCCTCAATTCTGTTGACCCCATCCATTTCTCAAGACAACATTGACATTGTTAAATGAAGCTTTAAAAAAATTGACTATTGAAGCATTAAAGATGAAGATAGACAAAAAAAAAAAGATTCTTGTAGACAAAGGAAAGAGAGTTGAATATTCAAATTTTGGCTTACTGCTCAAAAGTCCTTTCTTTTATTAAGAGTTAGTACTAAGTTATGCCCAAAGAAAAATTGTAGTATCTTGTCATATTGGGAAAACCTTTCTTGCATTGGGCTTTGCATTAATCATACCCTTACCATACTTAACCTATATTGCATGCCATTTTGGGGGGTAAATTTGGAATTAATTTTTCAACTAAAGAGGCTTTTATTAATATTATGTCATGCACTGCCTTGAAATGTGCTTTTACAAAGACTGGGGCAAACCGAGAAGCTTCTCAACAAGAGTCATAATTGCCTAAAAAAGAATGGCATCTTACATGAACCAGTAAGTCAAGGGGTTTTGAATAAGACTGAGGCCAATGTGGGGGCAACATCATTGGTCAGGTAGCTTTTTATCATTTTTATCATCGTCGTTATCATCATCATTTCATAATTTCCATTATCATCTTTATCATGATCATCTTCATCTCCTTATCATCATCTTCATCCTCATCCTTATTAGCCCTTCATCATTTTCATTATCATCCTTATTTCATCATTTCCTTATCATTATCATCATCTCCTTCTCATAATTATCTTCATCATTATTAGCATTGTCATTGTATTCATCATCATCATTAGGATTTCATCATCATTATCAATGCCATCACCTTCATGATGACTTCACCATTTTCATAATCTCCTCGTTATCATGGCTATCATCATCATTGCTGTCATCCTCATTAGGATTTCATCATCACTGTCATCATCATTATTAGTGTCATCACCTTCATCATGACTTCACCATTATCATAATCTCCTTATTAGCACGGCAATATCCATCCCCTTCATCATCATTGTTGTCATCCTTATTAGGATTTCATCATCACTACCATCACCTTTATCATGATCATCTTCACCATTATCATAATCTTCTAGTAATTATGGTCATCACCATCCTCTTCATCATCATTGCCATCATTAGTGTCATTATCATGTTTAAGGGCACTGTATACCTATTGTTACATCACCACCACCATTATCATCATCTATGACTTCCCCATTAGGGTTTCATCTTCATCATCATTAGTGTCATTGTCATATTGCGTGTTTGGATCACTACGTGCTTAGTGTCACGTTATCACCACTATGGTCATCACCATTTATAACTTCCTTATTAGCACTTCATCAATATTTTCGTCATCATCATCTCATTATATAGGGCATCACACGTTTAGTGTCACATTATGACTATCATCATTATCATTAATGACATCACTATAAATACTTCATCATCATCTTATCACTAACATCTTCATTATCAATGTTATCATCTTCATTGGCATTATCATAAGCATTGCTCTAAGGGCCATCACATATTCATAGCACCCTTTCAAAAGCCCAGTAATGGCTAGCAATCTTTCAAACGCTAGCACCCTTTCAAAAGCCCAGTAACGGCTAGCAACCTTTCAAAAGCCCTGTACCGGTAGGCACCTTCAAAGCCCAGTAACGGCTAGCACCCTTTCAAAGCCTTGTATCGGCAGGCACCCCCAAAGCCCAGTAACGGCTGGCACCCTTTTCAAAGCCCTGTACCGGTAGGCACCCTCAAAGCCCTGTAACGGCTGGCACCCTTTCAAAGCCCTGTACTGGTTGGCACTCGTTTAAAGCCCTGTACTGGCAGGCACCCTCAAAGCCCAGTACCAGCTGACACAATTCTTTTAAAGCCCAATAACTCTTGGCACAATTCTTTTAAAGTCTTGTAACGACAGGCACTATTCTTTCAAAGCCTTGTACTGACAGGCACCCTCAAAGCCTAGTAACTGCCGTTACAATTCTTTTAAAGCCCAATAACATTTGGCATAGTTGTTTTAAAGCCCAGTAATGGCTGACACAATCCTTTGAAGGCCCAATATCACTTGGCACTATTCTTTTAAAGTCTTGTACTTGCAGGCACCCTCAAAGCCCAGTAATGCTGGCACCCTTTCAAAGCCCTATATCAGCAGGCATCCTTTAAGCCCAGAACAACTGCCATAATTCTTTTGAAGCCCTGTAACGGTAGGCACTATTCTTTCAAAGCCCTTTATCAGTAGGCACTCTCAAAGGCTAGTACCGGCTGGCACAATTCTGTTACACCCCACCAAAGTCCTATGTAACTATGCACTTCACTTCCACTCCAGGTAATCATCTATCTCTACTTGCGTTCTTCTCCCTTATGAACCAAGTAAAGAGGGGGCATGTGCATTGTATTTTGTCCAAATCCTCTTTGATTCCAAGGGGGCATCTTGTTCTTTTGGCCGGATAAAATATGTGTTATTATCTTTTCTTGCTTCATATACGAAAATCTCACTTTTCTCAGCTATGAAACAAGAGGGGCAACTGTAAACACCCTATTTTGTCCAGCTCCAACTCAAAAATAATAAAAAAAGAAAAAAGTAAAAAATCTTCCTTAATTATGTCACCTTTAAATTAATAAGCAAATGACATTAATGGTGATTGGATTGTTTGAAATTTGAAAAATTATCATTATTAATGGTGATTATCTTGAGCTTGGGGTTTTGTAGTAAATGGAAACAAATTTCAAAATAATTCATCTCATTAATGTTATTTGACATTCGGATTAGGAAATTCAGGGTGAAGTCATTGTGGAGGAAAAAACAGAAATTAAAATATAAAAAATATCTCTCATTCATAAGTTTAAATTAGGAAATTTCTTGTAGGAAAAATATAACAAAAAAAAAATAAAAAAAATAAAATTTAAAATTTAAAATAAAAAAATTTCTTATTTATGTTGATAGGTTTAAATTAGGAATTACTAGTGGGGAAAATAAAAAAAACCCCATTGATAGTGATTAGGTCAAGCTAGGAAGCTTTATTAATAGCAAATACAAAATATAAAAAATGAAAAATTTAAAAAAATCCCATTGATAGTGATTAGGTCAAGCTATGAAGGTTTATTAATAGAAAATATAAATAATAAAAAACAAAAATTTAAAAAAAATCTAATTGATGGTGATTGGGTCCAGTTAGGTAGTTTTTAACATAAAATTAAAAAAAATTTAAAAATGAAAATTCAAAAAAGAAAGAGCATTTATGAAGAAAACCCTACGTTGAGACTATAAATAGAAGTGCAAGGGTTGAAGCAAGACACAAAAACTTAGGAGATCAGAAAAGACACAAGAATTTGAGAAGAATTTTGGGAGAGCAAGGAGGAAAGGTAGAGTGCTAATTTGATTTCTCATTTCATTGCTCCTTCTTATTCTTTAATGGGTTTTGAGAATTAGAAATTTGTTGGAATAACCTAATATTCTTTCTGACATGTCTAGATGCTTGCCAATGAACATATCCATGAGATTGAGGCAGTTACATACAAAGGTCTAGGCATGTTTTTGTTTGGTTTCCTTCTATCTTCATTGAATGCTTACGTGATCCCAACCATTTGATATTGCTATATTTGAACCCATTACTTCGCTGACAGTTTTTTTAATAGTGATATTTTGATGGTTGAAATGATTGCATGCTCTCTCCTTTAATGCTAACACATCATATTGCAAGAAAGCCTTTTTGTTTTGATAGGTTCTCACACTTTGTGACTCTTATATGCTTGACTGAATTTGATCTCTTGCCCCCAATATATGCTCATCAAAATTGAAGGGATTTGTAAGATGGATAAAAGAAAATACAATGAATTGTGTGTTGATCTACCCATGTGCTTTTCTCATCTTGTTTGTTTGAATAGCTTTCAAGGATAAAAGGTACTCATAAATCTCCTCAATTTTGATTTCCTTTTTGTTTAACTTGTGCTATTTTTTCTTCTTGTTTTTTATCCCTTCATTAGGTTCTCTTTCAAAAAAAAAGGAAAAAAAATATTTTAAGACATTTTTTATAAATGAAAATAAAATGGAAAAGCTCTCTTTCATAAAAAAATAAAGAAATTTCTTTCATAAATAAAAAATACAAACCAAACAAAAATAGTTTTCTCAAATAAATTGAATAGACATTTTTCTAAAAATCACCAACCAAGTGACACGCTTTTCTACCCCCGAACTACATGGGCTTTGATCCCTCTAAAGGGTACGCAGGCTCTAAGTTTTCATCCTAGATCAAGTCCAAATTTGTAAATAAATATATTTCCTACCTTATTATATATTTTTTTATTTTTATTAGTCTTACTTTATTTCTCTTTGTAAATAAGATTTTTTTTTCTCTTTTTAGGTAATTATAATAAAATTAAAGGCCATATTCATTTTTAAATAATTAGCTTAGGTTAAACATTCTTATAAATGGGTGTTGTGGTGTGCTTAACACCTTCCCCATACATAATCGACTCCCGAATCCTAAATAGTTTTTGTAGACTGGTTTCATTTTCAAAAAAGGTTTCGAAAATTATCCTTTTTCAAAATTTTGATGGCGGCTCCATGTTTTTCAAATTTCGAGTGCTACAATCATCAGTAGGAGGATCCACCTGGACGACGAACTGAGGAACAGGGCAAACCTGTAGATGCTCCTCATCAGGGAACAGGTGACTCTACGACCACTCCAGCATGTAGTTCGTGATATCGCACCACTGTGTATGCTGAGTGTAGTCGTAATTGGCTTGTTGTTGCATCTGATGGGCCACTACAGCCTGTATCCTAGCTAAATTTGAACAAAGCTCCTCAATATACTCATCCCTCAGACGTCTGACCCCGAACATATGTGCTTGAGAGCTGCCAGCCTCAGAGGTGCCACTCTGGCCGTAGACTATACTAGGTCTGGCGCCTATCCCCATCGCCCTCACTCGTCCAGGGTGCTCAACTGGACCTAGACCCACTTTTAATGGCGTAGTCGGGTCCACAGACCCTTATGACTCCTAGGTCTGGGCCTCTCTCATCTTAGCCTGTGACTCCTGCATCCGCTCCTGCCATTTTATGAAACAATTAATTATTCTTATTATTCAAAATAAAGTTTTTTATAAACAATATAACAATAAATTAAATTAACTTACAATGACCTCATCTGCCTGCTGAGAGGTCAGAGTCCTGTCATGGTGTCTGTGAGTAATAGTGAATAACTCCCCGTAGCCCGTCTGATAGTTCTCCTGTTGTGCCTTCCTCTCCTAAAACAATAACAAAATTAAATTAGTATTATAAACAACAAAAAATTAAATTTATAATATGAAATTACCAGCTACAAGTAATTGACATCGTGAAAAGTTACCAGCTTGCTGTAAGGGACAGCAAAGGTCTTCGATCCTGCCGTGTGGTGGATCCTCTACTACCCTCTGGAGCTTGTATTCCTCTGAGAAAGAGCCTATAAAAAAATAATATTAAAAGTATTAAAAAAATATAAAAAATTTTAATTATTAAAAACATACAGTTTATGAAATTTAAATTATAAATAAATTACTTGCCCTTCTGCGCTCCTCCTGAACTGGACAAAACTCGCCCAATCATTCGTGAGACACCGTCTAGGACGTTCTTGATCAGCTGCTGTAGATGAATCGTCCCATCCTTATCCATACTATGGAAGAGACGATTCCTCTTGTTCTTCTAGCCATTGCCCATCTTTATCAGAGTGTACCTCTTCCGGTTGTCCTGGTTGGCAAACCTAAGTTGTAACACAATTGAATAAAAAATAATTAAATACGACTAATTACAAATGACACAATTAATAAATATTAATTAAATAAAATTAAATAAAAAATACATAATACAATTAAATACTATTAATTACCAGCACCGCTTCCTCCCACGCTAGGTCCTTCGACCCCTTGGGAACGTTCCTCCATGTCCTGAAGTGAAGAGGAAACCACATCCAATTCGAGCTCAGCTCGTTCAGGAAGCGGTTGAACAGGTGACCCCCATTGTCAATTGGCTAGTTCGTGGCCTCATTCCATGAAACAACAACTCGTAGTGTCCAGTCTAGGCCGTTCAGACCAGCCACGTCCAGCCTCCTTATGGATACGTTCCCCTACTCATCTGTATAATTTACCACATATGTTAGATAAATTAAAATTCACATTTAACAGGTCAAATTTAAATATTTAATTTATTAAAAAAAAAATTTCCTTGGACCTGCACCTCAAACCCAGTCAATCAGGAATATGACTGTCGTGGGTTGTTCTCCTCTCGTGTGTCCTCCTCATCCAGGAACTAGTTCATGTCTCTGAGTGAAATCAGGATCTTGAAGTCCTCATAGTCACTGACACTGAGCTTAACTCCCTCTCCCATAACAGCCTCAGGCACCTGTGGTGTGGTCGCCTCCTGTGGGGCCGTCTATTATGGCTGTGGTGGGGCCAACTCCTGTCTTTGTGGTAGGGCCATCTGCTGTGCTACGGTTGCCCTCCCACCGTGCTGCCCCTTCCCCTACTGTTGCCACCTTGCAAAATTGGTCTAGGAATCTCGGGCTCCTTCCTCTTATCCCTCTCTGAAGCCATATCAACTGTAAAAATAAAAAAAATAAAAAAATTAGTCAATTATATATAAAATATAATAATAATAATAAAAAGAGGAAAAATATATATAACTTTTGTATCTTAAGTGAGAAAAATGTGAAATGCTGTAGCAAAACTCTCAGAGAGACATTAGAATGCTCAGATCTAAAGGAAAACTCTCAGAGAAAATCTCAAGAAACAAAATGGCCAAATGAGACAACTGAAGGGTTGACTGGTATTTATAGCGCTGAAATTTGTAGTGGTTATTCATAAAACCGCTACATTCACTGCTACAACATATCTTGGGCAATGGAACAAGTTGTAACGGTTATCAGTAACCGCTACAAATATAAGAACTCTTGGAGTTTTGTAGTGGTTCTTAAACATAAACTGCTACCAATGTCATTAACATTTTGTAGTGGTTATTTAAAACTGCTACAAGATGGTGACTATTTGCATTTTGTTGTGGTTTATCTCAACATAACCGCTACAATTTGATAGCCAGATTGTCGTGCTTGCTTCGTGCAAGTTGGCGCCATGCTTGTGCCACAATTCTAGCAGTTTACATGATATAACCGTTACAAAGTAGTCGCTACAAATTATGGTGGGATATTGGTGCCAAATTTGTAGCGTTTTGTTTTTGCTAACAGCTACGAATAACGTTGGCTTACTGGTGTGCCATTTGGCGCGAAGCTTATTGCTACAAATTTGTAGTCGTTTAGGTTAGAACCGCTACAAATTTGTAGCGGTTTAGGTTAATGATATTTGTAGTGGTTAATTATAACCGCTACGGAATACCCCTTTTTTTTTTGTAGTGGTATATGGTAAGGGCAACAATGTTCTTTCAGACAAAAAACTTAATTTCAGTGTAGTCTTAGGGATACAGTAAAGTTTCAAAAAGTTTTAGGAACTATTCGATATTAAATGTCTACATTGGGGGGCAGTGAAGTTTTCCCTTTTTTTACCAGAATGGTTAAGTTTTTATTGTGTTGGACCAAATAGAATAATATTTAATTTGATTTTTTTAATGTTAGTCTTGCTTATGCTTGTATTAGAATATCGTAGATGGAAGATGACGACGGAATATAGTCCTATAGGATCTTGTACATATGTTCACTCTTTTTTTTTTTTTTGCCAGACATATATATGTTAACTCTGTTTTGAGTTAATGAATTCAGTATTTCAGTTTTTCATTAAAAAAAGAATAATCTATGAATTAATCAATTAATAAGAGAGTTGATTAATTAATACGAGTATTAATATTAAAAGATAAATTAGGGATTTGGCATAATGAGGGGTAAATTGGTAAATAATATTTACTTGAATATAGTTTTTAATTAAAAAAATAAACTTTAAGAATCTTTCTAGAATATTCTTTAACGGTGTTAACAATTTGGACTAAAATACTACCTCTGATCCTAATTATAAGAAAAAGTTGACTTTTTTTTGAGAAATTAAGGAAGTTAAATAAATTACTTAATCATATCATATTTTATGTATTCTTAGATTATATATTAATTTATTAGTCAAACTAATTAGTTTGAAGGAAAAAAAATATAAATATAAATACTCTAAAGTAATTTAATTAGCTTCCTTAATTTATCAATAAAAGTCAACTTTATCTTATAATTAGGACTGGAGGGAGTATATGTTTTCAAAATAGAGGGGAGGAATGTATATTTAAGTAAATCAAAAGGGTAGTTAGAGTATTTTACTCTATTATTAAATAGCCTTTTAGTTTCTCAACAATTTATTTATGAATGTTGACTAGGATATAAGTCAATGGACATCTACATAATTAATATTTATAATATTTCATTTAATTAATAATTAATAATTAATAGCCGACCGTAAAAGATTGTCATTTGGCATTTGACATTTTGAAGGTGTTGAACTATGGGGGAGAGGCTAGCTAAAGAGGTATTTGATAATAATGATATTCCTTTGATTCTTAATATAAGATATAATTGATTTTTTTTTAAGAGATTAAGGAAGTTAGTTAATCATAGCATATTTTATATATCATTTGATTATATATTAGTTTAAAAGTCAGATAAATTAATTTAGTATAAAAAAGATAAATATCAATATTTTTGTTGTAAAATACTAATTAAGGTGGATGTCCATGAGTTCCCAACTCTTGACCTTTCATTTTCTACATCTCATAACCTCTCCAATGAATGATCTTTAGGAGTTTTCATGCCCATAACTCAAAGGTTACAATGTGTGCACTCATAAGGATTAAAGTTTGCCATTTACTTTGTGTAACTCTTAGTTGTGGTTGAGGGCTTATAAATAGAGCACTATGTACTACACTTTGTTGGCATCCAAATGAATAAGAATCACTCCCTCCTTGCTCTCTATTTCTCTCTTGTATTTCTTCATTCCCTTCATCTCAATCTCTTATACTTTCTTGATTTTATAACACGTTATCAGCACGAATTCGCTCAGAAGACCTATGGTCTAGTTTTCTATCTCTTCTACTCTCTAACTTTCTCATTTCCATACTATGTTGTATATTATTTTTATGCTATCTATTTTTATCCATCCTTTTGTTATCTTTTAGATATATATAGGATAATCTAAGCCATTATATGGAATTAAATGGACTCTTTTACCGATTGTTTTATTCATCGGGTTCCATGGCTAAGATTTGAGATTATATTATCCTTCGCAAATTTTCTTCCATGGCTAAGATTTGAGATTATATTATCCTTCGCAAGTTTTCTTTCCTGTTACTTTTATTTATCGTTTTCCGTTAATCTCTTATTATGTAAAATTTATATTTATTTATTTATTTTATATTCCAGTATTCTTGACATTTTATGTTATATATTATTGCTTGTTTCTTTATTTTATGTCATTTATTTTATCTTGTTTTATTGTTATTTTATTTACATTTCCTTTATTTATGTTAATACATTATTGTTATATCATTATATCAATCTTTTATTTTCATTTGTTTATTATATTACATTAACATATAATAGTATTATATATGAGCATCTAATGTGGTCTATATGATCATGGGCTTATCTATCATTTATATTTTATTATGAATTTGAATTTATTTAATTTATTTTCTAGTATTTTGATTTTATCGAGAGGCCAGAAGCCATAATATTCTTAATTTCGTGATCAGATGACCAGAAGTCACATAACTTTTGTAATAGCTCTTATGAGAAAGAATGCTATTGGTTTCATTAAATTGCAAGATTGACAAGAAAAATTTTGGCACTTTTATGATTTAATTGTTACAAATATCAAAGTCCTGAAGGCTAAATATTCAAATATTAAACTAAACAAAAAAAAAAGCTTTGTAAGGTTTTTGCTATGGTCTTGAAGACCAATATTTGGAGAAATTGATGATGCTATCGAAAATAAAGAACATATGTAAGAGTGAAAATAAACATGATCACATTGCATTTGTGGAATTGATAGTTGAAAGCTAAGAATACTTTGTCTTAACTATTGAATTACAATCGTGGAAATAAAAACATTTCTAAGGCGATTAAAATTATGAGCAAATATCATACTATGACTAGAAGTCATATGGATAGAAAAAAAAAGGTACAATATGACAAGAAGTCATGCAGACTCATATGTATCAATTTATTGAAAATAAAGATCAAAATGGTTGTGAAGTCAGAAAGATCATGAAATATTGTGAAAAATATAAAAAATAGTTATGATGCTTAAAGCAATAAGTTACTGAGAAAGATGATTAGCTTGTATAGCCAAAATAAATAATTGTAAGCCCTGAAGGCTATATGATAATTGTAAGCCCTGAAGGCCATATGATTTTAATTCTTTATGTTTAAATTTAAATTGATTGTGATTAATTTGTGAGAGAGAAATTATTATTTAACATTGTGATATCAACATGAGTGATATATGAAATCAAATAGATAAAAAGGTAATGATTGGTCATTTTAAAATTTCAGTATACTACCAATTTATTTATAAATTTAAACATTATTGGTAATTATTGATATATTTTGATTTCATGGCCTTTTAAGATTCTAACTACCTCATGGTTAATCCTTATAACTCCTATATCAAATGGTTTTCAATATTTATTCATATAACCTTCAATTATAAAGTTAAGTTGTTTAATTACCTTCTTTATGTATAATTGTAAAATTTATTTATACTTTTAAGTATATTGTGTATGTGAATACTATTCATACATCAATGGAGTTTACCACCTTGGGACTTGTATTTCTCTGTTGCACCAAAGATTTCCCAACAAACATTCAAATCATATACCTCAACATCAAACATTCAACTCATATACCTCAACATCAAGGTATTTTCTTTCATTATTAGTCATATTTTTCATTTTAGCCTTGTCTTCCATTTCTTTTCTCTTCTTGAGCACTATTATGTTGCCTTACATATATATGCAATTTTTCTTAGTTCTAAACTTTCATTATTGAAAGGCATACAAATACTCTTCAATTTGTATTTTATTTTAGTATTGATAATTTATTGCCTCATTTCCTAATTCATTGTATTAACATTTCTTCTACTCCTTAGTATTTTTATATGATATGTGCAAGTTTCATACATTAATCATGATATAATATATAATATGATATATATTGGAATCAAATTAGTTTTATGTGACATTTGTGAAGGAAAAAAATCATATGTCATATTTGAATTAAGAAAGTGAGAATTTATTTAATTTTATGAGAAAATTCATAATGAATAGTTTATGATTTGTTGGACAAAATCATTTTCGTAATGTGCATGAATTATATATATAGTGCAAGTCATATTTATGGATAATCAAACAGTAAGGAATATTTGAAAGAAAACTATGTATATCATAAGTATTTGTTATTTTATATTATAATTCATTTGTCTTTACATTTCTCTCAAATTAATTTTAGCCCCTAAATATCAGAATTCATTGCAATAAGATCTTTATATATTTTGATTATGAATCTCCTCATATTTCCTTATGTAGTGGAAAATTCTAAACATTTCATATTTTGAACATGCATCAAAAGAGGCAAATTGAAGCATATGATTATTAATAAGTAACAAAATTAAATAAATATGCAAGAATATATGTTAGTTCCTGAAGAACATAAATGTAACAAAGTTGATATAGTTCCTGAAGAACTAATATAGTTTTTCTTAAATTCTATGGGCAGAAGAAGAATTGATTAAGGAAAGTTATAACCCATAGATTTACATTAGAGTTTTACTCTATTACAGGGTTTAAATGATAGCCCAATTGACTGAAATGCATGATTGGTTGAGTTATGAAGTACTTGAGTTTTGAAATGAAAGATATATTATTAGTCTTTGAAATAGAGAAATAAAGAAAGTATATTTATATGACTCACACTGGAGGGCGAAATTGTTAGAATATAAGTGTGAGTTAATATTGAAAAGTTTTACTCGTATACTTCCTCACAAAACCTATTGATTTCCGAAAAATGGATGTCATATTGACATTTTATATCAATCTTATGGAAATTGAAAAGTTTGTTGTTGGTTAAGCAACATGTTACAGTAAACTAATAGTTTACTGATCCAAACAAATTTTTGTTGGCATGACTTGTTTGATTCATCCGAGTCATATATAAAAGATTACATTTGACATCCATTGAAGAATTAGAAGATTTTTCTTGAATAGCCAACATATTATATATTTCAAGAATTATCATGTACTGCTTGTTCTCAAAGAAATTTGATTATGAGAGTATCACAAGTTATGATTTGGAATGGATCTCTATATTTCTGGGAATAAATAAACTCATGTATGGGCCCATTCAAATATCATGTAAACCATATCAATGTTCAATAATTTTGACAGATGCATCTATAAGATGGTTACATATGATATTACTATTAGTTTGCAACCTGAAGTTTGCAAGAACGTTTGAATAAATTATTATGTTAAGCGAGATTTCCAGATTATATGATTCATTCATTGAAGCCTCCATAAATAGCTAGATTAATACTTATGAGAACAAAATTTATATTTCAGTGTTGGCATATTTGATCTTACATATTGCAGCACTTATATTAGCCAACCAAATTCTCACAATATAATTGGCTTTTAGTCAGGAGCCAATTATATTCCATCTTAAAAAGTTTGAATGTGCATTCCTATTGATTCACCACAATGCACATAGATGGATATTTAAAGGAAGTTAAGATAAATGTTGGGTAAGAACCTCCTTATTCTTGTTTGTCTCTAAATGAAACAAAGGGATATTTCTAATGGAAACAAATGGATTTAGGAGACTTATACTGCATGATTAGTCGATTGTCATTTGACAAAGTTTTCCTAACATGAGGGGGAGAAATTAAATAGCTGGAAAAGAAAAGAAAAAGAATGCATTATTACTATCAAATATATATCCTCGAATATAACAATATGAACCAGAAGTTCATTTGGTTTGCATTCATGAAATATTACATAAAATCTACCAGATGCAATTACTGACCTAAATGGGAATTACTAAATCTCATATTCTAGCTATAAGTGGTCTAATTAGCATAAATGAAAGTGAGACATGCCCGAAGTATGAGAGAATAATCAATTCCAAAAGAAAAAAGAAATAAGCAAATAATCAAGATAATCATATTAAGGAGGCAGACACTCTAGAAGAGGTCAATACAAAACTACTTGCAGAACCCTCAAAAAAGGTTCAAGTACTTGAAAGCAATAAAGAGATCTTAATGAATTATGTTACAACAAGAAAAATAGAACTGAAAAGATAAAGTTGTCGACAACAGTTTTAGTAATAATATCACGTGATCAAATGAGGATCTTATACATAAATATGTCGGTAGAAAAAAGGTGATTGGCCAACTGAAGAAGGGGACAAAATGCTATGAAAAATGTTCTTTCAACATGTGAAATTTATGGACCTATAGTCTAAATACGGACATGTAGTCCAAAACATTTGAAATATTAAGTTATTTGTGATATATGAATATTCATGTGAAAATAAAGATTTTTACAAGGTTTAATGATGATTATGATGAGGTACAACATTAAGTAGTGGATACAATAATTGTTGCATATATTATTAGTCTGGCAGTATATGCAAACAAAATAATGCGTCTATTAGATATCATTATATATAGCATATGCATATGGATAGTGAATATTACTTGAGAGTCTTTAAAGGATCTAAAATGTCAGAAGTATATACAAGAAAATCATTCTATATATAAAATGTTGTGCGAGTTTGAAAATAATTCAAGCATATATAATTGATTGAAAAATATATTGAAAAATGAGTAATTTTACATTTTACTTGACTTGTAGATCAAGTTATCAAATACATCAATGATTTCAAAATCACATATTTTTACCGTGGTGAATTTTCTTGTAAAGATACATTGAATTTAATGGTCCAGAAGTACCTTATACTTTATGAGAATATTTTTGTATTATGCTAATATTGTATCTATTATGATTTTATTGATAAAAATTAGTTCTTGCAAGTGCACAGTGGATAACAAAAATGAGATTTGGTGTGATAGTCTTATTAACATATTATATAATATTATTTTGTTCAAAACAAACTGAATATGTTGATGTAAGATATATTTTGATAATTTTCAGAATAATTTTTATTTATTGTTTTCACGATGAATAAGATAAATGCATAATATACTGATATTTTAGCATATCCAGAAGATATGTAAGAGGAATATATTTAACAGAATATTTGGTGACAATGTATCATTCATAGTTTGGTGGCTAAAAGAATGATATGCTCAACAATACATTAGAAGTGATGTTCTTATCAGGGAAGTAAAACTGATGTTATTATTAGGGGGAGTAAATACGATATTTTCATCGTGTGAAATAGAGACCATGCTGTACTCTTTTCCTTAACCAAGGTTTTGTCCCATGGGGTTTTCCTGGTAAGGTTTTTAATGAGGCAGTTTCGATTTGTATTGTGTACTCTTTTTCCTTCACTAGGTTTTTGTCCCATTGGGTTTTTCTTAGTAAGGTTTTAATGAGGCACAATATTTTTTTATGGACATCCAAGGGGGAGTGTTGTAAAATACTAATTAAGGTGGATGTCCATGAGCTCCCAACTCTTGAGCTTTCATTTTCTACATCCCATAATCTCTCCAATGAATGATCTTTAGGAGTTTTCATGCTTATAACTCAAAGGTTACAATGTGTGCACTCATAAGGATTAAAGTTTGCCATTTACTTTGTGTAACTCTTAGTTGTGGTTGAGGGTCTATAAATAGAGCACTATGTACTACACTTTGTTGGCATCTAAATGAATAAGAATCACTCCCTCCTTGCTCTCTATTTCTCTCTTGTATTTCTTCATTCCCTTCATCTCAATCTCTTATACTTTCTTGATTTTATAACAATTTTAAAATAATTTATTTAGCTTCCTTAATCTCTCCAAATAAAGTCGACTATGTCTTATATTAAGGACTAGAGGAGTATTATCTTTTTTATAGAAATGATTTTACCTCCATTTCTAATTATAAGCATTAGTTTAAAAATAAATTTTGGTGACATTTTTTTATTCTATCTAGCTCATATATTTATCATTTTTCTTCAAACAAATGTATGTGATCTATAAACTAACAAATATTCTAATAATACACATGTGTATTTTAGAGAAATCATGTAACACGCGCTATAATTAAGTAATTTTTTTTTAACTTTTCAATAATAATTTTGTAGGAATATGTTTAGTTAACAGGTTATGAGTATATAGGAATCAAAATATATATATATATATATATATATATATATATATATATATATATATATATAATTCAAAAAAATTATAAGGATCCAATTGAAAAAAGGAAAATAGGAAAACATAACTTGTTAAAAATTGTATTGGTAAAATAATTATGCACAAGAAGTATCAGTATTTTGATTTAAGTCATTCTCATCATTAAAATTTTCAATAGGAAACTTTTTCCCATTTATTCCCGGAAAAAAACCTACACACAAAGACATAATTAAAATTGAGGTGAAATTATAAAGACTTGAATATTATGTTTTTAGGAAAATCCCAATAAAATCTAGTAGAAATATCAAAATTCTAATTGAGGCCAACACTTTCAACAAATTCCTAATTAAGACAATAGTCTTAAGTAAGGATTTTTGAATGTTATTGAAAGACTAAATACCCATCTCTAGTTAAAAACAAAAGCTAAAGGTACATGGTTTTAATTATTTTAAGCAGATTTAATTTACAAATTCTTGTAGTCCTAGATAAATTCCTATGTCTCTTGTACTTGTTCTTTTTTATTCTAATTTCACCACAGTTCTTCCATTACATGAAATGGCGAATTGATTTCATTTTCATTAAAAGTTATTATTGACAACCAACAAGAACATAGCTCAGTACTCTACCCGTTGCTCAGACGGGGTAAAAAAAAAACAACTATCAAGCCGAGATTAAGTGACCGTAAAATTCCAATGAACCAACAAAAAAAAAAACAATCATTTTGCGAAATGAATGTAAGAGGTGCTTGGGAAATAAGTTTATGGGTAGGTACTGCGGATTTGAGTTCTTAGGTGGAGAACATGGGAATAGGGAGAATGAGTATCTTGTGCTCAAAACGAAAGGATTGGTTTAAATAAGTTGAGAGAGGGCTTCACACCTACCTCGGGCCATATGAAATCTGATTGAAATAATTAAAATTAAAATTAGGATTAGTTTTTCTTTTTAACTAGAGAGGTTCATCAAGTCTTTTAACAATATTTAAAAATTCCTATTAAGGACTCTTGTTCAAATTAGGAATTTGTTGAAACGATAGACCTCAATTAGAATTTTAGTATTTCAGCAAGATTTTATTGAGATTTTCCCTCAATTTTTCCTTTCAAGAAAACCACATTTTAATACTTAACTTATTTGATAAAAATATAAAAGTCAAATAAGGAGGTCAATATTCTTATAATTTCTAGTGACATTTTTAAATATATAAGTGTTATAGGATTATGATAGTGTGCATATCACCAACAACATCGAGCCTTATTCCATCAAATGGGGCCAACGATAGATATCGTGGAGGCAATGTCCAAAAAAAATAAATAAAAGAACTAATGAGTCATGTGAGTTAAATGAGTTCTAATGAAATAAAGCACAAGGAAAATTTAAGCCAACACCAATAAATAATAGATCATGATGAGCATAAGTAAGATATTTCCATTGATAAAAAGTTATCAATGATTATTATTAGCATCATATATTATAAGGGGCCAGCTACGTGACCTTATTATACCCAAAACACACGACGAAATAAGAAAGACATACTTATTGAAACAAACACCCACAAACTATAACAGAACATTAAACTAATTATTCATGCACGGGAAGCCAGACAGGTTCTTTCCACACTTGTTAAGAATCAAATTCAACGAAACTTGAATGTCGAGGTTGATGCCAAGAATATTAGCTTTAAGAGCAGTGCAAAGGCATGCAGCAGCTTCAAGGAGAAGGTGTTGGAACAGAAGGGGTGGTCAGAGTTTTCGGTGCCGGTGTAGGCGGTGGGCTTGGAGCAGACGATGAAGGGGCAGGAGAAGGTGTTGGAACAGAAGGGGTGGTCGAAGTTTTCGGTGTCGGTTTAGGTGGTGGGCTTGGAGAAGACGAAGAAGGGGAAGGAGAAGGTGTTGGAACAGAAGGGGTGGTCGGACTTTTCGGTGTCGGCGTAGGCGGTGGGCTTGGAGCACATGAGCTAAGCGTGATGAAAAAGAGGAGAAGGTTGAGAGTGAGAAGAAGAGAGGTTGCATGAGCCTTTGAAGCCATCTTCACAAAGGATAACACAGAATGTGTTTATTTATGAATATTGGCTTGGCTACTTGAGAGTAATTTGTGTGTTTGGGATGATGATTTAGAAGGTAAAGGAGGGGTATTTATAGTCGAGGATTTTGTGAGATCACCTCTATTTTCGTTTCAAGTACTCCCTTAATCCTTAGTATAGAAGCTATATCTAGATGCCTAAGTAAATATATGAATTGAATTATTTATGTGTAAGAAAATGAGCCTTAGTTTCTTTATAATATCTTATTTAATTTAATTATATGCATTGGAATTATTTTCTGGGGAAAATTATAAATTTAGGAAACAAAATGGATTAAGGTCTTTATTTAAGACTAAAGTAAATCCTTTAATTACTCCTTTGGTCCAAATTCTAAGAAGCCTTTTAGAAGAAATTTTTGGTTCTTCTTATGAGATGTTTTGATAGCTTCAACAAGTATAAAATATTACTTCCATTTTAGCCCATGTTTAACAAGGGCAGTGAAAAAGGGTATAAATTAAGTGTGGTTAATAAGGAGAATATTGAAAATCTATTGAATTTTATGACAATATAATGCTGTTAATTATTTTTATTAATACACATAGATTAGTTAGAAATATCTTATAATTTGGTCTGGAGTGTGCTTTTTACATTTAGGTAGAGCCGGTAAAACGGGCCAACCTGCCAAAAATAGGAGGGTTCGGGCCGCTAAGAATTCCGGCGAAATGGGCTTAAGCCGTTTGGCCCGTTGGCCCGCGATATTTTTTTAAATTTTTTTTTTATTTTTTCTCCTCAAATGCCCTCTTAGTATCCCTTATTTCCTTTCCTTTGATGATGTATTTAATTAATTTTCCATATTTTTTACTTGACACTTATTTTCATATTATATTTATTTATTCTACTATTATTAAATTTAAAAAATATGTGTTTATATAGTTTTATAATGTGAATAGAAGAAAAAAAGGAAAGTAAGAATGAAATTGATTTCATAATATAAATGTATAAAAGAAAAGAAGTGTGATATGAGCGGGTGAAAGAGAAAGAGAGTAAAATTTTAAAAAAATAATGGCAGGCTCTAGCCAACCCGCGAAGGGGGCGGGCTACTTCAGCCCTCCCTGTCTGAACCCGCAACCCGCGGGCTAGCCCGCATTACCACCTCTACTTTTAGGAGGGGAGGGAGAAGTTTTTTTGGTATATCCAAATTGAGGGACTTGGCTTCAGATGATATGATATCCAAATTTTCGTCTAATTTTATTGTTTTTTTGAATTTCAGATAAATTTGAAGCATCTATTACTATTTTTTCATGATTAATGAACGATAAAAAGTAGTTTAATCTTGGATTTATTGTTTTTCCACACAAAAAAGTATATATAAATAAGATAAAATGAGTTTAGATTACAGCATCAGTATATATATGTAAACAGAAAGAGAAAAGCTTATCGCCCAAAAAAAAAAAACAGAAAGAGAAAAGCAGAGCTGTTTAAAAACCTGAGCATGACCAGAGCATATAAAAATTATAGAAAAAGAATATAAAAAGAAGTGATGTCTTCCCAAACCTGGACCAGACACGATACGCACAAAAATTTAAACAGAGTTACGATGTCTGTTTAAAAGTCCTCCTTCATCTGGTAATCTTTTTTTTTTTTTTTTGAAATACAGATAGAAAAGAATTTAAGTGTTTTTATTAGTTAAATTTCATTTTTATGGTGTCTAGTCTAGTCTAAGTATTTTCATAAGTTTAAAAAAATTCATTTCGCCGCCTGCAGCTAACTTTCCATTAATTTAGCTTTCAGATTTTCTTTATTCATTAATTGATGATGAACAATAAAACTTCAAGAGAAAGGTCCGCACGAATATAAGTACCATATGATCGATCACTTGAATTCATGCACCTTTTCTTCTTCTCTCTCATTTTACCTCCTCTTCAAAGTTGCCCTTTATTAAGGAAACTATCATGCATGGTGTCTAAGCACATTATGACCAATATTGCTACCTTCATTCATCCAATCCTTAATATAACACTTAAATACTAATTTGCATATTAAGAAATTATTTAATTTAGTTATTTGTAATAAATTAGTGCTCACTTCCCTAAAATATATTTAATAACCATATACACTGAAATTATCCCCTTAATGAAACCCTTTAACATATGTAATTACTAATGATACATTAGGAAAAAAATTATAAATATGGAAGACAAAGTTAGTTGAAGAGTTGGGAAAATGATGTCGCCCCGTTTATGCTTGAGCTCATCAAGGACCAACCTTCAAACAAACCGTGATTTTAGACTAAACATGCCTTTAGGCCCGTCCCTTTTAAGTCCTAGCCCATCAATGGCAGCCTTGTAAGGCTAAGTGCTTGCTTGTTTAAATATGCATAATATTATTTTTTCCATTTGAGCTATGTTTTAGCTATTTTGATAATTATATTTGTCCAACTTATTCCTTTAGCTAGTATTTAATTGAAATTATTTTAACATTTTATAAATTACATGATCAAACATGATGTAAAACTATCAAGATATTTATGCGATTATGGTTCACTTTTTTTATTAGGGTTCATGATAACGGTTTGATTTAATTTAGTTTTAGTTATCCAGACTTAGTTTGGCACTTTAGTTTACTAATATTTATTACCATTTGGCACTTTAGTCTACTAATATTTATTACGAGCTGAGTAGTATTTGAATTAGAAATTTTATGAGATCTTTTATTTCGTTTTTGGAAATTTAAAAATAAGTAAATGATATTGAAAATCTTAAAAGGCTTAAAGTTCACAGGCTAGATCCAAACTCACAAGTTTGACGGCCAAGGTAAACAAACTTTTCAGGCTTCAAGCCCATAAAGGCCGGGCTGATTTTCCCACATCTATTTTTGACTAAAATAAATCTCTTATAGCTCTTATAAAGGCCACGGATGTAGTATTATTATTTCTTCTCTAGTTTTGGTCAACGACGTACCAACTAGCTCTTTCTTATTTAACAACATAGGAAGCTAAGTCGTAAATATGCAACATGTCAAAAGAATTATGAGTACGTAATACCGTAATAGGAATGGCAAGGGCATTCATTAGATTTTTCCAATATCGTAAAGGTTTTTAATAAATGCAAAATATCCACATAATCTTTTTGAAAGTGATGACATTGTTTTAATTTCTTTCATTCCACTAATTAGCACAATGACAAACATGAGATGGAACGCACATAATGGATTTTGTAAAGTTTATTGAGAAAGTAGGCGTGTTTTGTAAAGTCGCAGGTGAGAGAGAATCCAGATCCCTGTTAGAGGGGAAGAAACAGCATCTTATCTAGAGCATTTTTATAAGACATTTCTTTTAGAATTATCTTGATTCTATTTATAAGAATCAAAATCTTGTCCAGAGAACTTTTTCTAAAGAAAATTTCTTTCCTACCCTCATTAAAAAGAGAATTTACTAATGAGAATATGAGATCAATTATTAAAAGTTTCCAACCAATTATTAAGTGTATTTTTAGAAAAAGATTAGAATTTTTATCATATTTACAAATCTAACTTTAACTACACTTTGTTATTTTTAAGAATTAGTTATTTAACTCTTATAGAAAGGATCAGAGAAAGTATTTTGTGGGTGACTGGGTCAAAGAGGTAAGCGTTTAGTGAGTTGTGAGCGGTGTTTAATTTGGGAGTCTTTGATCTCTAAATAAATATATGAAGGTTATATTGATTGTGAGTGTTGAGTGCGTGATATTTGGGGAAGTTTCGATCTAGACATAAAAATACTAGAGAGAAAAATGGTTTGTAGGTGCATATATGTGGTTCTCCATTTTGGTTATTTTTAATCTTTTTATGTTAATTTAAGCACTATTTTAAAGCCTATTTTTCATCTTTTCTTCTTGATGTTAAAACATTCTTTAAACAAACTATGGAGCATGAGGTGGATGAACCTATATTACTAACAAACACACCCAGACCATTTAATTTCCTTCTGTAATGATTTGTGTGTGTGTGTGTGTGTGTAATCCATCTTGCTTGTTTTTTTAGCTTAGTTGAATTTTGAAGATGGCTTCTGACTTAGGTACATTATGCTCTACATATAAGGACAATATTGTCATTTAAAAAGAAACTTAATTCCAAACTAATTTTTAGGAACTAGAGTTAGAAAAATAGAGCTAGTAATATGAGTTGGGCCCACAAAAAATATAGCAAGAAGTGTTTGTAGCGGCAACCTATGTGCCAAGTGGTGCAACAGGCTAGCAACGTTATTTGTAGTGGTTAATAGGAAAAAAATGCTATAAATATGGCGCGCATTTCCTGCCAAATGTTGTCACGGTTATAAGATATAAACCGCTACAAAATTTGTGCCACTTGACACCACCAAGTCGCGCCAATGGTGTATTGGTTTTTTGTAGCGGTTACAACGAATTGAACTGCTACAAAATACCAAAGGTTGCCTATTTGTAGCGGTTATGTTTTCAAAACCGCTACAAAACTCCAAAGGTCGTCAAATTAGTAGCAGTTATGCTTTCATAACAGCTACAGAACTTCAAAAATCATCAAATTTGTAGCGGTTATCTTATAACCGCTACAAAGTGTTGAAGACCCTAGCTTTTTTGCAGCGGTTCATGTAGCGGTTTATTCAATAACGGCTACAAAATCCACAACTATAAAAGGTGCGTTGCCCTTCCATTTTCCCATTTGGCCATTTTATTTTTTGAAGTTTCTCTGATTGTTTTCCTTCAGATCTGAGCGTTATGACGTCTATCGGAGAATTTTCTCTCTAGCATTTATCATTATCACTTGAGGTTTGTGGACAATACATATTTTATTTTTATTTTTATTATAATTTTATATATAAATGTGACTAAATTGGTTTATTTTTTTTTGAATTTTTTTAGTTGATATGGCTTCAGGGATGGATAAGGGGAAGGAGCCTGAGGTCCCCAGACCGATTCTATGGGGTAGCAGCAGTAGAGGAGGGGGCAGTGGGGGGGGGCAGCACGAAGGGAGGACAATTGCGCCATTTCAGTCCATCTCCCCATAACAGCCACAAGAGTCGGCTCTACCACAACCACTACAAATGGTCCCACAGGAGACGATCGCACCAGAGGTGCCTGATCTGGGAGAGGGAGATATCAGTGTCGATGACTATGACATGAACGAGGACTTCGAGATCCCGATTAGGATCAAAGAGATAGAGCAGTTCCTCGATAAGGAGGAGGCGCGGGAGCAGAACAACCCACGAGGGTCATCCTTGTGGTCCACTGGGTTTGAGGTGCAGGTCTAAGGCAAATATATTTTTTTTATTTCAATTCGAAATGTTAAATTTGAATTACAATTTATCTAACATGCGGTAAATTGTGCATATGAGTAGGGGAACATATCCACGAGGAGGCTGGATGTGGCCGGTTTGAACAGCATGGACCAGACACTACAAGTTGTAATGCCATAGAATGAGAGCATAGACCAGCCCATCAACAATGGGGGTCACTTGTTCAATCGCTTCTTGAACAACTTGGGCTCGAATTGGTTGTGGTTCCCCCTTCATTTCAGGACGTGGAGGAACGTTCCGAATGGGCCGAAGGACTTGGTGTGGGATGAGGTGGTGCAGGTAATTAATAGTATTTAATTATACTATATTATTTGTAATTAATTATATTTAATTAATATTTTTTAATTGTCTTATTTGTATTACTCATATTTAATTTTTTTACAGCTGAAGTTTGCCATCCAGGCCAACCGGAAGAGGTACATATGATGAAGATGGGCAACGACTAGAGGAACAAGAGGAATCACCTCTTCTATAGTGTGGATAAGAATGGGACAATGCCTCTGGAGCAGCTAATCAAGAGCGTCCCGGACGGCGTCCCGCCGAACGATTGGGCAAGTTTCGTCCAGTTCAGGAGGAGCACTAAGGGGCAGGTAATGTATTTATTAGATTAATTATATATAATTTTGTAATTTATAAGTATTAAATTATAATTTTAATTTAAATTTAATTAGTTTTATAATGTTATTAATTATAAATGTTTTATATTGTTTTAAAACATTTAATATTATTTTTTTTCCAAGCGCTTTCTCAAAGGAACACGAGGTGACGTGGGCAACAGATGATTCACCACACAGCGGGATCAAAGACGTTTGCTGTCACTTGCATGGAGTTGGTAACTTTTTACAATATCAATTACTTTTAGCCGGTTATTTCATATTATAAAGAATGTATTTCTTTTTATAATACTAATTGAATTTTGTAATTGTTTTAGGAGAGGAAGACACAGTAGGAGAACCGTCAGACAAACTATGGGGCGTTCTTCGCTATCACACACAGACACCATGACGGGACTTCGACCTCTCAGCAGGCAGAGGCAGCCATTGTAAGTGGCTTCATCATTATATTGTTTATAAAACCAATTTTATTATGAAAAATGCTATTAAGTTATTGTTTCATAAAATCACAGGAGCAAATGCAGTAGTTGCAGGCTAAGTTGCGAGAGACCTAGGTCGAGGAGTCACAAGGATCTGTAGACCCTATGACTCCTTTGAAGGTGGGTTTGGGTCAGGCGGAACACCTCGGACGTGTGTGGGGGATGGGGATAGACGCTAGACCTAGCATGGTCTACGGCAGGAGCGCCACCTTTGAGACTGGCAGCTCTAGAGCATAAAAGTCTAGGGTCAGACGTGTGAGGGATGAGTTAGTCGAGGAGCTGTGCTCAGATTTGGCCCAGACACAAGCTACAGTGGTGCAGCAGTAGCAGTAGATGCAGCAGCAGGCTGATTATTACTACGCTTAGCTGTGTAGTGGCGTGATATCACGAACTTCATTCTTTAGCGGTCGTGGAGTCGCCTGTTCCCGGACGAGCAGCATCCACAGGTTCCCCCTGTCTCTCGGTTCGTCACCCAACCTCCTCCTCCTCCTCCTCCTACTGATGATGATGGTGCTGTTAACTTTACCTAGCACCCCTATCTATCAGTACCTGAGGGAGCTCCAGATGATCAGCCTCCTGCTACTTGTAAATAAATCTAGATATTTTATTTTCAGAACTTAAATTCTTATTGCATTTACCATAGTTATATTTATATTTTTAGACTGCCTTGTTAAATTTATGTTGCATTTATGACAGTCTTATTTATATTTCTAAAACAAAAATATATATATATATTTGCAGCGGTTTTATAATAAAACAGCTATAAATATTTAAAAAAAAATTTGAATATTTTTTGTAGTGGTTGAGTGCAAACCGCTACAAAGGTAAAGCACCGTGGGAGGGAAATTCAAAATTCAAAAGTTGAATATTTGTAGCGGTTATTACTAATAACCGCTACAAATATTCAACTTTTCAATTTTAAATTTCCTGCCTCTTTTTTCTAATTTGTAGCGGCTTTCGCCAATAACCGCTACGACATGTTGTTAAGGAACATTTGCTTTTGAAGCCTTTCCTGGAAGACTATACGTTCTGGATAGTTTATGGTGAGAAGGCTGGTATGAGATATGATGATGCTCTTCCTCGAAGTTCACAAGTAGGAGTTCAACTAGATGAAGATGATCCTGTTAATGATGCCGTGCGTGATGCATTTGATGTTCATGATGACAACTTCAACGAAGAAGTGCAGGGCTCAGAGCCAATATTCATGTGGAATGAAGGCGCTTGGGATTTCTTTAGCTTGATGGATGAAGCAGATCATCCTTTATATCAAGGTTGTCGAAAATACTCTAAATTATCTTTCTTGATCAAGTTGTATCATATCAAGTGCTTGTGTGGAATCACAGATAAGGGAATGTCATGTTGCTGGAATTATTACAAGATGCATTCCCTGACACGGAGATTCCCACAACGTTCTATGAGGCCAAGAAGATTATTAACAGATTGGGCTTGAACTATAAAAAAATTGATGCATGCCCCAACGATTGTATGTTGTATTGGGGAGACGATGACATCAGGGAGACTTGTAAGTGATGTCACACATTGAGGTGTAAAAAAATTCGGAAGGGAAAAAAGCAGAAGAAGAAACCTACAAAGATTCTCAGATACTTCCCTTTAAAGCCGTGCTTACAAAGATTGTTTATGCCATCTAAAACGATGGAGCACATGAGGTGGCATGAGGTTGATAAGAATGTAGATGGTAAATTACGTCATCCTCGGGATGCAGACGCTTGGAAAACATTTGATAAAGTCTTTCTATCTTTTATTGCTGACCCCCAAAATGTTAGACTTGCTTTGGCAACCGATGATTTCAATCCATTTGGGAATCTTAGCACAAGTTACAGTATTTGACCGGTAGTTTTAGTTCCCTACAATTTACCCCCTGGATGTGTATAAAACAAAGCTCCTTCATTTTGTCTATGATCATTCCAGACAAAAAGGCACTGGGTAATGACATCGATGTGTATTATCTCCAACCGCTTATTGCCGAATTGCTTGACCTATAGAATGTCGGCATCGAGACATATGACGCTTTCAGGAAGACATTGTTCAACTTGTGTGCAGCCTTGATATGGACGATTAGTGACTTTCCTAGCCTTGGAACATTATCCAGGAGGAATATATATACTGGCTCGGCTTGTCCAGCTTACAATTTTGACTTTGACGTAGTGCACCTTCCCCATAGTCGAAAGTGGTGCTTTATGGGGCATCGAATGTAAACCCTGTCGTCATCAAGGTCATGATTTGTGTTTAAATGCGTTTCATAATTGAATAAGAGATCCAGAATAATTAAAAACTTCTTACAACACTTGTACAAATAGATCTCCATTCATTCATTTATAAAATCAATAGGCCTGTTCGGTTTGTCACATATACAATATCAGAGTATCAACAAAATTCCTGACGTTCACCTGAGATAATAACATTAATCTAAAAGTTTGTATAGGGCATCATTGCCCATCTCAGTATCCATACCAGGGATTACACAAAACTATAATACTATGATATATTCAATATGTACATTTGTCCAAAATGATAACCAATCAAAAACCAAAAAGATTATAGCTAAGACTACCACCGGTAGTCCTAATCGCCCTATTCCACTTACTTGCTTCTTGATCCACTTGCCTTGTCTAAAAATGTTATTTGGAAAGAGTGAGATTCTAAGAATTCCAGTAGCAACAGTTTACGAATATGATGCATAATTAAACAAAGCAATTAAGCATACATCACAATGCAGCAATCAATATTCGAGGTCGGGCATACTGCCATGTCCCCTTCACTGTATACAAAGTCAGGCTTTCACCATGTCCCCTCACTGTATCTGTATTCAAGGCCGGGCTTTCGTCGTATCCCTTTACTGGATCTGTATTCAATGACTAATGTAAACAAGCAATGCAATACACATGATATAGGATAGAGTGTTACTACCTTGGTCTTTCTGTTCTTGAGCAGGCATTGTCCTTTTACGCTTCAGGCAAATATCAAATCCTAAAGTCATAATTAAGGACAATGCGTTATCACTTAGTCCAATACTCAATAACTTTACAACACTTCAATTGGTTATCATTACTGTCTCTTAAGTACTCATATATGCCTCTAATAACAGCCCTAAAGGGTTGGAAAAACTATCCCAGGGATCCCCTTTTGGAAGCACAAACACTGACATTTTTCACTATTTCACTCGAGTGAAGATGGTCTCACTCGAGTGATGGTACGGTCTACACTCAGGTATCTAAGAGTGAAGGATAGCAAGTAAGCACCCGAGAGCACCAGAACTTCTTCAGAGACAGGGATACTCGAGCACACAAAACCTTTCTTGAGTGATAGCCACATGCTTTACTCAAGCATTAGAGAGTGAAGTCCAAGAAGTGAGAACCCGAGAGCAATGGGAGTTTTCAGAAGGAAGAAGCACTTGAGCATGAGACTTCTCACTCGAGTGGAGACGGAATTCTCGTGAGAGCCAGAATGCACTCTTGCTCATTAACCTCGAGTGTTAACCCGAGAGGCAAGTTCTAAGTATCAAATACACCAGCACTCGAGTGAGAGGAAGCTCACTCGAGTGAGAACCCACTATACTCATAAGTGAGGCAACACCTTTGCCCATTTCACAGAAGTGCACTGTAGAAACTGAAGGGAAAATGAATAATTTCACTGACTCACTCGAGTGATACTCCCCTCACTCAAGTGATATGTATAAGAAACCAGAAAATGCAGAAACAATGATAGCATTCACCAGAATTTTCCCAAGAGTTTTCAAATGACCCAAAACTTCAACCAAAGCTATTCCCACACGAAATCACCCAAGGAATCCAATAAAACCATTAAAACAACTAAATTCCTACTCTATTATCATGCTTTGGTCTTGGGCAACATAAAACACTAAATTTCCAAAATCACCAAACTCAATCATTCAATCCCTAATCCATCCTATCTATCCATATACATTCAAAATATACCATTTTCATACCAATAACATGCCAAATGCCCAATGGCTCTTATTTTCAAAAATAGGCAATAAATTCCCAGAAATTCAAACTAAACCATTTGACACAAAACTTAGATAGAAAGATTGGTTTCACTTACCTCTTCAACTTTTGCAAAAGGACTTCTTGATCCTCTAACTTTCACAATCTCTTGAAATCACAAACCAATACCAATAAACAAACTACAACCATCAAAATGAAGCTCATTACTCAAGAAACAATTTTAGAGAGGGAAGTTTGAGCATTTGAGACCATTTCCCATACCTTTTTAAAGCTTTTCTTCCTACCCTTTCCTTCAACAATGGCGCCGGATGGAGTAAGAAAAGAGAGAGATGAGAGTGGTTGAAGATGAAGAAGGAAATGATCATACTCCACCTAGCTCATGTCATCTGGAAAGAGGGAAGACGAAAGAGAAAATATACTTTAAAATTGCATTGGAGTTTTCCACTAATCTCTTTACATGTGAGCTTGCCAAGTGCCTTCTTCCTATTGGTTCTCACACACTAAGTCACCAATTAGCTTATTAAATCAATCCATTAGCCATTTAATCACACATCTCATTTCCTCTTATTTAGTAATTAATTTCCCCATTAACTACTAACTTATGGCCAATAGTTCCATTCTTTACTCTTCCATATTAGAATTCTAATTTACTTCGCCACAGTCTTGATGTCATACACATTGAAAAAATATATATGCGACAATGTGCTATATACCCTGCTTAACGAACTAGGAGAATCAAAAGATCATCTTCAAGCGAGGAAAGATTTACGTGCCATGGGAGTTCGTGAAGACGCGTGGCCAGATGAGCATGAAAATTTCAGCCGGTAACATTCACCCTCACAAAACCAAACAAGGAAGTGTTCCTCGCGATGTTGAAGAAAATTAAAGTTCCAGATGGGTATTCAAGCAACATTTCACGATGTATTGACATACAGGCTCGAAAGGTTGTTGGCTTAAATAGTCATGACTCACATATGCTTATGCAACAGTTACTTCCACTGGTTATAAAGAATGCTCTTCCTCTCGATGTGTCAATCATTTTGGTGGAGCTTTGTTCTTTCTTTTTGAAGTTGTGTTCTAAGGTCTTGATCGTTGAGGAGCTCGATCAGCTGCAGTCTAAAATTATTCTTACACTTTGTCATTTAGAGATGCCCTTTCCTCTATCCTTTTTCATTGTGATGGTTCACTTTATAGTCCACCTTGTTCAGGAAACAAAGCTTGCTAGTCCTGTTCAATATCGATGGATGTATACTATTGAGAGGTACTCATTTTATATATGTGCGTCATTAATAGTTCTTATGTTTGTTTGTCGCCTTTTTCAGCATTTTAAATCATTTTGCCTTCTTTTCTTTATAGGTTTCTTGCGAAAATGAAATCTTAAGTAAGGAATAAGGCTTGGCCAGAAGGTTCTATAGTTGAAGGTTATATAGGGGATGAGGTCCTGTGTTTCTGTTTAAGGTACTTGGATGACATTGAGACCGCCTTCAACCAACCACCTCCTATAGATGATTGTCCTAAACCTATGCCAACATCAGGAGAATTTATCCCTCATGTTGGTAAACCAGTTGGAGGAATTGAGAACTTCAAACTAACGGCAACTGAGAAGTTGCAAGCACATAGAAATGTGTTGATTAATTGCACTCAAGTTAAACCTTTCATATAGTAAGAATTGTACACTCACATGTTGTTCTATATCTTTCGTAACATTTTTCACTTTCATTTCAATATCGAATTATCATGATTAATTGTAGGGAATTCAGAAGTCATGTTAAGCGTCAACTCTGGATAAGTACACAAACATCCTCCGAAGTTGATAAAAAGGTCCACAGAGAATTCCCAAGCTGGTTTGCGTGCAGAATATTGAATGACTACAACCCACACTCACCAGATTTCAGAGCTCTCACAATCGGCTCTCTTGACCATGCAAAAAGGTTTACAGCTTACAATGTCAATGGTTTCAATTTTTGCATGGTTTCATGTGATAAAGCATTGCAAACTCAAAATTCGGGTGTTTATGGCACCTTTGGGACAAGGAGTTATGTGAGTAGTAGTGATGCCAATATGCAGTTTGGAGGCATCCTTTACTATGGAAAGCTTCTTGATGTCGTGGAAGTTAATTACTAAGGCCGTTTCACCGTTACGCTTTTCAAGTATTTGTGGGCAAATACCACTACTTCTCGGGGACTCAACTGACGACTTAGGCATCACATCGATAAATTTCTTGTGGCCAATTCACACGGGTCATTCTCAAGATGATGAGCCGTATATTCTTGGCTCAGAGGCACACCAGGTTTATTATGCTGAGGATGAGAGACATAGGGATTGGCACATAGTTGTTTATTTAAAACCTCGAGACCTTTATGACATGGGTGATGGTGATAACATCGCTTATGAGAGTGAGCTGTTTCAACCAGCTAATTTCGAAAACTGCTTCCTTGAAGGCGATCACAATTTACCTATAGTTCGGTGCGTTTTTTAAATTCATATCATTTTAATTAAATTTTTTTAACAAAAAAACACATCGCTAACAATTTTTCTATACAATTTCTGTAGGGATGGCACGGATGACTAATCAAACAAATTATATATATATTTTTTAAAAATGTTTTTTAAAAAAATTTAAAAAATAACTGTGGCGGTTATAAAACCATTACAAATAACAAAATAACCGCTATAACTCAAAAACCGCTACAAAACAGTGACACTAACCTCTACAAGTTCCACACAAATCTCTATAAATACCCTAACCACATCTCATTTCAAACACTCCCCCATTTCTTTCCACCTAACCTCTCTTTCATCTTCCCTCATTTTTACTTTTTTTTTTCTATAAGCCAAGGAGCTTAACAAGGTGATCAAATATGGGAATAAATTTTTAAATTATTTATTTCCATACTTTTTTCTTTCACATAATATTTATTCTCACTATTTTATTTTTAGATATTTAATTACATAATCATAATCACATTATAGCAGACAATATAATAGTTTCTTATTACCTACGTATCCTAAATAATATTATCAATACAATTTTCAAACTTATCTAACTTAATTAAATCATTCTTTTAAAATTATAAAAGACCTAAAATGATCAATAATAAGCTAATTAAATTAGCTCAACTATTAAAATAATAAACTATTTAATTTAATATTAACAAAATGGAAACAAATAATTGTATATTTTTTTATTTTTCTGAAATTTGTAGCGGTTTTATAACCACTACAAGTATATTTTTTAAAAAAAAAAAGAGACTAAATTTTTGGCACAAAATTTGAATTTTATTGGAATTAGTAGCTGTTATGTAACCGCTACTAATAATTTCTCCCTTTTTAAATTCAGTTTTGTAGCGGTTGTTGAACCGCTACTAATAATTCCCGCTTTTTTAAAATTCACTTTTGTAGCGGTTTTAAAACCACAACAAATATTACGATAAATTTTGATTTTCATTTCCTAACATCGAATATTCATATTTTGCAATTTGTACTGGTTATAAAACCGCTACAAATTAGCAAGAAAATTTCCTCGATTGAGAATGTTGTAGTAGTTCTAGTTAATTGCTACTAATATAGTAGCGGTTTTTCCCCTTGAGTAGCAGTTAAAAATAACCGCTACAAATACACTTGCTACAATGGATTTAGTAGCGGTTTATTGAACCGCTACTAATTATGTTTGTACCAGTTTATTTAACCGCTACTAAATCACAGTTGTAGTGTAAAATTATCCCCTTAATGAAACCCTTTAACATAGGTAATTAATAATGATACATTATGAAAAGAATATAAATATGGAAGACAAAGTTGGTTGAAGAGTTGGGAAAATGGCGTCGCCTTGATTATGCTTGAGCTCATCAAGGACCAAGCTTCAAAAAAACCATGATTTTAGACTACACGTGCCTTTAGGCCCGTCCCTTTTAAGTTCTAGCCCATTAATGGTAGCCCTGTAGGGCTAAGTGCCGCTTGTTTATTTCCATATAATAATATTTTTTTCCATTTAAGCTATGTTTTAGCTATTTTGATAATTATATTTGTTCAACTCATTCCTTTAGCTAGTATTTAATTGAAATTATTTAAAAATTTTATAAATTACAGGATCAAACATGATGTAAAACTATCAATATATTGATGTGATAATGGTTCATTTTTCTATTAGGGTTCATGATAATTGTTTGATTTAATTTAGTTTTAGTCATCCAGACTTTGTTTCGCACTTTAGTTTACTAATATTTATTAATAGCTTTGCTCCTTAGTGTAAGATTTGGTTTGTGCAAATGAGATCTTGTATTAGGGATTGAAAGTAGTATTTGAAGAATTACAAATTTTACGAGACTTTTATTTTATTTTTGGCTATTTGAAAATAAGTAAATACTTTTGAAAATCTTAAAGGGCTTAAAATTCATAGGCCATACCCAAACTCACCAGTTCGAGGGTTGAGGTAAACAAACTTTTCAGGCCCCAACACTACAAAAAAAAAAAAAAATTAGTGATGGAAGAATTCAATCACTAATTAGTTTAGGGACGAAAATTAGCAATGGAATTTGTTCTGTTGGTAAAAATACCGTTACTAATTGATTAGTGACAGAAAGTTTCCGTCACTTATCCATCACAAAGTTGGAATATGCTATCCTTGAAATTAGTGACGGATTAGAGAATGAAAAATTCAGTTGCGAATTAGTGACGAAAAATTCCGTCACTAATCTGTCACAAAATTGGAATAGGCTATCCTCAAAATTAGTTACCGATTAGGGACGAAATTTTCCGTCACTAACTAGCGACAGAATTTCCATCACTAATTCGTTGCTAAATATTTTTTATATAATTTAAATTGCCATGTGTCCTCATCACGTGCGTCCACATGTTCCTCGTTGGCGGCCACCACCCCACTGTTGGCCACCACGTGTACCCACTGACGGCCATAAAGGGCTGGTTGATTTTCCCACATTTATTTAGGACTAAAATAAACCCCTTATATAACTCTTATATTAAAAACTAGACCACGGAGATAGTATTATAAGTTCTTCTCTAATTTTGGTCAACAACGTACCAACTAGCTCCTCCTCATTTAACAACATAGGAAGCTAAGTAGTAAATATGCTACATGTCAAGAGAATTATAAGTACGTAATACCGTAATAGAAATGGCAAGGGCATTCAGTACGTAGATTTTTCCAATACTGTAAAGGTTTTTAATAAATCCAAAATATTCTCATATTCTTTTTTAAAGTCATGACATTGTTTTAATTCCTTTCGTTCTACTAAGTAGCAATGAATTAACAAAAATGAAATGGAACGCACATAATGGATTTTGTAAAGTTTATGGAGAAAGTAGGCGTGTTTTGTAAAGTTGCAAGGTAGAGAGAATCCAGATCCGTGTGAGAGAGGAAGAAACAACATCTTATTTAGAGCATTTTTATAAGATATTTCTTTTAGAATTATATCGATTCTATTTATAAGAAACAACATCTCGTCCAGAGTACTTTTTCTAAAGAAAATTTCTTTCCTACCCTCATTAAAAATGAGAATTTACTAATGAGAATATGAGATCAATTATTAAAAGTTTCCAACCAATTGTTAAGTGTATTTTAGAAACAGATTATAATTTTTAACATATTTACAAATCTAACTTTAACTACACTTTGTTATGTTATTTATCTCTTACACAAAGGATCAGAGAGAGTATATTGTGGGTGACTGGGTCAAAGAAGTAAGCATTTAGTGAGTTGTGAGTGATATTTAATTTGGGAGTCTTTGATCTCTAAATAAATGTTATGAAGGTTATATTGATTGTGAGTGTAGAGTGCGTGATATTTGGGGAAGTCTCTAGACATAAAAATACTAAAGAAAAATGGTTTGTAGGTGCATATGTGTGTTTCTCTTTTTTGGTTATTTTTTATTCTTTTTATGTTAATTTAAGCACTATTTTAAAGCCTGTTTTTCATCTTTTTTTCTTGTCGTTAAAACTTCTTTGAACAAACTATGGAACATGTGGTGGATGAACTTATATTACGGACGCCATGAAAACACCCAGATCAGTTAATTTCCTTCTGTAATGATTTGTGTATATATATAATCCATCTTGCTTGTTTTTTAAGCTCAGTTCAATTTTGAAGATGTCTTCTGACTTAGGTACATTATGCTCTACATATAAGGACAATATTGTCATTTAAAAAGAAACTTAATTGCAAACAAATTTTTAGGAACTAGCACTACAAAAAAAATCACTTTCAGCGGCGACATTTGGCGGCGACTTTTAATGTCGCCGCTGAAGGTGTCACTTTTAGCGGCGACACTTTTGTCGCCGCTGAAAGTCAGACTTTCGGCGGCGACATTGTTTTGTCGCCGCCAAAAGTGTGTTTCAGCGGCGACTATAGTGTCGCCGCTGAAAGTATTTTTCGAAAAAAAAAAAAAAAAATTTTTAAAACACTTTCAGCGGCGACTATTAAAAGTCGCCGCTGAAAGTGTGTTTCAGCGGCGACTATTAAAAGTCGCCGCTGAAAGTGTGTTTCAGCGGCGACTTTAGTATCGCCGCTGAAAGTATTTTTCGAAAATAAAAAAAAAAAAAAATTTTAAAACACTTTCAGCGTCGACAATTAAAAGTCGCCGCCGAAAGTGTGTTTCCGCGGCGACTTTAGTGTCGCCGCTGAAAGTATTTTTCGAAAATAAAAAAAAAAAAATTTTTTAAAACACTTTCAGCGGCGACTATTAAAAGTCGCCGCTGAAAGTGTGTTTCAGCGGCGACTTAAGTGTCGCCGCTGAAAGTATTTTTCGAAAATAAAAAAAAAAAAATTTTTTAAAACACTTTCAGCGGCGACAATTAAAAGTCGCCGCCGAAAGTGTGTTTCAGCGGCGACTTTAGTGTCGCCGCTGAAAGTATTTTTCGAAAATAAAAAAAAAAATTTTTTTAAAACACTTTCAGCGGCGACTATTAAAAGTCGCCGCTGAAAGTATTTTTCGAAAATAAAAAAAAAAATTTTTAAAACACTTTCAGCGGCGACAATTAAAAGTCGCCGCTGAAAGTCTTTTTCATATTTTTTTATTAATATTTTTTAAAAATAATATTTATAAAATTTAATTATTAATTATTAAATAATTATTTTTAACCTTAATTATTAAAATTATATTATTATTTATTAATATTAGATTTATAATTTTTTATTAAAAATAATATTTATGATATTAAATTATTATTTATTAAGTAATTTTAATTAAAAAAATTTTAAATTTAAATATATCAATATTTTTTCATTACTTTTAATAATATTATATTTAATTAATAATTAATTATATGTATGTATGTTTATATATATGATAATATTATATATATATAATAATATGTAATAATATGACATAGGTTCATTCAGGCGCAACTGGTAGAGACTCGCGTACTAAGGCATCGGCTCTCTGAGGTCGCGGGTTCGAACTGGAGGAGAGTCACATGGAGGAATTATGAGGAGGCGACACGTGGCAGCACGGCGAGGCGACACGTGGCAGCACGGGGAGGAGACACGTGGCAATTCTAAATTAAATTTTTTTAAAAAAATTTCGAATTTTTTTAATAAAAAAATTAATTTTTTGAATTTTTTTTTTAAAAAAAATTAACACTTTCAGCGGCGACAAAAGTCGCCGCTGAAAGTCACCTTCAGCGGCGACTTTTGTCGCAGCTGAAAGTGTTAATTTTTAAAAAAAAAAAATTCAAAAAATTAATTTTTTTTATTAAAAAAATTCGAATTTTTTTAATAAAAAATTTAATTTTTTGAATTTTTTTTTTAAAAATTAACACTTTCAGCGGCGACAAAAGTCGCCGCTGAAAGTCACCTTTGTCGCCGCTAAAACTTTCAGCGACAGTCGCATAGGCGGCGACTTTTTGTCGTCGCTGAAAGTCTTTCAGCGGCGACTTTTAGACTTTCAGCGGCGACAAAAGTCGCCGCTGAAAGTCTTTTTTTTTGTAGTGTAGGTTAGAAAAATAGAGCTAGTAATTTGAGTTGAGCCCACAAAGAGATAGTAGGATGTGTTTGTTAAAGTTAGGCGCTTTTAAAAACGTAGTTGACCCATGCCGTATTAACAGAACTCATGGCAGGTAGCAATGGGGTTGGGTCTAGAGAATGTGCTTATTTTTTATGAAGTGAGGAATTAAGGTTCGAATCCTTGTTAGAAGAGGTACCCACATTTAATGTCTGACAGTGCCTTGAATAAGATTACCTCCAATAGAAGGATATTTATGCTTGGCAAAAAAAAAAAAAAAAGAAAAGAAAAAAAAACTCATTGTTGGCTTGCAGGTTAGCTTTTTTTATAAACAAAAAAAAAACATAAAAAAACCTAAATACCTACTTTCCTTCCACCCTTGCGTCACACTCTTCTGAAACTTAAAGTATGATCAAATTGAGATATTGATTTTGGTCGTAAATATAAGAAATATTTCTCGTATTTATCAATCTTTTTATAATTTACTTTTATTGATGTTCTCTTAACAATAATCAAGGAAGAGAGAGAAGGAGAGAATTAATGAATAAGGTTAGGGTATTTAATAAAAAACATGTTATATTAACCAACTTAACTAACGTCTTTAATATAATGAAATTAGATAAATGAGTTTTCCATTAAGATTAGAGGGAAGAGCTAGTAATATATAGGGTTTTGTTTATTGAGTTGCAGGCAGTCGCGGATGATAGATTGCATTGGTATGGTGATTTGCTATTGACGAATGACGATGATCGATAACGTGACATGTCTGCCGCCCCCCTCTGGTGATTAATAGAAGCTTCTTGACAGGGAAAGAAGAAAAGGTTCCAGAAAATATAAAATTTATTTATTTATTTTTGGGTAAAGGTGCAAATTTAGTAATAAAGGTTTTCTGTATGAGCATCTAGAACAATTATATTTTGTTTGATACAAAACTAGACATTATTATTTTAAGAGGTGCAAAAGTAGACATAATCATTTTAAAAGGTGACAAATTTGACATTACTGTTACCCAGACCTAATGTCCGTCCATCTTTTGCATTGAGGGTCTCGCAATTCTTCCTGTTAACTACATCACTTATGCTATGAATAAAAGCATGTCACATCACTAAATTTAATATGATGTGTAAGCTGATTTACTAGCCTTTAAAGAGTTTTATTATTTTTATGGTACAATTAATAAGCAAATCCTTCTTGTTTCAACCATTTTTTATTTAGGTCCCTATAATTTTTCTTATTAAGTCCTTACGCTTTCACTTGTTTTTAATAAAGTCCTTGTAGTTTTCCCCCCTTTTTATCAATCCTTATTGTTTGATCAAATTTTTTATTGGGTCTTTGAAGGTTTTTTGGATTTTAATTTTTTAATTTAATTTCTAGTAAAATCAATGAATAATCTTAGAATATAATTTAAGAAAAATAAATTTAAATTAATAATTACATAATTTAAAAATAATTAATATAAATTGAATCATAATTAGTTAATTAAATATTAATAATTAATATAATTAATTATTAATCTTTAATTAACTAATTATAATTCAATTCAATTTTAGAAAAACTTATTATTATTATAATTCATATTTATAATTACAAAAAAGTAAAAATTAAATATAAAATGAATAATATAAATATATTTTTAATTAAAAAATTAGGAGGAATATTAAAATTTGAATTATAATAATAAATTTCTTCAAAATAACATAGAATTATAATTAATTAATTAATAATTAATAATTAATTATTTTTATATAATTTTTAATTTTAAATTTATTTTTGATAAATTATATTTTAATATTATTCATTTATTTAAATTGATAAATTAAAATTTTAAAAAATCTCTAGGGACCCAATTAAAAATCTAGGGAAACGATAAGGACCTAATAAAAAGAAAAATAACTACAAGGACTTGATTAAAAACAGGTTAATATATAAGAACTTGATAAAAAGGAAAAAACTATAAGGACCTAATTAAAAATTGGTTGAAACTATAAGAACTTACAGATTAATTATTCCTTATTTTATTTAAACACTATTTTGTTCTAGATATTCATGCCCCTTTTTTTCTCTCCTCCTTGTCATCATCCCTCGCCTCCGACCTCCCTCTTAGTTATTTCCGGCGAAGCACAAAGGAGAAAAAGGATCTTGAATCAGATCACATTAGATATTTTTAATTGCACACTAATAAAAAATAACCTTTTCAGAATGCAACGTTTAGAACGATTATTACGGATAAGGTTTAAAAAGTATGATTGGTGGCAGTTTTGTAATTATAAAGAATTTCTGAGACCGGTTCTTAAAATATGTAGTCTAAAAGATATTATTTATACTAGATATCCAAACGACCGGTTTAAAAAGATAAAAAATATTTAAAAATTAAAAAATTTTGAAACATTTTTGACTAGTTGTCACTAATAACCGATATAAAAGATAAAACATTTTAGACTAGTTGTTTCTTATATCCGGTCTAAAAGATGTAGAATTAAAATATAACATATTTGTTTTCCTTTTAAGACTTGATGTTTCAAATAACCAATCTAAAAGATGAATTTTTTAGACCTTATTTTGATTGTGACTGGTCTAAAAGATTTTCGCCAAATTATATATCTTTCTCAGAACCCTCTCTTCCTCATGCCTAAATTGAATCTCACACTCTCTGAATCCTCTCTTCTTGTCACCGTTACTCTGCATGTGAGCTCTGTCACTTGTTCTGAACTCCTCCATTGCGCCCTGCTCCTGTTTTGTATATCGCTCCTTCATAATTACCATTGCCATTATTGTGTGCCATTGTCATTGTGCTTTTATCATCGTCACACTCCACCGCTGCCACCTTTATCCTCCACCGTGACCATGCTCCTTTGCTGTGACTTTCCTTTGTCGGTGCCGCAAATTTGAGCACCTTATTTTAACCTCTATCGTTGCTGTGACTTTGGCTAGAAGGTCACTCCTAGGTCTTCCATTGGGTTAGTGTTTCTTCTTGAGTTGTTGTTCTAATTTTTGTTCCAACCAGCTCTTCACTCCTTGCCTCCTTTAACTATGTTGGAGAATCTGAGTTTGGGAATTTTACTTCACTATAACAGAAAATTTTTTACAGACTAAATTAATGAAATTTGGCTTGGATTTATACCATTCTAAGTTCTGTTTTAATGTATGCATTGCCACTCATTGAATTTTTGCTATGACACTTCAGGAATTTGGACCAATGAATATTGTTGATATCATTTTAGACTCAAATTACCTGATCATGTATTGACTTTCTGGTGATCTCTTTTGCTACAAGTTTGATTATTAGTTATTGGTTTGCTGAAACAAGACTTGTTTCAAATGGTGCATGTTGGAATTAGCTGAAACCTGATGCATAAATTGGTTTTGACTATTGAAACTGCACTTGGTTGAATTTTGTTGCATGCATTGCATTGGGACCCCATTTTGAACTGCATATTACATTTGGTCCATTGAAATTAAGATTTTTTTATCACTTTTCATAGTGAAATAACTTTGCATTATATATGTCACGCCCATATCTTAATTTCATATTTACCAGAGTATTCGTGGAAAATGATATGCGGTTCAGTGGGCAGCACAGGAATAACATGAATATACTGATAATAAGTGCATGAATACATAACTTCCCCATAGGGGTTTGTACATGATACTTACGATTAAGGTAGCCGCACAAGGCTACTAGGGTGTCTAAACTCATCCCAGTGAAATGGAGACTTCTTTCCGTCTTCGTTCTGCCACTGTAATCCTCTTGGTAGTTCTCTTCTTTGTTCTCAACATATCTTTCGTCTTCTCCTATCTAAATTATTGGTAGGGGAGGGTAAGATTCGAGAGAATCTCAGTAGGAAATAGATACCATAATGCATGCATGATTGATGCTATGTGTATGACATGTTACTTTATCTAGATGTATGCCCCATAATGACATTTCTGCATGCTCAATGTTTCATACAACAAGACTATGGCCATAGCGAAAACAGAAATAGAGCTTCATTTATTCAAATATGCTCTACACAATCAAGTAAAGCAATCACATACATCATTACACAAGCAAAGATATCAAATACATGCAATTAAGGTAAGTCCCTTACCTTAACCCGTTCCAGCACCGAAACACGTGCCTCGATCTACGTGCAAACAACTCGGGGCTCCATAATTGATCCAACATTGTCAAATGTACTATTTAGACACTTCCATAGTGTTTTTTGGGGTTATATGAGTCTATCTTGAAAAATTACTAAAATACCCCGGGACCCGGCCCCATCATACCCGGTCCGGCTGTACTTTTCTTGAAATTCTAACCTGGGCTATCCTGACATATTTTCGCCCAAAGAATCCATTTTCGGACTCGGAATTATCAAATTCAATGTCAAATTACAAAATTGCCCTTGGCAGCCCTACTTTTAGGGTTTTAGGGGCATTTCTGTAATTATGCTTTCTCGGCCTTTTCTGAAAAAGTGCCCAACTGTAACCCCACCTAATTTTCCCTCCTGAACTCAATGGAATCATCAAATCATTGAAAATCCAACTCTAAGACCCATTTACAATGCTGGCCGATATATATGGGTTTTAAGGGGAAAATCGGGGTTTTCTGGTTTCGGCTCCATAAACACGTTCCTTTCTACTCTTAACCACTTTATTGACTATTCCATTAGGTTACAACTACCATTTAGTACCAATTTGGGCAGCATAACAGCCCCACATACCCATTTTCAAAAATTAAAACCAATGGCAATCTGGCGAAATTTCACGGATTAAATTGCCCACAGTAGCTAGAATAGTCAATACACAAGAGTTTGGAAGTTACCTCAAGCTCTCACTAGATTTCCTCAAAGTGGCTGAAACCCTAGCTTCAAAACACCAATATTTGTGCTTCAAACACCTTACATAACATAGAAGAGAAGCTTAGGAGAAGGATTACACACGTTAGGTACGAATTCACCGAAGAAATCGACCTATCTTGTGAGATTTCTCCTTCCTCTTCTCTATTTTTCTCTCAAATCCTCTCTCTATTTTATGCATAAAGCACGTCAGTTTTGGTGCTTAAGGAAGAAGATGATGATTTTAATAATATATCCCCATTTAATTAACTAATTTTCCCAATTTTGGATTTTTACAAAATTTTGGCAGATTTCTACTCAAACTTTGAAAAATCATAACTAATTATGAAAAAATCAAAATGAAGTGTTTACAAAGCCTATGGAACCCTTATTGAGTCTAGTTTCAAGGAAAAATATAGACATTTTCTGAATGGAATCAAAAAATTCCCAGAATTTCAATCTTTGCATACTGTTCCAGAAATTTCACAGTTTTTCTGTGCTGACTTCAAAAATTCATATCTTTTTGTGTATAACTCTAATTGAGTCATATCACCTATCAAATTAAATCTTAGGATGTCTACTTTCATCCTGTACAATGTCATAATTTTTTCTCATTATTTGGGCATTCAAAATCTCATGACAAGCTCACTACCTCATAGGCAATTTCACCGAAAACATAATTATATTCTCCAAAATTCACCATTTTACTTTCTTAATACCCCAAAGATATAAGAAATATTTAGTACTTACTCGAGTAACGTTGGCAGGCCGAGAGCAACTGCAAGTAATTTAGCTGGTTACTCGAGTAACGTTGGCAGGCCGAGAGCAACTGGAAGTCTTTTACCTTATTACTTGAGTACTAACTCGAGTAACGTTGGCAGGTTACTTGAATATTGACTCTGGTTACTTCAAGTTTCTGTCTCATTACTCGAGTAACCCTTTAGAAATATTGCCAGTTATGAAGTTTCTCAGCTTTTTCTCTTGGCCTTTCTTCATTACTCCAGTACTTACTTCAAGCGATGATTTGCCCTGTTATTACTTTGTTCAAACTTGTTTGTTTATCAAATCTTTTTCATACCAATCTTTGTTATCATTAAAACATGTGAGATATAACATTCTCCCTCTTTTTGATGATGACAAAACTTGGTGATTTTGAACAAAGTTTCTGAAATTGAGTTCTCAAGTAAACACTTTTTTAAATCAATGGTAATTTTGAAAGCCTTTTTGAAAAACTTATTAAGTGTTAATTCAAAGTGTTTTGGAAAAATTTTGAAAACATAACATATTCACCTTGCATACATAACAAACTCATTAGTCCTTCAATGTATTATAACAAAAACTTAAATGGACTTAAATTGAAATTAAAACTTAAAGATGCTTGCATTTAACTTAGAGTTGCATTACAAGTATGAAAAACTCCCTAAATCCCATGTATATCCATATTCCCAAAATGAAAGAAACTCAGAAACTCCACAAAATCACTCAAGCTCTTCTCCCCATTTTTGTCTTTATCAATCAAGTGGAGGATCGGAAGGCTTGACTACAGATATGGGCTGACAGGAAGGACCAAGAAGCCATCTGAACTAGAGGAGTCAGAAGTGGAGCTAGAAGATTCTGGTTCAGGTAGATTTATAAGAGGGATATGAATGTCATCTCTTGGAGGAATTGGAGGTGACTGATATGCAACAATAAAGGTGGTCTCAACCTCTTCAGTAGCACCTGGAGTATGATGATCAGAGGATGAGGGAGAGATTTCCTCTGTATGAGTGGGGGAAGGAATAGGTGAAGGTATGGGTTGTGGCTGTGCTCTGGGTGGTGAATCCTCAATGGTGATGTGAATAGTTTCATTGGTTTCAGGATCATCCACTGAGCATAGGATGTCTTTAGGAAGAATGATGGGGAATTTAAGTGCAGAGGGTCTTGGTTCAAGCAGACTAGAAACTGGAGGTTTGGGAAAGGATATCTCAGGGATAGTTGGCTTAACCACAGTATGATGAACCTCAGAGGAGATGTTCTCTGGAGGTGAGATATTCTCTGGTGCAGATGATGGACCAGTAGAAGGTCCAGGACCCATAGAGTCTAATCTTGCTAGGATCAACTTTAGGGTCTCACCCTGGGCACGCTGCTCAGCTAACAACTCCTCATGCCTTTTGTCCATCCTCTCAACCAACTCAGCCATCTTGTCATTCATATGAGTTATCAACTCAGCATTGGTGTTGGCAATGTCTACATGAAATCCCTTGAGCATATTTTCCATGAAGTATTGAAGTGTGGCATTGAGGAAAGAGGGTGAAGAGGTAGTGGCAGCTGGAGCTGAAGACTGAGTGTCATCCATTTTACTCATTTCAATCTCTGTCTTCTTCTTCTTCTTAGAACCAGACTCCAGAGGACCCTTGAGAGGAATTTCAATATTGATCTTCCCAATCTGGTTTCTTCCAATTGGGGTAACCCTCTCAATGTGCTCTTTACTCTCCAAGTACCATATCTTATTTTTCTTCAGGATAAGCGAAATAATCTGAGGATATGGCATAGGAGTAGTGGATTTCCCATCAATTCTGTACCTCTTCATCTCAGAAAATATGTATTGCCCCAGATCCTTTTGTTCCTTCAGGAGTAAAGAAGCAAACCACTTATAGTCCCGGTCAGAAAAATGGGTATAGTTATTGGCCTTGTTCACAAGGGATCTAGAGTAAATATACCATAGAACCCTTTGATGATCACACATGTCACTAGGATTGAAGTTAAGAGGGCCCACAAGCTCACCAGGTCTAAGAACAGTGAAAATTTGATTTGGTTCAAGTTTGGAGTAGATGTCATCTGGAGGGTTTTCTATTCCTAACCAAACATTGATCCTAGAAGGTGAGATAAGGATTTTCTGGCCTCTACAGTAGTAGTCATTTCTTCCTCTGCAGAAGTCCTATTGGGTTCATCTAGGATTTCTAAATTGCAGTAAAAATAAGTCACTACTTTTGTACAAAGAGGAAGTCTAATTGATAGCCAAGGCATAAAAGGTTCAAGAAAGGGACTTAAATCATACTTCAATACCTCCTGAAGTACTTTGAGATCCATACAGTGAGTTTTACAGACTTTTCTTCTTGAAAATTGTGTGAGGTACTTCTGAGAATCCTCCAACTTGTTGACATTGAACGCCTTTGGAGGTTTAGTGATCTCCTCTTTTGGCAATTCTGACTTTTTGGATGATTGCCCCTTTTCTAGTTGATCAAGAATTCCAGCCATTGCCTTAGCCATATTCACATCATACTTGGGCTTTTTCGAGGGTTTTGGTGTGAAAAAGGGAGTGGACGAATCAGAAAGTGGAGGAGAAGGAGACTTGGCACTTTTACCTCTCCCAGTAGAGGTACTCTTCTTTGATTGAGCCCTTGTGACCTCTGGCTTTTTAATCACAACACCTTTCTCCTTTGGTTTTGGTTGAGGTTTTGGTTGGATTTTGGCTTTTGATCAAGGTGTGAGTTTTCGTCTCTTTCTGGGAGGAGAAGAAAGAGGGTCAGAGAGTTGTGGGGATCTAGAAGAATCTGTAGGAGTTAAATTTTTGGTTCTAACTATTTTGATTCAGAGGAAACTTGAAATCTTAGAAAAACAGAGTGAGAAGTCGCGAGTTAGGGCAAGATGAATCTGAACAAAATAGGAAGTTTTTGGAGCTAAGATTTGATGGGTTTTGACGGAAATCAAGTAAGGAAGAGATTGTGAAAACTTTTTGTGAGAGGACTGGGTGATTTACTCAAGGAGATTTTGTGGAAATGACAGAGTTTATGACAGATAAAGACCTAGAACCCGACGTTACTCGAGGCCTTACTCGAGTAAATATCATGTTTACTCGAGTCCCTACTCAAGTGATCATATAGAAAATTTCTAAAATAATTCATTTAAATTGCGTACCTGGCATGAATAATATTGTAATTATCCATGTATGTTCCCTTGATCATTTGATAACCGTTTAAGAACAGATTTGAGTTGATTCTCATCGAGTTTGTGATTTGGACCTGCAGTTACTCGAGGCCTTACTTGAGCAATCTTCAAGTTTAATCGAGGCTTCCCTCGGGTAACCTGTCTTTTCTACTTTTGACTGTTCATTTCTCACCAAATGAACTGTTTGATTTAAATTTCAGGTGACTTGAGACTTTACTTCCAGTTTTGGAAGACCATTACTCGAGTAATGTGCTCTTTTACTTCAAGTTGTCCCTCGGGTAATGCTGCACTGTTAGACATTACTTGAAATTGGCACTCCAGTAATGGTGTCCTCTGATAACCTCTGTTTTTATTTCTCAAAACAGAGTTTTAATCTTCCTGCAAAACACGTTTCTACATACTCCAATGCTTAAATTAGTAATCATGAAAACATTATCAAATATCTTTATCTAACATTATGAGAAACTGAAATAACTTACAATTCATTTGGATTTACCATTCCCAATTCTCTTCTAATGTATAGAAATTGATCTTTTGCAAGAGGTTTGGTGAAGATGTCAGCTAGTTGAAGATGAGTAGGAATGAATATCACTTTCACATCTTTCTTTTGGACATGATATCTGATGAAGTGATGTCTAACATCGATATGATTGGTTCTAGAATGTTGAATTGGATTCTTTGCCAATCTTATCGTACTGGTATTGTCACAATAGATTGGTATTTCTTTGAGATAAATACCAAGATCTTGTAGTTGTTGTTTTAACCATATCACTTGTGCACAACAACTTGAGACTGCAACATATTCGGCTTCTGTTGACCAAAGAGACACTGTATTTTGTTTCTTGCTAAACCATGATACAAGAGATCCTCCAAGAAATTGTCCTTGTCTACTGGTGCTCTTTTTGTCTGTCTTGTATCCTCCATGATCAGAATCTGAATATGCAACTAGATATTCATTTCTTCCTTTGGGATACCACAGACCCAATTCTGGTGTGTCAGCAAGGTATCTAAAGATTCGTTTGACGGTTTCATCATGTGATTCCTTTGGTGCTGATTGATATCTTGCACATATGCCAATACTGAATTGGATGTCCGGTCTGCTTGCCGTGAGTTAGAGTAATGATCCAATCATTCCTCTATATTTTGTGATGTTGAAGTCTTTCCCTTTGACATCAGCATCAAGCAACGTAGTTGAGCTCATAGGTGTGTCCGTTCCATTTGCTTCATCCATCCCATACTTCTTCAATAACTCTTTTAAATACTTTGTTTGAGATATGAAGATTCCATTCTTTCTTTGTTTGATTTGCAAACTGAGAAAGAAATTCAATTCTCCCATCATTGACATCTGAAACTCTCCCTGCATTATCTCAGAAAATTCCTTACACTGAGATTCATTAGTAGCACCGAAAACAATATCATCAACATATATTTGAACAATTAAAATATCATTACGTTTTCGTTTTGTAAAAAGTGTTGTATCAACTTTTTCTCGTACAAAACCTTGATCAATTAGAAATTTACTGAGCCTTTCGTACCATACTCTAAGAGCTTGTTTTAAACCATATAAAGCCTTTTTGAGTTTGAAAACATGGCCAGGTTTAGTTACATCTTCAAAACCTGGAGGTTGTTCTACGTATACTTCTTCCATGATGTAACCATTCAGAAATGCACTTTTTACATCCATTTGATAGAGTTTGAATCCTTTGATGCATGCAAAGGCTAAGAGTACTCGTATAGCTTCTAATCTAGCTACTGGAGCATACGTTTCCTCATAATCAATTCCTTCTTCCTGATTATAGCCTTTGGCCACCAATCTTGCCTTGTTTCTGATAATAATTGCGGATTTATCGAGTTTGTTCTTGAATACCCATTTAGTGCCAATGATCAGATGATCCTTGGGTCGGGGTACCAAATCCCAAACTTGATTTCTTTCAAATTGATTTAGTTCTTCTTGCATTGCTATAACCCAATCATTGTCTGATAGGGCTTCATCAATGTTAGAAGGTTCAATCTCAGAAATGAATGCAGAAAAACTTACTTCATTGAAAATTCTATTTCTAGTTTTGATCCCTCCATTCACATCTCCTATGACTTGATCTAAGGGATGACTTTTATTGTATTTCCAGGCTCTAGGTTGTCCTAGTGATTGCCCTTCTTCCTTGGTTTCATCAACTTTTAGAATAAGAGATTTATAAATAGATTGACCATTTTCTTGATTTAAAATAACTTCCTATTCTTCACAATGGTTTTGTCAGAGGATTGAAATTCATCAAATACAATATGAAATGATTCTTCAACAACACATGTTCTTTTATTGAAAACTCTATATGCTTTACTTCGGTTAGAATATCGTAGGAAAATTCCTTCATTAGTTTTAGAATCAAATTTTCCTAAGTTATCTTTACCATTATTATGTATGAAATACTTACAACTGAAGATGTGTAGATGAGCAATGTTTGGCTTCCTTCCTTTGTACAGCTCGTATGGTGTCTTTTCAAGTTTTTTTCTAATATAGGCTCTATTTGAAATATAGCATGCTGTACTCATAGCATCAGCCCAGAAGACTTGAGACACATTCTTTTGATTTAACATTGTTCTAGCCATTTCAGTGAGCACTCTATTCTTGCATTCCACAACTCCATTTTGTTGAGGTGTCCTTGGAGCAGAGAAATTGTGATAAATGCCATTAGTATCACAATATTCTTCAAAGGCTGGATTTTCAAATTCTCCACCATGATCGGTCCTAATACTTGCAAAGGACATACCTTTCTCATGTTGCACTTTCTTGGCAAAAACAATAAATTCTTCAAAGGTCTCATCTTTTGATGATAGGAATATAACCCATGTAAATCTGGAGAAATCATCAATAATGACCAAGGAATATAAGTTGCCACCAAAACTCTTTACTCTTGCTGGGCCAACTAAAACCATATGCAATAATTGTAGTGGTCTATTTGTTGAAATCTCATTTTTCAATTTGAAAGATGATTTAGTTTGTTTACCCTTTTGACATGCATCACAAATCAAGTCATTTTTGAAATTTACTTTGGGTAATCCAAGAACTAAATCCTTTTTGAGTAGTTTGCCTAATCGATGCATATTGGCATGAGCCAATCTCTTATGCCATAGCCAACTTTCATTGGCATTACTCAGAAAATAATTTTCAGATTCATTTCTACTAATATGTAAAGTATAACAATTACCTTCTCTTTTTGCTCTGAGCTTAGCCTTGGTATTCTTCTTATCAAGTAGTAAGTCATTCTTGTTGATAATTAGACATTCCTCTGAGTCAAATATTATCCAGTTGTTTTTGTCTGCACTTTAACTCACACTCAGCAAGTTGTGGCACAATCCTTCAACATAGTATACGTCTTTGACTTGTATGCCTTTGTCATTTTTGATTTCACCAATTCCTGCTATCCTTCCGGTTTAATTTCCTCTAAATTTTACCTTTCCACCTTCTTTAGGTTGCAATTTGGTAAAACTTTTAAAATCACCGGTCATATGTCTAGAGCATCCACTGTCTATGTACCATTTGTTGTTTTTGGATGCTTTGAGACATATCTGCAATTAAATACGATTAAGTCTTAGGTATCCACTTCTTTTTGGGTCCTTTTGGGTTAGTACAGGAAATTTTCAAAACATATTCCTTTAGGTACCCATTTATAAGTTCCTATCATTCCTTTCTTCTTGTGAATGCATGAAGAGGTATAATGACCTTTTCTATTACAGTAATTACAAGACACAAAAGGATTTGATGTATGCACAGAATGCTGGAAATAATTCAAATATGACTTACCTCCTGCTTTCTTTCTACCTTTCCTTCTATCTGATTTTGGATCATATCCAATACCAGATCGGTCATTTACAAATCGTTGAGCTTTTAAAATCACATTTAGCATCTCACTTCCTTTAGTAAATTTTTCAAGAGTTTTTGTGAGATCAGTGTTTTTCTTTTTCAAAGAAGAGCAATTTTCACAATCCTTTTCTGAACTTTCTTTAAGTTCACTTTCAAGAGCTTTGTTTTTCTTTTTCAAAACAACTAATTCTTTAACTACTTTGATGAATTCAGAATGTAAAGCATTATATTCAGAAAGTAATTCATTATAGGTAGGATCAGAATCATTTACCTCCTCTTTTGTTTCTTCTTGTGCAACGAGACATATATTGGCTACTTTTTCTTCATCACTTTCTTCGTCAGAGGAACTATCACCCCATATAGCAGATACAATGGCCTTCTTTTTGTTAAAGAATTTGCCTTTTCTCTTTTTTTTGCTCTTTTGATTCAGTTTTGGACATTCTGATTTGATATGTCCTGGTTTTCCACATTTGTAGCAAATGATATGATCTTTGCTGCTAGTTCCTCCTTTCTAAAAGTGTTTGAATCCTTGACCTTTCTTGTAGAACTTTCTAAATCATTTTATGATTAGACCCATTTCATCATCGTCAAACTCCTCATCCTCATCTTGATTTTCTTCTTTTGCTTTTAGTGCTAGGCCTCTCTTCTTCTTGTCACCAATGTCATCTAGTTCCCGTTTGAACTTTAGTTTACTTTCATATTCAGAAAAACTTCCAAATAGAGAAGTAACTAATCTCATTGATTCTCCTTTTGCTTCTTCTATCGCAATGACTTTGGCCTCCCACTCTTTAGAAAGAATATTCAAAATCTTTCGTACTTGGGTATGTTGATCATAGACTTTCCCAAGTGCTGCAAGTTGATTAACAAGATGAGTATATCTAAGTTCGAATTCAGAAATTGACTCACCTGCTTTCATTCGAAGTAGATCGAATTCAGTGACCAAGGTGTTGATTTGATTCTCCTTTATTCTTGAAGTTCCTTCATGAGCTATTTCCAGAGCTTCCCACATATCTTAATTTCACATTTACCAGAGTATTGACGGAAAATGATATGTGGTTCAGTGGGCAGCACAGGAATAACATGAATATACTGATAATAAGTGCATGATTACATAACTTCCCCATAGGGGTTTGTACATGATACTTACGATTAAGGTAGCTGCACAAGGCTACTAGGGTGTCTAAACTCATCCCAGTGAAACAGAGACTTCTTCCCGTCTTCGTTCCGCAACTGTAATCCTCTTGGTAGTTCTCTTCTTTGTTCTCAACATATCTTTTGTCTTCTCCTGTCTAAATTGTTGGTAGGGGAGGGTGAGATTCGAGAGAATCTCAGTAGGAAACAGATACCAAAATGCATGCATGATTGATGCTATGTGTATGACATATTAGCTTTATCTAGATGTATGCCCCATAATGACATTTCTGCATGCTCAATGTTTCATACAACAAGACTATGGCCACAGCGAAAACAGAAACAGAGCTTCATTTATTCAAATATGCTCTACACAATCAAGTAAAGCAATCACATACATCATTACACAAGCAAAGATATCAAATACATGCAATTAAGGTAAGTCCCCTACCTTAACCGTCCCAGCCTCGAAACGCGTGCCTCGATCTACGTGCAAACATCTCAGAGCTCCATATTTGATCCTACAATGTCAAATGTACTATTTAGACACTTCCATAGTGTTTCTGGGGGTTATATGAGTCTATCTTGGAAAATTACTAAAATACCCCCGGGACCCGACCCCATCATACCCAGTCCGGCTATACTTTTCTCGAAATTCTAACCTGGGCTATCCTGACATATTTTCGCCCAAAGAATCCATTTCCAGACTCGAAATTATCAAATTCAATGTCAAATTATGAAATTGCCCTTGGCAGCCCTACTTTTAGGGTTTTAGGGGCATTTCTGTAATTATGCTTTCTCGGCCTTTTCCGAAAAAGTGCCCAACTGTAACCCCAACTAATTTTCCCTCCTGAACTCAATGGAATCATCAAATCATTGAAAATCCAACTCTAAGACCCATTTACAATGCTGGCCGATATATATGGGTTTTGAGGGGAAAATCGGGGTTTTTCGGTTTCTGCTCCATAAACACATTCCTTTATACTCTTAACCACTTTATTGACTATTCCATTAGGTTACAAATACCATTTAGTAGCAATTTGGGTAGCATAACAGCCCCACATATCCATTTCCAAAAATTAAAACCAATGGCAATCCGGTGAAATTTCACGGATTAAATTGCCCACAGTAGCTAGAAAGTCATTACACAAGAGTTTGGAAGTTACCTCAAGCTCCCACTAGATTTTCTCAAAGTGGCTGAAACCCTAGCTTAAAAACACCAAGATTTGTGCTTCAAACACCTTACATAACATAGAAGAGAAGCTTAGGAGAATGATTACACACGTTAGGCACAAATTCACCGATGAAATCGACCTATCTTGTGAGATTTCTCCTTCCTCCTCTCTATTTTTCTCCCAACCCCTCTCTCTATTTTCTGCATAAAGCACGTCAGTTTTGGTGCTTAGGGAAGAAGATGATGATTTTAATAATATATCCCCATTTAATTAACTAATTTTCCCAATTTCTGATTCTTACAAAATTTTGGCAGATTTCTGCTCAAACTTTGAAAAATCATAACTAATTATAAAAAAAATCAAAATGAAGTGATTCCAAAGCCTATAGAACCCTTATTGAGTCTAGTTTTAAGGAAAAATATAGAGTTTTTTTGAATGGAAACAAAAAATTCCCAAAATTTCAATCTTTGCATACTGTTCCAGAAATTTCACAGTTTTTCTGTGCCGACTTCAAAAATTCATATCTTTTTGTGTATAAATATAATTGAGTCATATCACCTATCAAATTAAAGCTTAGGATGTCTAATTTCATCTTGTAAAATGTCATAATTTGTTATCAACATTTGGTCATTCAAAATCACATGACAAGCTCACTACTTCATAGGCGATTTCTCCGAAAACAGAATTATATTCCTCCAAAATTCACCCCTTTACTTTCTTAATACCCCAATGATATAAGAAACATTAGAGAATAGATTTGGGACATATACTAAACCAGGGCTTAGCAGTCCACTTAATTTAGGCTTATTTCCAAGCCTTCAATCCCAAAATTTAGGGTATTACAATATAACTTTGTTGCAATTTGAAATTTTGATGAACACTTATAGGTTAAACATGAACTATTTGACTTAGTAATTTTGAATTTATCTGTTGCACTAGGTTAAAAACAAAAAGAAACTATGAGGATTGGATTCCTGGATTTTAAACCAAATAAATAGAGCTCTAATATGAAATTTTGAGTGTGCATTGTAGTAAATCTTAGGCAGACACTTGATTTAAGGATTAGCACTTTTTTTGGCTTTTGTTAAACTTATAAACCTTAGTTTAGTGCATTGCTATACACCTATTTTTGAGCTAAATTTCTGTCCATACCATTGGATTTTGGATGTAATACCTTATTTCTATAATCAATCTGATGAGTTTTACGCAATGAATCTAAACCACATAGCGATATTCTTTTCAAGACTCTTTCAATTCCCAATTTGAAAATAGGACTCGAACCTATAGTTGAGTAGGTTTTTATGAATAATTTAAAATTTTTTAAAAACTATTATAAAGTGGTTTGTAACTTCTTTGTAACTCATCATGTCTTAATTTCCTTTTTATCAGAGTATTCAAGTGTCTCTCTGCTTATTACCCTTATGTTGTTGTTTAGTTATAGGCCTTTTGGTGTATAGATGCCTTATTCTATTTAATTTACCAAGTTCGTAGGCAACTATTGGTGTACCATATATCTGTGATGCTACTGTCACCATTACTACTATTGGTACTGTAGTTATGATCTTCAGTTATACACAACATACACAGAATCAAAAAGCAGATAACCAACAAGACTTTCAATCTTGATCACAATCCTATACTCATCTGCAGCCATCTTCTTGCCTTTCGAGTTGCTTGCCCTTACTATAGGTTAGTTATTGAAAAGGGTGAGATTCAAAAAAATCTCAGTAGTAACAGGAATTCAATCACAAATATACAAGAACACAGAGCATGCTACATAGTCATCATATATCACTAAAATAGCAATCAACATTCAAAACACATCATGCAGTATATCATATTACCATAGTGCTAGGTATATACATCACTTGGCCCCGAGTGTTCACCCACGCAACAGGCCTCAGGATTCCACTTGTGCATAACAATAATTTTCATATCCTATGCATCCACCCGCGCAATAGTCCCTAATCGACCACCTTGCAAATTGTGAATGCTTCCAAAACTCATAATAAAACCACAAACATACAATGTATCTAATAATATATGAAAGAAAGAGTTACTACCTAGACACCTTTCCTGAGGGGTATCCAATTGTTTCTCTACACTCGGGCAGGCCTTAGATCCCGGACAACCAACATGTCCTATAATCAGAATTTACAATTGATGTGTCATTACTTAGTCCAATAATTTTGGCATAATGTAAACTAAGTTATTCTAGACCTATCCCTATGTTTATCCTTTATTTTAAACTTGTTGGTTATCATTTGAGTAACTAGGGTAGCAATTGGGAGCCCAAACAAATGCCTATGGGGTTGAAAAAGACTAGAACAATAAATACTGTTGAGAAAATATAGAGTACTGAAATAGGGGGTTTGGCTGTAGCCAAGGAATACTTTACCCGTGGCCAAAAGTGTCCAGAAACTTTAGGGCTATGGCCAAGAAATCATCTGGCTGCGGCAAAAAATCGTACTTCTAGGTTTTTCCCTGCTTTTAGCTGAACTTCTAAAAATCATAACTTAATCTATAAAATTTCAAATGGAGTAGTTCAAAGCCGTATTTGAAGCTCTCTATGTACTCGATTAAGGAAAAATATTAGCCACTGCCACTTGTAACAAAAATATAGAATTTCACGAATTGCCATACTGTTCCAGAATCCAATCCAATTTCAGACCTCGAACTTTAACAATTAATATCTTCCAAAGTAATGAGCCAAATTGAGCATATTATATATCAAATTAAAGCCTAACATGTCTAATATTATTCTGAAAAATATCATCCTCATTGGACAAGGTTTAGCTGTTCAAAATCACTCCACAACTAATTCCTACAATCTTGCTTGACTGATTTTCTCCAAATTTTACCTTTCCATCTTCTTTGGGATCTAATGTGGTCAAATTTATGGGATCACTAGTCATATGTCTGGAGCACCTATTGTCTATGTACCATTTGTTGGCTCTAGATGCTCTAAAGCAAGTCTGCAATTAAAGATAGTTAAGTTTTAGGTACCTATATCTTTTTGGGTCCTTTTAGGTTAGTGCAATTTACTTTCTAAACAAATGAGCCTTTAGGTACCAATTTGCAGGTTCTTATGTTTTCTTTCTTTCTATGAATGCACGAGGAAGTATAATGTCCCTTCCTATTGCAGAAATTACAATGTGCGAAAGGATTAGATATATGAACAGAATGTTTAAAATAATTTAAATACGTTTTGCCTCTTATTTTCTTTCTTCCTTTCTTTTTTTCTGACTTGGGATCGTATCCAATACCAAATTGATCATTTATAAAATGTTGAGCTTTCAGAATGATATTTAACATCTCACTTCCTTTCTTGAATTTTCAAGAGTTTTAGTGAGAGCAGTATTTTTCCTTTTTAAAGAATGACAACTTTCGCAATCTTTTTCTGAAACTTCCATACGTTTTTCCTCAAGGATTCTGTTTTTCTTTTTGAAAGTAACAAGTTCTTTAAATACTTTGATGAATTCAGAATATAAAGCATTATATTCAGAATGCAATTCATCATACGTAGGTTCAAAATCACTTACCTCTTCTTCCTCTGATTCTTTTGGTGCAACTAGATAGATATTAGTGGCTTCTTCTTTGTAGCTCTTATCATTGGAAGAACTATATCCCCATATTGCAGATATAAAGGCTTTCTTTCTATTGAAAGATTTTCCTTTTCTCTTTTCTTTATTTTTCTGCAATAGCTCTTGACATTTTGACTTGATGTGTCCTGGTATTCCACACTCATAGCAAATGATATATTCTTTACTATCTTTTCTATTACTGGTTCCTCCTTTCTGAAGATTTCTGAATCTTTGGCCTTTCTTGTAGAACTGTTTGAATCTCTTAGCTATTAGGCTCATTTCATCATCATTGAAATCTTCATCATCTTCTTGATCTTCCTCTTTTATTATGTTCAATGCGAGGCTTTTCTTTTTCTTGTCATTGACTTCTCCTAGTTCCCTTTTCAATTTTAGCTTGCTTTCATACTCTGAGAGGCTTCCGAATAGAGAAGCTGTGAATTACATTGATTTTTCATTTGCCTCCTCGATTGCTGGAACTTTGGCCTCCCATTATTTAGATAGTATGTTCAATATCTTTCTTACCTGGGTATTCTAATAATAGAATTTTCCAAGTGCTGCAAGTTGATTAATAAGATGAGTATATCTGATTTCAAATTAAGCTATTGACTCACCTAATTTCATTTAAAGTAGATCGAATTCAGTAACCAGAGTATTGATGTAGTTTTCTTTTATTCTTGAAATTCCTTTGTGAGCTATCTCCAAGGCTTGCCATATTTTCTTAGCTGTTGGAAGTGTGCAAATCCTAAAGTACTCTTTTTGACTTAAAAGAACTTTGGATTATCAGGATTGCCTTTCTTGTGAGAGTAATAAGCTTCTTATTGTTCTCATCATACTCTATTGGTGTCTTGGGAACTTTTTATAATTTTACAATCTTTATAGGTACGTAGTTCCCATTTTTAATCGTCATTTCCATTTCCTTTTAGATCTAAGTTAGGTTTTATGTCATTCTTATAAATCCTAAAGGAATCAGGTATTTTTTTACTAAACCGTACTGAAATTCATACAAATAATATGCTTTGAAAATTCTTAGCATCCTTGCATACATAACCAGAACTTCATCAGTCCCGAAATATGACAGTAATTTAAGATTAAACTTCAGAACACTTTATAATTCAATAACATCTTTAGAAATCAATAACATAACATAAATTCAGGTTTAGAAAGCATAATTTTCAGAATCAAAAGGTTCAGAAAGCTCCCTAAAATCCCTATACACCCATTATCCCCATGCTATATAAATGTAGGCACATGTTAGTTTACCAAAATCAATATTCCTAGTCCTTTTCCCCTTTTTGACCTCATCAAAAAGGGTGGTTTAGGCAGAAATACTAGAACTAAAACAAGTGTGGGATGGGTTTTTGATGCTGATTGGAGTGGTTTGGATGCGTGAGGATGCATCATTGTGTATATCACCTCCTCTCTAAGCAAAAGTAGGCAGGTCAGATGGAATGTGTAATATCCCAAAATATACTTAAGGGCTAAATATATAGAATAAATGGTGGGATTAATGATAGAATTACCCTTGAAAATTTTGTTATGACTTTAGTTCCAAATTGAACAAGCCAAATAGATTTGAAAAGCGAAAATGAGACCTCATCAAACATGCTTTGAAAATTTTTTGAAAACCTTCTTTATCATGGGGTCGAACCCTATCTTAAAGTTGATACCTCAATTAAGTTATAAATTACTTCTCTGGTCTCCAAATTAACTTCACGACATGTTTTCAAACTATTTTCAAGGCTTTTAAGTAAGGGGGTTGGGATGAATGATAGAATTACCCTTAAAAATTTTGTTATGACTATATTTTTGAATCAAATAAGCCAAATAGATTTGAAAAGCGATAATGAGACCTCCTCAAACTTGCTTTGAAAAGTTTTTGAAAACCTACTTTTTCATAGGGTCAAACCCTGTCTTGAAGTCAGGGCCTCAATTAAGTTATAAATTACTTCATTGGTCTCGAGATTAACTTTACAACACATTTTTGAACTCTTTATAAGGCTTTTAAGTAAGGGCGTTATAGAATGGGTTCTGGTAGACAAAAAGGAGGGATCTAGAGTGGATCTTGTGGGTGGGGCATATATAGAGGAGGTTGCAGTGATGGAGGTGGTAAAGGCTGGGATGTGTCTACCAACTCCTTAGTGTCATCTGAGTGTTGGGAATATTAAGATGGAGTCTGAGGTAATGGTTCGGTGCTAGTGGATGATGCTATAGGTGTGGTGACTGGGCTAGGTTGAACAGTGGCATGCTCATCAAGGGTGATGTGGGCCTAAGAAGATATTGATGGTGAAAAGGACAGTGCTCGATGTGGTGTAAGAGATGTTATGAGGTAGATCAGATATAGGGGTAGAGGTAGAGGCTGGAGTTGAGGTACTTGTTAAACTGGGGCTTAGCAGTCCCCTGATTCTAGCTCATTCTCAAGCCTCTAGTCCTAAAATTCAAGATATTACATTGGATACAAAAACTCAATTGGAATTTGTTTATGTCACTATAGCAAATAAAGTTGCTAAACTTGAAAACTGTGAAATTGATTTAATTAAATATTGTTAGTACAATCGGTTCACCCAAGAGGGAGGTGAATTGGGTGATCTCAAAATAATCAAACCATAATTATAAATTGATAGAATTTAAAGCGTAGTTAAAAGCTAGGAGAAATATCACCGAAGTGTACACCGGGAGTTACACTGGTTTAGCCACAACTACTTTGACTTACGTCCAGTCCTCAGAGTTCCTTTGAGAGTTTCTTTATATCTTCCAAGATTCAGTGGGTTCTTGGCATGTCAGTACACATCAATTTCCTTCACTAGACACTCACTTCCCCTTACATAATGTAAACCGATATCTAACTTAAGGTTCCACAACCTTAAGTAATCTCAACAATGAATTTTGAGTTTGTAATGAAAATCTGTCTCATATAGTATATATAGAATCATTGAAGTACAGAATGAATAATTGAATGGAAAACAAAGCAAGTGTGAATTAATCATAGATGGCTCAATATGTTGTTCTGTAACCCCCTGCCTTAATTAACGTAATTAATATTCGATAAGGCATAATAAAAAGGGGTTTGAGACCTTCGGATAGTTTAAAACTTATTAAATCACCTACCTAGTAGTAGGACCTTGCTAAATTTTCAAAACTTCTTTTCTATCCGGGTCTCGATTTCAACTATCGAATATAATCACCTGTGCAGTTAACTTACATTCATATATATCAGAGTTCGTAATTTAAACCCCGGCAACCCCCGGGTTCATCTATATACACATAGAGTTTCAAATTCCAAGTAGGGAATTACAAACCAAGTATTCACACTATTTACATCTCAAAATGTACTACAGTAATCCCTATCCAAAATGATTAACCAACAAAAACCATACTAATGTCCCTATGAAGCTCTAACCGCTCCGGGTCGCTCGCTTCTCCTTAAAGCCACTCGCCCTGTCTGAAAGGTTAGTTCAAAGGAAAGAAGGAGATTCAAAAGAATCCCAGTAGTAACTAAACATTTATACCACATACAAGCACACAGCATGTAAGCAATTAATGTACCGCAGCAGCAACACATATCACACTCCACCCTCATCCCCTTTCTCCGCCGGGAAGGCACACCGCCCTAACCCGAACCGTTGTTAGCTACTCAGGGACTATTGGCGTGGCAGTGTATACAAATAGCCTTATAGCTCATATAGCTAACCGGCTTTCACAAACGGCCCGTCGGCCTTCACAAATAGCCTTTCGGCTCACATAATCACATATATCACACCTCATCCTCATCCCCTTTCTCCACCGGGAAGGCACATTGCCCTTACCCGAACCGTTGTTAGCTACTCAGGGACTATTGGACTGACGGTGCTAACACATATCCACATAAGTCACAATATTCGAATTCATCACAAATCACTGACCATACACACATACAATGCATCATAAATGGTACGAAAGAAAAGTCACTACCTGATCCTTTCCTGACGGTCACTGGCACAGTAGGCTCATGAGGATAGCAGATATCAAATCCTATAATCAAAATAGGGACATTTGGTTAATTTCCTTTTCCAAGTTCTTAATGCAATAACACTCTAAGTTGGTATTCACTTGGACTCTTTAGATGGCCATTAAATGCCTATTCATATGCCTAAAGGGTTGGGATAACTATCCCCAAAGATCCCACTTTGAAAAGCTAAACGTTGAATTTTGGCCCTTTCACTCGAGCACAGAAGGCCGTGCTCGAGCACAACTCCCGCTCTCACTCGAGCACACATGCGAGTGAGACGCAGGAAGTGCTCACCCGAGAGCAACTCCCGCGACAAACCTACACTCACACTCGAGCACAAGAGGCTGTGCTCGAGTAGAGACCTCGCCAGCACTCGAGCACCACGGAAGTGAAGCCCTGCGAGTGACGACCCGAGAGCAATCCCAACTCTCCAACCACAAGCGCACTCGAGCACGACCCCAGTGCTCGAGTGATTCCTCAACACTCGTGAGTTCTCAAGCTCACCTTCCATAATCTACTCCCGAGTGATGCCCTGAGACACCAACCCAAAACACAAAAGTGCACTCTCACTCGAGCACAAGCACCTGTGCTCGAGCATTGACCCTCAGCTCACTCGAGCATGAGAGGAAGTGAGGGCCAGCGAGTGACTTCCCGAGAGTAACTCCACTCCCAGGCACAGATTCACTCGAGCACAAGTCCTAGTGCTCGAGTGATCACCCAATGCTCGCGAGTGCCAGGCGCACTCTTGGCAAACTACCCGCGAGTGATCACTTGCAACACTCACTCCCAGTGCAAACAGGCAACCTCACTCGAGCACAACGTGCTCACTCGAGCACGTTCATCCTGTGCTCGAGTGAGTTCTTCCCTCACTCGAGAAATCACGACAGATACCCCAAAACGCAGCCACTGATAAACTTTTCCAGAATTCACCAAATGAACTCCAATGGTTCTTAAACTTGTGTCAAAGCTCATTATCACCTATTTCAACACAAGGAACCCATTGGCAACCAAAAACAACCCAATTTCAACTCATTCAACACATTCTCTCTCTAGATCATCAAACCCCTCAAAACCTCATTCTAACACTTTCCCTTATTCAACTTCAAATCAAATTCTAATCACTCCCAAGTGTCAAAACTGACCAAATGAACAGTGACACTCTCATCAAAATCTACCCTTCAATTAACATCATAATTAGGTCAAATTTCCAGAATTTTCATTGATTATCCAACCATCTTAATATGTATACCATAATTCATCAAAAACCTACCTCTTTCACTTGCTGAATTCAAAACTTGGATTCCACCACTTTCAAATTTCCTCAAGTTTCCACACACCACCAATCACAAGTCTGAAAACATGGAAAGAAAGTTCTTGACCACTTACACAATATTAATGAGAAGTGTTTAAGCTTGTGAAGTCATTTACCTTCACAAATTTCAAACCCTTCCTTCCTCTTTCTCGCTTGCTCGTCGGAAATGAAGAAAAATGGAGAGAGAATGATGATGATCACCTCTTCTTGGTTCAATACACACACACACAGCCGACTAGGGAAGGAGAGAGGGAAGAGAAATAAGTTGAATTTTTGACTTCAATCCCATGGTCCATAGCTTGCCACTTGGCATCATCTCATTCCTCCCACAATGATTTCACCAAAATCCATTCACACTTGATTCCACCCCTTGATCTTTCAATCTCAACCATTGACCTTAATTACTAAGGGGTTTTCTCATCCTTAGCTAACCAGACGGTTGGTAAATTTACCGTTTTACCCCTGATTAGTACAATACTCATTAAATTATCACTAATGATCTTTATATCATAACACACACATATACTTCAAATATGCTTAATTAACATTAATTACATCATTTGAAGTTATTATCCCTTAATTAAAATCTAGGATGTTACAATTCTCCCCCCGAAAATTTAATTTCGTCCTCGAAATTGTTACATTACTTGAGCCAGAAACTCCGGATATCTTCTTCGCATATCTTCCTCCGCTTCCCAAGTTGCTTCTCTCGGAGTCATTCCCTTCCAGACCACCTTCACATATGGAATGCTTCTGTGCCTGAGCCGTCGCTCCTCTCGGTCAATGACCTGCTCTGGCTCCACTGCATATGTGAAATTGTCTTGAAGCTCAACACTCTCATACTCAATAATGTGAGACGGATCCGGTTGGTACTTCTTCAGTTGTGAAACGTGGAATACGTCATGGAGTCTGCTCAAGCTCGGAGGTAATGCGACTCGGTATGCGACAGGCCCAATCCTCTCAAGGATTTCAAAAGGACCTACGTATCTTGGGCTTAGCTTCTTTCTCTTAATCGCTCGCCCAACACCGGTGACAGGAGATACTCTTAAGAATATATGATCTCCAACCTCAAACTCAAGAGGCCGTTTTCTCTTGTCAGCGTAGCTTTTCTGTCTACTCTGCGCTGCAAGCAACCTCTTCCGAATAATCTGAATCTGTGCTTCGCATATTTTCTTTGGATTGTTTCTAGGGTACCTACTACATGATACATAGACTATTTATACATAATAATCTGAATATTTTTCCTAAAACTGGATAGCACCAGTTTTAATATTTTGAAAATTTCCCAGCTTCAAAAGTATTGTCCTAACTATCATATTGGCAAAGCTCTTTACATATGTTTTAATGATTTAAAGTGCTCATTTAACATGTGGAAGCATCAATAAATGTTTAACAACATATTTCACTTTGAAATTTTAGCTGTAATGTGAAATTAGCATCATACAAATAAATAGAAATCTTGGAACCTATCTATTTTAACATTTGAATATTTCCATGCGATTTATGTGTTAGGATAATGTATGTGAACCCTTTCCATCTATAGGAATTCAAATATGGATTGTAGTTGGATAAAAGCTAAAAATATGAGTGTTAAATATGATAATAGGGTGAGGCAATTTTTAGACTTCGCTAAATGAAATACTGATAATGACAGTAGGATGTTTTATTGTTCTTGTATAGAATGTTTAAATGAGAAGCGACTAAGTGCTATAGATATACACATACATTTAATTTGTGAAAGATTTTGTAAGAGTTATACAGTATGAGTATAGCATGGTGAAGAATTAGAAATGTCAAGTGCATCTCAATAGGGAGAGTAGCCTTTAATGATAATAATACAGATATTGATGATCGGATAGAGGATATTATTCGTGATATAGGAGAAGAGGCTTTTGAGCAATTACATGCATATGGTAATATGTGCAGTGATGCTGAGAAGCCATTATACCCAGGGTGTAAAAAATACCAATTCTTTGAAAGCAGTATTGAAATTGGTAAGCTTGAAAGCACGACATGGATAGAGAGATAAGAATGTTTTAGAAACATTTGAGGCTTTTAAGGACATGCTTCCATATGATAAGGTGTTGCCAGGTCAATATTATGATGCTAAGAAAATATTGTGTCCACTAAGGATGAAGTATAAAAAAATCCATGCATACCTTAATGATTGGATTTTGTATAGAAAAGAGTATAAAGAGAAGCAACAGTGTTCGATATGTGAAATCCAAGTTATAAATCAAATACTTATTAGAGAGGCTTAGTAAAATCACAATTGAGTGTTTTTTGGCACCATATGTGAATGGGTAAGAAACGAATTTATTTTTTGTAATATATATAATGCTTTATATTTGCTTAATAGTCATATCTTTTTTCCAATGATCATTAGCAATTGGTTCTTTTATGTAAGAAGCATCCTCTTATGCTCCCTTCACTACAATACAGGGAATGAATTGAAGAACATCATGAACTCATAAGCTTTCTTGCATTACTTATTGTTGGAAGTTCATAGAATTTGTGTAAAATAAGTAACTTTTATGATTTTGATGATAGAGCTATAAGAACATTCCGACACGCTGCTTGTGGTTAGCATGTTTATGAGGTAAAAGACCCTATATATGGATCACCCTAAAGGTTAGTATATATTTGTTTGCTTTAAAAATGTGTTCAATAAGCTATGCTCTATACAATTTTAATGATGTCATGTTCTTTTTAAGAGTAGTAGGCAACCACTGAGGTATAACTTATGTGGGTTTTATGTGTTGAGACTCATTTTCAATATTATCACCCTAGGCATGAAGGAATTTTCTCAAGAGGTAAATGTATATTTAAAAAATTTTGTATTACTTTTATTGTTTTTTTAAGTTAGCAAATTAATGTTTTGTCTAGCTTTAGTGTTATAGATGTTTGATCTTACTGATCCCTTTTCTGAAAAAGATATTAATTTCATAAATAAATGTTATACTGAATTCATTTATAAGCTTTTATTACAATAATGAGTTTATAGGTATGTTCCCACGTGAACTTGTTCCCTCTTCATTTATGGAAGAGGGTGAATTCTTTATTTAGTATGTTCCCTAACATTGTTTGAACTAAATTTTTTGCACTCATGGATTTGAATGTGAATTTGCTCTATATCCTATTTAGCTATGAAGGCAGAGTTATTGATCTATATCTTGTTGTTAAGTGGCGTTACTGTGTTCAATTTGCTATCATCTAGTTCTAATACCTGACATTAAGTATGTGTTTAAGGAATTACTATTTGTTTTGTGGTTAGATTGCATTTCATTGTCCTATGCATGGTCTGTCAAATAAATTTGGAAATGTTTTTGAACTCTTTGTTGTCTCAAGTTTCATTTTAATGTATGAACTATAAAGTGTTGTATTAAGTTGAATTAATTGCATGAAATTTGAACTTGTTTACTAAATTAACTCAAATTTTTGTGGACAAGATAAATTTTATGAAATCTATTCAGTTTTGCTGTTACATGATCTAAGTGACTAATTCTGAATCAAATCATCATTTTTATGAAATTTATTGCAGTTGATCATTTATTTGTTTGACATTTACTATTACTAAAAGCGGGATTAGTGGTGCATATTTTGTGGCACTTCTTTAAGCTTGTACTTAATTTTTTTTTAAAATCATTGAGATATTGAGGAAGCACCACATCATGTGGGTGGTCTTATATGGTGCTAATTTAGAAAATTGGCACATAAGGCAAATGGGAGCACATGTGTGGATTGGGTGACCAAGTGCCACCTAATGCCACGTGTCTTATTTTGTGTGGCGCAATCAAAGTGGATAAGAGAATTCATGTGCTACCAATCAGGAGACATACAACACTTCCCTCCTCCCTTTTATATCCTATTCGTACCACCCATCGCCTTCATTTCGCTTGTCTTGTGTTGCCTTTTGCCTTGCTCCCTTTTCTTCCTCCTACTCGTCCCCTTCATTCAGCCCCTTATGTTCCCTTTTGCCCTATAAGCTTCCCTTTCCCTCATCCATTTGTTCCCTTTCTTTGTACTCTCCTACTCTTTTGGTCCCCACTCCATATCCAACTCACAATTCTTCTTCCTCTCCTCGTTTGTTGGTCCTACTCTAGTGTCCTAGTCACATTCAGTCCCCACTACAAATCTGTAAGTAATACATGCCCGTTATATTTGTTAAAATTTTTATACAGAACCTATACTTTGTCTTTCTATTTTTGGATACTCTTAAGTTATTGTGCTATCTGTACAACACAAACATGCATACATGCCCTTTATCTTTTTTTTTGTTTTAAATTTTATACTCATTTTTTGTACTATTTGTGCAATATCCCAAATTTTGGGATTGGAAGCTTGAGAATAAACTTGAATTAAGTGGACTGCTAAGCCCTGAATTAGCCATTGTCCCAAATCTATTCTCTAATGTTTCTTATAGCTTTAGGGTATTAAAGAAAATAAAATAGTGAATTTTAGAGAAAGTGATTATGCTTCCAGTGAAATTTCCTGTGAGGTAGTGAGTTTATCATGAGATTTTGGAAGATCAAAAGATGAGAACAAATTATGAAATTTTATAGGATGAAAGTAGACATCCTAAGCTTTAATTGGATAGGTTACATTAATCAATTAGAGCTATATACAAAGATTTATGAATTTAGTCTAGAAAAACTATGGATTTTATGGAACAGCATCCAAAGAATTTAATTATGGAAATTTTATACTTCCAACTGGCTAAAAACTATATTTTTCCTTGAAGCTACACTCAACAAAGGGTTCATAGCCTTTAGAGTTGCTTTAATACAATGTCTACAAATGTAGTTATGATTTTTCAAAGTTTTGGCAGAAAATATGCCAGAATTTGTATAAATCCAAAAATAAGGATTTAAATTAAAAGGGAAAATAGTAGATTATAAAATATATTTCCCTTCATCCTCTTCCCATTTCTGTCCAGCAGCAAGCATATAGTGGAGACAGAGAATGCTTTGAATTTGTAGGGAGAAAGATGAGCAAAAGTCACAAGGTGAGTCAATTTCTTCGGTGATTTAGCTCCTAACTTATATAATCCTTCCCCTATGCTTCTTCTCTACTTGATTCAAGGTGTTTGAGAAGCTAATCCTAGGGTTTGAGAAGGGTGTATTTTTGGCCAATAAGGGAACAACAAGAAGGAGCAAAAGGTGACTTCATAAGCTTCAATTTCTTGTTGATATTGCTGTTGTGGTTAATTTAATCGGTAAAATTGTGATTAATTTTGTTGTGGTTGTAAAATTTGGGAAACATTGAACCCTAAGTGTTATGCTGCCGAATTTGGGTCTAAACGGTTGTTATAACATAACTAATAGTTAATAAAGTGAATAGGAGTAGAAAGAAGCAAGTCTATGAAGTCGGAATTGAAAAACCACAAGTTTCCCCAGAGAATCCTGGGTTTCTGCTAGCTTTAGTTTAGAGGGCTGAAGTAGGATTTTTGATGATCTAATGATTCCATTGTGTTCAGGAGGAAAAATTATATGGGGTTACAGTTGATCACTTTTCTAGAAAAGCCTTAAAAGGCATAATGACCAAAACACCCCTGAAACACTGAAATAGGGGCTGCCAAGGGCATTTTGGTCTTTTAGCGGTGAATTTGGTAATTTTGAGTTCATAAATGGATTCATTTGGAAAAAATATGTCAGAATAGCCCAGGTCAAAATTTTTGGATAAGTACGGTCATACCGGGTACTGTGGGGCGAAGCCGGGTCCTTGGGGCATTTTGATAATTTTTCACTATAAGCTTATATAACTGCCGAAAACACTATGGAAGTGTTTAAACTTGTACATTTGATATTTTAGGACTAAGTTGAGAGCCCAATTATTGGCATAACTTACGAGGCACACGTTTCGAGGCGGAAAAGGGTTAAGGTAGGGAACTTACCTCTCCTGCGTGTATTTGATATTTGTGATGGTGTATTGAAGCATGTTATTGTTTCACTTGATTTTGTGAAACATATATGAATGATTGAAGCTCTGTTTCTATTTATGCTATAGCCATAAGTATGTTGTTTGAAACATTAAGCACGCAGATACATCATTGTGTTAGCATGAGTTTATGTAATGCAAGTATGTCATGTATTAAGCACTTATCCTGTATGCATATTGGTACTATTTCTTACTAAGATTCTCTCGAATCTCGCCCTCCCCTACCAACAATTTAGACAAGTGAATATGGAAGGTATGCAGAAATCAGAGACGAAAACTACAGATGAGGATTGTAGTAGTGGAACGAAGATAGGAGGATGTCTCCATTTCATTGGGACGGGTTTAGGTACCCAAGTAGCCCTGCGTGGCTACATTGATTGTAATTATCATATGCGAACTCCTATGGGGAATTTCTTTAATCATGCACATATTATCAGTATATTTATACTATTCCTGTGTTGCCCACCGAACCACGCATTAATATTCCGCTGCAAGTCAAAATAAGTAAGGGTGTGACAATCTGCACACACGCGCATGTGCGTGATAGCCCGCGCATGTGCGCGTGCACGCACACACACACCCTTTACTTGTTAACGAGATGTTTCCAGTGATCCTATCAAAATGTAATCTAATGGATGCAAAAACAATATAGAAGCATTTCATCTTGTCATAAATATAATAGCTAGTTATGGAGTTTACTTTTGTTTTACATTAGTGCTTCAATCTCCCTAAGTGATATGCCAAATTTATAATATTTTATGTTCAAACTATCTTTATTGATTGCATATATCAAGAGAATTTAATTATATCCAGTGGTAGTTCTAATGTAAATTATTAAATAAGATATTTTTGGAAAATTAGCATAATCTTTTTTTACAAATTATTAACTTAATTAATTTTTTTAATATCGACACATTAGTTGTTTTGTTGTTATATTTAGTATAGGAATAAGATGGTGTTTTTTTTAAAAAAGAAAAAGAAAAAAGAAAACAACTAATGATGAGATAAGAGCCATTGCCTTTACACCTTAACATATGCAACAAACTTTTGCAAAGACCTCACAATGCTTTCCTTTTCTTTTTATCCTGTAGTGGTCCTCTAATAATGATATTTTAAAACTTTCATGTATATATGCAAAGATATGTATTAGTTATAATTAGGTATAGCATTAATTGTTATTGATGAGTTGCATAACTAAAATAATTATTTAGTTATACTACTTGTTTTTTATTTAATTTGTTGGCTTGTAATGCTTTCTAGTTTATTTATGATGTGTTAGCTGGAAAATATGATTTCTTTCGTTATGAGATGTAAATAATTATTATGATGTTATGGGGTTAATTAATGGATTATTTGTCAATTAAAAAGGAGGGTTTAATTAAGACCTGGAAAGCTCCAATTTTTAAGATTTTATGCTGTCGATTTTATTTTAAAATTAATAAACAAGAGAAGATAAAAGTAATTAGTAAATGCAATGTTGTAGCAACTAACAACTTTTTAAAAATATGTTAAAGATATAGATGGGTCAAAAATAGATGTCATCTGATCGGTGTTCAAGGGAATATATAGATAGGGTAAAAGAGTTTATTAGATTTGCAATCGGGCATTCAAAAGATCCTAAAAAATTCTTTTGTCCTTACTTATCTTGTTGTTATGGAAAGTAGATTAGTTCACATGATTTGCTAGATCATTTAGTGTGTCATGGGATTGATCAAACGTATACACGATGGATAAGGCATGGTGAGACGAACGATCTATGTAGTGATTAGATGCATACCATAAGTGGTGCTTCCAATGAGTTTCACCGAAGCATGTGAGATAAAGACGATGGTCTTGAACAAATGAAAAATGCAGTCCAAAAGGTGTTTCATAACTGTGTTGAAGAATTCAAGAAGTTAAAAGGTGATGCAGAGAAATCATTATATGTTGGTTGTACTAAATACACACGATTGCTAGTAGTGTTGAAATTGTACAACTTTAAAGTGTGCTATGGATTGAGTGATTCGGGTTTTACCACACTGCTTGAACTTTTGTAAGATATACTTCCAGAAGAAAATGTACTTCCTACCAAGACATATGAGACAAAGCAAATTCTTTGCTTTATAACTAGTATAATATATGAGAAAATACATGCATACCCTAATGATTGCATATTATTTTGGAATTAGTATGCAACATTGGAGAAGTACCCTAAATGCAACACATCTCAATATGGGAAGAAGAAAGGAAAGAGTCCTTTGAAGGTCTTGTAGTATTTTCCCATTATTCCAAGATTCAAATGACTATACAGTAATGTAGAGATTGTTAAGCAATTAACATGGATGCAGATGAAAGGATTAAAGACACGAAGCTTAGGCATCTTGCAGATGGTCCTCAATGGAAAAGAATTGATCATGAGTACCCTGACTTTACTGATGAAGTAAGGAAGCTATAGCTTGTACTGTCAACAGATGGAATTAATTCACACAATGTTTAGAGTAGTACACACAACATGTGACCAGTGATATTGATGATTTATAACCTTCCTCCATACTTGATCATGTAATATAAGTTTATGATGTTGTTCATATTAATTTTTGGGCTAAGGCAACCTGAGAATGATATAGATGTGTACTTGGCTCCTTTAATTGATGACTTGAATATGCTTTAGGAAGAAGGCATCAATGTATATGATGGGTAAAGGGAAGAAAGTTTCACTTTGAAAGCCATGTTGTTTGGCACAATTAATGATTCTCCCTTATGGTAATATGTCTAGATACAACATCAAAGAATATTGTGCATGACCTAAATGTGAAGGAAAAAATTGTTTTGTGAGTTTCTACAAGGAATTAAAGTTCCCGAGGACTATTCTTCAAATATAAAGAACTTTGTATTAGTGAAAGAGTTAAAGTTGAAGAACTTTAAATCTCATGATTGTCATGTGCTCATGCAAAATTTTCTGTCGGTTGGTATATGGTCTATTTACAGTAAAATGGTTGATTCAACCAAGTTGCAAGATTTGCAAATCCTAATTTTTTTGTATTCTGAGTGAACTTTTCTACCTTCATTTTTTGATGTTATGGTCTATCTAATTGTACACTTGGTCTAAGTGGTTCAATTGTGTGGCCCAGTGCACTTGAGATGGATGTATCCGAATGAGCGATTCATGAAAATTTTAAAAGGGTATGTGGAAAATAGATACGACTAGAGGGTTTTATTACTGAAAGGTACATGGTTGAAGAAGAGAGTGACTTCAATGCCGATTTTCTATCAAATGTTGACCTTATAAGGATCCCGATGTCTCGTTATGATGGGCAAAGATCAGAGAAAGGGACAAGTGGGTGGGATGTAATAACGATATCAGTGACTGAATAGGAGCAAGCTCACTTTTATGTGCCACATAACACTGATGAGGTCGAACTGTATGTTGAAAAACACAAGGATGCTTGTTGACAATTATTTGGTGATAGGAATGAAAATTTGATAACAAAAGAACACAATTGACATTTTTCAAGTTGATTAAAAAAGAGCATTAATGATGAGATGAAGAGGAATCCTGATTCAGTTTCTGAAAAATTGAAATGGTTGTCAAAGGGATCAAGTTTAAATGTATTATCTTATAATGGTTATACAATCAACAGTTATACATTCTATTCATAAGACCATGATATACGGAGCACGATGCATAATAATGGGGTAATACTTGTTGATTCTTGGCATATATCCAGTGCTAAAGACATACACCCTATCTACGCACCAATGTCATACTTTGGTGTCATTGAACGTATATAAGAGTTAAATTACTCTATGTTAAAGGTCCTTGTCTTCAGATGTAAATGGGTTAACAACAATAATGAATTGCGGACAAATGAGTTAGGCTTTATTAAAGTGGACCTTTCTAAAGTTTGGTATAAAGATGATCCTTTTATTTTAGCATCACAAGCAGAACAAGTTTTTTTCATTCTAGATCCTGCTAAGAAGAATTGGTCCATTGTGCTCCCATCAAACAAGAGTCATCAAGAACAAGTTGATGTTGAAAGTAATGAATATTTGAATATCATTGAGGATATAAACATTAAGGGTGATGATCAAAAGAACTTCATGAAGAGAAACATTAATTACTTTATTGTTCAGTTTGTTTTGTTTCATGTAATTATAATCTAACAAATTATGTTTGTTTATTGTTGCAGAGTTGTTTTATTATTAAGGGTGATGATCAAAAGAACTTCATAATGAGAAAAGCCAGTAAACTAATGGGAAAGTTTCTTGTTGATCTTGTAAAATACTTCATGAGGGGACGATAATAAGAATATCATCCCTACACCGCTAGATTTGTTTGAAGGAATCATTACTCAAGGAATTTGGGATGAGTTTTTGAAAACTTATACAACTCCGAAATTCCAGGTAATATACAATACTAGACTTTACCTACTACTTTGATCTATTTGTAATTAATATTTATTGATATAAATCATTTCGATCTAAACAGGTGTTGAGTGATAAAAATCACTCTAGTGCGACCAATATGGCATACCAGTACATACAAGGACCTATATCATATGGACAGTTAGAAAAAAAATTGCAAAAACTAATGATTATTTCATATGTATCTAATTTGTATGAATAATTTTTAACTTCAACTAATTAACTTTGATATGTAGATTAAAAAATCAAATTCAGATATTACAGAGGTACCATGACATGATTTGTGGGTTGCCGGTTGCACAAATATAAAAGGTGAAATTCCTAGTGAAGAAGCAAAAAAAGTGGCTGAATATTGTGTAAGTATTGCATTATACGTATAATAAAGAATTAGCTTTATTTAAATGATTTTGATTTACAATAACTAATATTGTTGTAATTCTTTTTGTGATAGTGATTAATGATATAGGAGGAACCTGAGTTGGCAAGCTAGGTTGGTCACGATGATTTGCTGAGTAGAGCGTTAGGAGTACCTGAGTATGATAGTCGTGTTTAGGGTACTGGTTTTGCAGTCACCCAAACATTATACTTCAGAAGCCAAAAGTGCTCTAACAAAAGTGATGTTTTGTAGCTGCGAGAGGAGATGAATTGGATCAAGTATCAAATGCAAGAACAACTTCACGAACAAATACGCTTCAATCAATAAATGGAAGAACAATTTCACGAACAAATGCATTTGATGCAAGAAAAAAAATGTGTAGTTGAGGATACAAATCAATCACTTAGTGCAGTGTAAGGCAAAACAAAATGTTTCCTGTCATACCCTTATCTAATTTTCCATATTTTCAGAGTGCTTGTGCCCAGTTCGGTGAGTAACATAGGAATAGTTTAAATATACTGATATATTAATACATGGTACTTGATTACATTGAGGAATTCCCTTCAGCATTAGGTAATATATACAATTTCTCAAAATATTCAAAATTAAAGCCTAGATATAACCACAATATTTGTCTTGGCAAAAGTGCCCATCACTTTCCTGTATCCTCGTCTTTGCCTTTTGAGCCGCTGGCACTTGCTATGGTATTTTAATTAGAAAAAGGAAACATACCATCGTCCATATAACATGCGATAAGTAAATATGACATGCACCATGTATGGACCAATTAATGAACAATATAATCACATTGTCATATATACATAAGTAGGGCGCCAGCCTTGCTAATCGTACACTAGTTGGATTCTCACTCAATCCCCTAGGTGTAAGTGCACTTCCAGCACTAACTGCCCCTTCTAGGCAACCCATGTTGATTAATAAAAGCACAATCAATGGCAACCACACAATCATATAGACTTTAGCATGATGTATAAAGGATAATGTCCCTACCTCAAGTCTCTTTCACCCCGTTTTGTGTGCCTCGGAAAGCATGACAAGTCAGGTTTCCAACTCAATCCTAAAATATCAAATGTAGAAGAATTAGGTTAAAACCCATTCATGTACCATTTTAGATGCTTCCATAGTATTTATTATTGTTATATTAGCCTATAGTGAAAATTTACCAAAATGCCCCAAGGACCCCAGCTTGGCTCGGAGAACGTGTTATATCCGGCCTCCAAATCGGTCCTAAAATATTAAATGTACCAAAAATAGGTCATAACCTATCCAAGTATCATTTTAGACTCTTCCATAGTGTTTATTTTGGTTATATTAGTATATGATAAAAATTTACAGAAATGCTCCCGGGAGTCCGGCCCGGCCACACTGTACCCGGCCCGATAGCACGTTTTCCCAAAATTTTGACCAAAGCTATTTTGACTTATTTTCGCCCAAGGAATCCATTTTCGGGCTCGAAATCACCAAATTCAGTTTTAAATTATGAAAATACCCTTGGCAGCCCCTATTTAGGGATTTCAGTGGTGTTTTTGTAATTATGCTTTTTCAGCCTCTACCGAAAAAGTGCCCAACTGTAACCCCACCTATGTTTTTGCACTTTGTCCAATGGAACCATTTATTTCATGAAAATCAAACTCCTACTACCAATTCTAGTCCTGGCCAAAATATTAGGAGAAAATGGGAAAAATGAGGTTTTGTGTTTTTGCTTCCAAAACTTGTACTTTTCCACTTCTAATCCTTAGTTAACTCATTTAAACACTTCATAATCATGATTTAAAGGATTTTGGGCATCATAACCCCTTAGGGTCATGGCTTTTCTAATTTCACAAATTAACCTAAAAATCACATAACCAAACAACAATCACCAACAACAACTTCCAAACACTAAGAAGTTGAGGTTTTGGAGATTACCTCTTGATCCTTGATGTTTCTCTCTCTAGGATGTCTTCTCTCTCTTCTCCTTGAGCTAAGAATGAGTCTTCAAGATCATAGATTCATGAAGAAATATGGTTTAGAGAAGGATCTAGGGGAAATGTTACAAGGAAAGCTTAAGAATCAACTCTTACCTTAAGATTTCTTCTTCCTCTTCCCTCTAACTCTTCAAAGTTTCTCCAAACTCTCTCGCTCTCTATGTTGAACGAAAATTCATTAAGGGAAGTGAAGAGAAAGCCTTCATAAAAGTGCTCCCTTGATTCCCAACCATTGATATCATCTAAGGTTGTTATAGTGACACATGCCAACCACCATACTTTCCTCCATGCTTGCACCGTACTTCCCTTTTGTGTGCACTCAACCTTGCCATACTTCCCTTTTGTGTACACTGAACCTTGATTATCATTTCCTTCTTCCTTGGTTAGCCAAAAACGTGCTCCCTCTTATGCTCCAAATAAATCAAGTGTTCTTTCCATTTATTCAAGTCAATTGGTACAAGAGTTGGCAACTTAACCTTATGACATAAGTAAGGAATTATGACATAACAATTATTTCCATCATCTTTCATGTGGTGTTGACACTTGGTCTCATTGGATTTTGACACTTGTCTCCTCCTCCTTCATCCCTTAATTTCTAAAATAATTAAGAGAAAAAGGAAGATTACTTTATTTCTTAAATTTTCGAAATAATGCCAATTATGGCAGATTTTCTGCCTTAACTTTGAAAAATCATAACTAATTTTGTAGACATCATTTCAAAGTGATTCAAAAGCCTATGGAACCCTCATTAAGTCTAGTTTTGAAGGGAAAATATGTAATTTTACTGGATAGGATCATATTATTCCCATATTTTCAATCTTTGACCGCTGCTCCAGAAACTTTCCAGATTTTCTGGATTAACTTCAAAAATTCATATATTTTTGTACATAGCTTCAATTGAGTCATATGACCTATCAAATTAAAGTTTAGGATGTCTACTTTCACCCTGTAAAATTTCATAACTTTTGATCATTATTTGGTATTCCAAAACCACATACAAACTCACTGCCTCACAGGCGATTTCACTGAAACCACTATTCCACTTTCAATTTTCAATATTTAATTTCGTTGACCTTAAATATTCACCATTTCATTGAATTTATATAATAATTATATTATATTCTTGGTGAATAAATTTTGGGATGCTAGAGCGATTTTGGGGGCAGATGATGCCGCCGGCGAGAAAAGAAGGTGAAGGTGGAAGATAAAGGTTCGAAGGTCTAGAGGTTGTACTATAGTGGTGAGTATTCCTGCCAACGACACTTGAAATAACTCTCTTTAGTCGCCTCAGGGTTATCAAGAATAAAATAGAATTAATGCAATATCGTGCACAACTCAGGCCGTTTTACTTTGAAGAGTCGATTATGAAACTAATTCCTAGTAAGCTAACTAATTATAATGAAAAATTGACAAGGGTAAAGCTTAATTGATTGGTTTTCAAAACTATGAATTAAATGCAATTGAATAAATATGTTTGGGATTTTTCAAATAAGGAAGAATGGAAATGGGTTAAGAACGCAAATGATGAAGATGCTCTTGAAAATGGTTTTCAATGGCTATCCTTACTTAATTAAGATATTTGGGGAGTTAATACACTAAGCTTCTAATATTCAAAATCCTATTAACCAATGAGTCTAACATCACCAGATAGGGACCCCTACTCTTGAAATGCTATTCAGCCCTCTTAGTGTAATGAGTGTCTCTAAGTTTTCTAAAATATCAAACCTCAATTACCATTGAGACTAATGCTTAAACTCATAAACCTATTCATTTAAACATTATTAAAACCCATTTGAGAGTGATTATGGAATATGCAATGCATTTAGGTTCAACTACAATTCCAATCCAATCAAACTATCTAACAATACTATGTTAAATAGATAGAAAGCAATAGAATTATAGATAAACATATATATAACCATATATATTGATGAGTATAAACCCTTATTACAAATTCCAAATCACAAGAACTCAATATATAGAATAAAACATAACTAAAATGATAGTCTCAATATATAAATGAATTCCTAACTTAAGAAATCTCAAATATAATGAGCTTTGGGTAATTTAAACTTCTCTTTGAAGCACATGTGAGCTCAAGCCATCGATAATAGCACAACATTGTCTAGCTAATCATGAAAATAGCTTCAAGAAGCATAATCACACTCTGATTCAAACACTTAGCCATATAATCACATATTAAAATAACCAATTAGCACTAAATCGAGGAAGGAATTGGGGCTGGATTTGAATCAAAAGCCAAACAAGCCACAGTTAGCAACAGTAGAGAGCTAGAAAAGAGAATTAAATGTGCTTGGAATTTACCAATATGGTCGATGAAGGGGTAAGGGAAAGAGCCAATAATGGTGCTGAGATGATGAAGACGTTGGTGGAGTAGCATAGACCAGTGATGGAGGAAGATGAAGCCGGCGGAAGGATGGAGGTGGTGGAGTGCCAGCGGTGTACGGTGGACCGCGGTGGTCAACAGAAGCAGTGCCTTCAGCTCCCTCCTCTCTCCCTCGGCTTTCCCGACTACTTGCTCTCTCTCAGCCCTCTTTCCTCGTTGCTGCTTGCCCCTAGCGCTCCGCCTCTGTACTCTGTCTGAATTCAGAATCGAAGAAGCAGCAAGAAGACCACCGGGTCAGGTTTTCTCCAATTGCAAATAGATATCTTGGTCAAAACGTGCGTTTAAGGGACTAAGATGAAAACTTTGAAAGCTTTTAGGAGGGAATAAACTGTGAATCTTGGAAACTTTGTAGGTCTATCTATTACTTTCAAAATATTTGGGCCCTTTTCTATAATTTCTTCTGAGTCTTTTCTTCATTAACTTTGTAATTTCCAGAAATTCTGGGTTTTTTTCTACAATTTTTTTCCAAACTGATTTGTAATTAAAATAAACCCAAAATGTAATACCTTATATTCCAAAAATTAATCAATAATGTAATACCTTATATTCCAAAAATTAATCAATTAAGGTAAATTGTAAAATATATGAAATTTTCCCCCTTTTCAACCTTAATTTCATATAAACACATTTGATCACAATTAATCACAAAAGTGACATTTTAAGCTTAATTATCATAACAAAATCCCGAAATAAAATACAAAAGTATATAATAAAATAGGGATTTGTCAATTCCCTCACACTTAACCTTTTACACTCCTGGGCAAAATAAAACCGAAGTTTTCAAAAATATGCCTAATGTTGTAATCATCAAGTAATTCAAGAATGCAATTGCATTAAGATTGAATAACCACAGTCCCAAATCAGTTAAAGCTCATAGAAATTTTTAATGCAAAGAAATCAAATTGATCACATAACAAAACCAAGAAAGATAGACATGATAGAACTCCTAAGGGAATAAGTGTTTCTCTCATATATCAAATTATAGGGAATTTTGATCAATTCACCTATTCAAGCATTTACCATAGGCTTATAAGGGTTCTACTATCTCTACTACTAGTTTGTCATGAGTTCATTGTCAAGGGCACTTTTTAAGGTTGTAATGTTGAAAAGGCTTAATGGATAGAAAATGTAACAAAAACTATGCTTGCACTAATAAATTGATAAATCACTTAGAAGTACTCAACTAAACTTAATTCACATATTTATCATAGTACCTTATTTGTTTGTTTGTTTTTTTTTTGAATTTTCCCTTTTCTTCTTTTTTTTACTATTCACAATTTTTTTTTGCTTTTTCTCTTTTCTGTTTATTTTTTTTACGTCTCTTTCATTTAACTATTCATATGGCACTTTCTCTTCATATATACAATAACATTTTTTTTATAAATCACAGTGCTAGGAAGAAATTGATAAAGTATACAAACATAGCATTTGTGTAATGAAATAGAAATGAAAGTGAAAGACTCAAGGGGGTAATCAAAGGTAAATGATGAATGGCTTGTGTTTGGGTCAATGGGTTTAGAAATGAATGCACCTATCATATTACAAATTCAAGACATTAATGTAGCTTTGAAAAAGAACCTAGACAAGTTCTAGAGAATAGATGAATACACACATGATGAGAAAATAAAATCAAGGCTCAAGAATCTTTCAACATGGCTTTTCTCTACCATATCAACTTCCTAAAGTCAAGTTAGGCATCCAAATTAATAAAATTGCAACAAGGACACTCCAATCACTCAATTAATCAAGCAAAGGGATTACTCAAGCTTAATACATTCATATTTGGAAATGCTTGACTTTCACAATCATCATGCATGTAAATGTTCACAAAAATATGCCAAGGAGTTGCATTAGGAAAGTGAAAATAGGTGTCCTTCAAGCACTTCAATAAACCAATTCTCAAGTTCAAAATTTTTTTTTCAATTTTTCTCAAATTCATGAATCAAAACATTGTGACTAGAGCAATCCCTCCCCCACACTTAAAATCTTGCATTGTCCTCAATGTACGATATAATAAAGAAGCACAAATGAAGATATAGGCAACAGACACATGCAATGGGGATTTATTGTCCCAGATCTACTATCAAAATCCTAAAAAATACCTTTTCTACTAGAATGGCTTCTTCGCCCACACTTATCCTATAAACACACATGCCTAACAACATAACACAAGTAATCACTAGCATGGTAGGTAAGACAAAAAAAGTAAAGAAGCAACCTGAGTATTATGGAGGCTTATAGATCCCTTTCAAAAGATTAAGGCACTCTTTCTTTTCTTGGAAGTGGTTGCCTTGAGCATCCTTCAGTACGACCTTCCCATGGTGACAGAGGGAGTGAATCTCGAATGGCCTAACAAAATATGTTTGTCGTTCATCACCTAGTATTGTATATGTTGAAAATAGGCCAGGGACCTTGCCACCAACCTAAAATTGGTTCTCTCTACCATCCATTAGGAAGGGATCCTCATAGCTTTCATCAAAGATTTGGAGGTATGCTGAAGCAACTTATGGTATAGTAGTGATTGGAAGTCGACGCCTATGCCTCTTCTTAAATCAGAGTTTTAGAGGAATGGGCTCTGTTACTTCTCCTTTACTTTCTACTTTCTCCATATCCATAGTAGCAACAACCTTTTCTTCATTAATTGTCTCAGTTGGAGGTTGAGATAAGACAGCGTTGATAGCACAAGTTACCCTCAATGGTCTATGTTTAGCATTCAAGGCACGTAGCTCCTTGAAAAACTTGGACAACTTCTTCTTAGAAGTCTTCTCAGCTCTACTAACTCCTATAATATTATCAGAAACAAAGCCTTTCTCAAACTCATTGGGGTTAGTAGTAGACTTCACATGTACATAGTTAGTATTTGAACAGTTTAATGGCATGAACAGAGTGTAACCCAACTAGGAAGTGTTAGACAGCTCACATCAACACCATGTGAAAGAGGGAGAAAAGAAGTGTGAGTGAAATTAGTAGGTGAGGTGTGCATATCATTATCACTATCATGCTCATCAACAAGAAACCCATCAACAAAATTGACATCACACATAGAATAATCTTCATGTGGTTGCTTCATTTGCTCAAACATGTTGAATTGCACATACCTATCCCCAATAGACTTTGTGATAGAACCCCTTTACAAACTAATATTAGTGTTGGCAGTTCTAAGGAAGGGTTAACCTAGGATTAAAGCTCCATTTCACAGGTATTAGGTATATCTAGCACATAAAAATCTATAGGGAAGGCTAGATCTTCAACTTGAGCTAAAATGTCTTCAAAGATGCCATCAGGATATCTTATTGTTTGATCTACTTGTTGTAGCATCATAGAGGTAGGTTTCAAGGTCTTTACCCCTAGGTCTCTATATAGAGATTTAGGCATCATATTAATTGCAACTCCTAGGTCAAGCAATGCCTTAGGGATTTTAGTCTTTCCTATGGTGCATGGAATAGTGAATGAACCATGATCCTGACATTTAACTAGAAGTTATGGCTTAAACAAAGCAGACACACAAGAAGATAAGTGTACTCTTTTGTTTGGTTAAAACTTCCTCTTATGTGTGCACAACTCCTTAAGAAATTTGGTATACTTAGGAGTTTTCTTAATCAAATCAAGCAATGACACATTCACATCAATCTTACTAAAATCAAGCAAGTCATGATTTTGGTTCTCATAAGCTTTTCTTTGAATAGCTAAGTAAGAATGAGGAAAAGGGGGATCATGAATGTTTAACTCATTACCTTTGAGTGAAAGCTCATATTTGGATGGCTTCTTATCTCTTTCATCTTTTTATGCAATTACCGCTCCCTTTTGCCTTTGGTCTTACTTCTGTGGGGTCTTCTCAAGGAGTTTCTTCTCTTGCTTACTCTCAAATGAGGAGCTTGCTCTTGAGGAATGGAAGAAGGTGCATCAATTTCTTGCAATTGGGAAGATTGAAGAACCTTATCAGTTTTTGGAGGTAGATCCATTATGATTTCTCATCCACTTCTTCCCGATCATCATCGTCCTTAAACCCAACCGTTTTCCCAAAGTCATAGCATTAAGAGATTTAAGATGGATGACCATATGAGAAGGCATAGCAGCACTAGACTTAGCTTGTAATGCCCTAAATATTGATTTAGGGCTAATGACAATTATTGAAAAATGATTTGAGGAATTAGAATGGATTTGAGATCTGAATTATTATTGGAAATGCCCAACACCTTGTATTTTAGCATAATTATGTGATGAAATAATTATTGGGCTAAAATAAGGGTAAATGGCGCATAAAAAAGAGGAAAATAATTAATTATGTGTTATGTGGCAATTTAAATAAATGTGCCATAATCACTGAGAAATTAAAAGAATGGCCATAGGTTAGTGATTAATGGAGCAATTAATTACTAACTAAGAGAAAAAGAGATATGAGAGTAAATGGCTAATGGGGGGATTAAAGTGGCTAATTAGTGGTTTACTTTGTGAGATTGCATGAGATGAAGACAAGTGTGAAGTTGGGATGAAGCAAGAGAGTATAGAAAAGTCAAGAAAACATTTTAATATCATTTCTCTCTCTCCCCCTCTCTCTTTGTGCATTTAGGCATGGGCTTGGGAGGAAAAAAATCAGATCCCATCATGTTCATCATCATCTTCATCTCTCCTCTTCCTCTCTCATGTGTCCTCCATTATTGGCCAAAGGAGGAAGAAGTTCTTGAGAAAATGTAAGCTTTTGACCCTCAAAATGGCTTCTAATAGAAAAATGCTCTTCTATAAAGTTGTTCCTTGTGTTGAGAGATTCAATTTCATGGTTTTAGTTTATCCATTTGGTGATGTTTGAGCTTTCACGAAATTGTGGACTTGGGTGAATCAAGGAACTCCTTTGGGGAAAGTTGTAAAGGTGAGTAAGACAAACCTTTTCATATAGGTTTTGTAGCCATTGATTGAGTTTGAATTTTTTGGAATTTTTGCTCTAATTTTCATGATTTAGGGTCATAGGGGAGTACGGTATGTTGTTGTCATGGAAATGGTGCCTTGTTTAGTGTTGTGAATTAATAGAATTGAATTGAAGCCTAAATGTAAAGTTTGACACCTTTGTGTTGGTTTTGTGTATTGGACAAAAGCAGGACATGTCAATGAGTTGTGATTTTGGTCATTTTAAGGTTACCATTGTGTTCCTTATGAAAATTTATGTGGAAATAGGTTTGATTGTTAATTTTGGAGCCATTGGACACTTTGGTAGAAAATTGGCAATATGTTAACTGTAAAACTCTGTTCTGGGCAGTCAGTTTGCATGAAAGTTTTAAATGACCAAATGATGTTTAAAAATTAAGAAACTTTCTAGTCTTAAATTTCACATCCCAAGCTTCAAAATTGACACATAAAGTGTGTCATTTCGTTTTTTGGACTGAGAGTTATGCTTTGCCAAAGTTTAGGATCAAAACTGAACTCTATTTTGGGGAAGTGTTGAGTTTTGTGTAATTCTGGAATTGTGTGGTGATTTTAAGTAATGGTCCATATTTTTCCTATAAAGAGGAATTAGATACCTTTCATTTGGCTTTAGAATCACCTTATTTCAATTTTTCCAGAATTAGTTATAATTTTTGGAATTTCAGCCAGGAAGCAGAATTTTCTTGGCCGTGGCTAGAGGTTATGAGTTGCGGTCCAAGACTTTCTGTGCATCCATTGGCTGCGGCCCATGGGTAGGCTTTAGGCATGGTCAAGTGTTTCCCAAGCCTTTAGGTATGTGTTTAGGCTTTGATTAGCCACCTAAAGGTCATGAATAGTAACCAACTTTAAGTGTTATGAAAATGAGAATTTGGAAAAGAGAATGATCCTATGTCCTTGATTTGGTTATAAGGGTGGATATTCACCTTGATCATGGTTCAATATCGGCTCGGATCATGAGTAGCCGATGCTGGAGCATATATGGAAAGAATAAGGGTAGGGAACTTACCTATCCTGCATGTATTGATATTTGTGTTTGTGTATTGATGCATGTTATTGCTTTGCTTGATTATGTGAAACATGTATGGATTATTGGAGCTCTGTTTCTATTTGTGCTATGGCCATGAGTATGTTGTTGAAACATTAAGCATGTGGATATATCATTATGTGAGCACGAGTTATTGTGATGCAAGCATGTCATGCATTAAACACTTATCTTGCATGCTTATTGGTTTCTGTTTCCTGCTGGGATTCTCTCGAATCTCACCCTCCCCTACCAACATTTTAGATAGGACAATGGCCCGAGGAAGGAGCAAGCAACTAGGGGAGGCAAGAATTCCTTATAGGTATTTGGATTTGGTAGTTGGTTATCGTTATATACTGGGATAATTATATATGTTTGGACGTATATGTTCGGATGATATATTGGAATGTGTATTTGGAATAAGAATTGTGTAATCCCTATATGAGAATTTGTAAAGAGTGTATGTGCCCTATGAATCTTTAGTGAAGGTATCAATTTAGGATTGCCAGGATTATTATTGTGCACTCTGATATTTAGATGAATGTGATTTATCTTCACGAGGTAATTATATTCAAAATATGATTGTGAAACCAGGTTAAATTGTTTGTGAAAGAAATTTGTGAAAACCCTATCTTAAGGATGGGAATGTAAATGAGTTTTGATTATTATTGGTCTCTATTTCATTTTAATAATGTATTTCAGATATAATTACGAAAGGGGGTTACATAGCTTGTTTGTCATTAATGCCATCTGAAAGTTGAGTGATAAAGTAATTCAAGTTAGCGGTTTTAGTCTCCCATTGCTCCATCTTACTTTCCAAACTTGCAAATATTTTGTCAGTTCTAGCATCTTTCTTATTCATATCATCAAGCATAGATTAGACACACTAGAGAAGATGTGAGATGCAGTAATCATATTTGGAACATAAGGTTGAGTTTGCAAAGTTTGAGAAGTGGAAGCGTTATAGTAAGTAAGTTCATCATTATGCTGTTAAAAGTTTTGATGAGCTTTCCAACCTTCACTATAGGTATTGGAATCAGGATCCCACTTAGAGTTTGGTCTCCCCTGACACATAGCATTCTTCATGGCGATTAGGACATAAACTTATAATGTGTAACCCCCTCACCGTAATTACATTCGGATTACGAAATTTAAGTGAAATAGAAACCAATAAGACAAAATAACAATTTATAATCCCTCATCCAAGAGATAGGGTATTTTGAAAATCAGTTCAAAATGTAATTATTCTTGGTCTATTTTGAAAATCAGTTCAAAATGTAATTATTCTTGGTCTCACATTCACATTTGAATATAATTACTTGAGAAATTAAATCACATAATAAATATCAGAGTGCGGAACTAAAATTTGGGCAAACCCTGGGTTACTTACATTTATAACATGGGTTTAAAGGTTTCCCAAAATGGGGATTACATATCCAAAATTATTATTTACATCTCATTTACGAATAGTAATCCCGAATCCAAAATAAAGATAACCAACCACCACACAAAATTCTCAGAGTAATCCTAGCTACTCCTGGTTGTCCGCTTCCCTTTCGAGCCACTCGCCCTGTCTAAAATGTTAGTCATTTGGAAAGAGTGAGATTCTAAAGAATCCCAGTAGTAACAAATTATTCATACCACACGTAATCACATAGCATATGAACAAATCACCATATATCAGCAACACAAATCACACTCCACCCTCATCCCCTTTTACCTCCGGGAAGGTATACCGTCCTAACCCAAACCGTTGTTAGTGACTCAAGGACTGTTGGTATGGAAGTGCATACGAATAGCCTTACAGCTCACATATAGCCTTTCGACCCACAATTAGCCTTTCAGCCCACATAATCACATATATCACACCCTAACCTCATCCCCTTTTACCGCCGGGAAGGCGCACAACCCTTACCCGAACGGTTGTTAGAGACTCAGGGACTATTGGTCTAGCGGTGCATACACAATTCCACATATCTTACAGCATACGAAATCATCACATCACAATGATATAGCACACATACAATATATCACATAAGGTATAAAGAAAGAGTCACTACTTGTATCTTTCCTGACTGGCTCTGGTACCGTGGTCTCACGAGGGCGACAGATGTCAAATCCTATACCAAATTAAGGACAACCAATCAATCTCTTTTCCAAGTTCTTAAATTCATAGTACTCTAAGTTGGTTATCATTTAGGACTCTTTAGGTGGCTAATAAAGGCCTAAACATATGCCTAAAGGGTTGGAAGAAACTACCCCAAAGACCCCTTTTTCGAAGGCACAACATTGATTTCTGACAGCCTCACTCAAGTGAAGATGACCTCACTCAAGTGATGAGAGACTTGTGCTCAGGTGAGAACGACTCTCACTCACAAGTGCTTGACAGAGAGCAACCTTCACGGCCAGATAGTGCTCACAAAACTCGAGCACCAAGCTCTACGCTCGGGTGATGGCTCCAAATATGCTTGAGTCCCGAGAGTGCAACACCACAGTGATGACCCGAGAGCACAAACCACTCCAGAGGCACCAGCTCACTTGAGCATGACACCCAGCACTCAGGTGAGACAACTATGCTTGCGAGTATCAGAGCACACTCTTGGCATTAAACAGTGAGTGAAAACCCGAGAGCAACCCCAACTCTGGGCTCACACTATCACTCGAGCAAGCCCAAGCTCACTCAAGAATGATCTTCCCTCACTCGAGAACAAAGAAGTGCACTCGAGCCTTATTCAAAGAACCCAAATAAAACTCAAAGCAGAAAAGGGAAAATGCACACATCACTCGAGCATGATCTTCCCCTGCTCGAGTGTTGTGTATCAGAGACTAGAAACGCAGAAAACATTAGAAAATACTAGATGGTCAAATTCATACCCAATGGTTTCCAAACTCTACCAAAAGCTCATACACACTTAGTACTGAGTAGGGAACACATTGGTAACCTCTCACACACCCCAAAAACCCTTTTAACCATAATCTATGCCTTTGGGTCTCTATGACACACAATATCCCAATTTCTCTTAACACATTACCAACATTCCAAACTAAATCCAATACTCAAATATCTTTACAATGGACCATTTCCAACATCAAACACAATGAAACTCATATATTCAACATTTGGCATAACTAGGGCAAATTTCCAGATTTTCCCAAAATTATCCAAAAATCACAAATAATACATTAAAATGCACTAAATGCCTACCTCTTCACTTTGCCAAAACCATAATCTTGATTCGTCAACTTTCAATTCCGAATCAACACCCAAATCACTGCTATTTAAAATTCTGAAATCACCACAATGAAGCTCTCAATGAGGTGAACATTAGAGAAGAGGATTTGAGCTTAAGAGGATCATAACTCACCAAGATTCAAGCTTTTCTTCTTCCTCTTCCCTTGCTCAAAGTCGTCAGAAATGGAGGAGAAAGAGAGAGAAAATGAGAGATAGGAATGATGATGATGAAGCTTCTTTTTGGTCTATACTCCCTCCCTTAACCGAACAAGAGAGAAAAGAGAGAGAAAAGTGATTATTTATCCTCTTGTGCCATATCCTATGGTCCACACTATGCCACATGTCAATATCTTAATCACTTCTCTATGAGCTCACATAGACTTCATACACCGGATTCCGACCCATGGTCAAAGAATCTCAACCCTTGATCTTAAATACCACACACATGTATCCCAAATTCACATCACATTAATTCCAAAAGTGTTTAATTACCTAATTACAATTAATCTGAAAGTCATTAGCCCTTAATCCCGAATTAGGATATTACATAATGTGCATCAGAAAACCATAACTACCATAACTAAATGACATAAGAGCTTGTGAATGAGGAGGAGAAGCCACTTGTTGAACACTTAAATTCCGGAGCTCAGATGTAATGAAAGAAAGTTGGGAAGTGACTATGTCCATCTTAGACTCAAGAGAGTTTATTCTCTTGTTAGAACCAAGATCATAGACTCTTCTTAGCTCTCTCATATTGTATTGTTAAGTGTTTCTAGCTCTTGTTCCAATTTGAGCCATGCCTTTTCAACAATGCAATCTTCCAAAGAACCTCCAGCTGTAACATCGAGAATACCCTTCTCATTAAGGAGAAAACCATCATGAAAATACTTAATGAACTTCTCATCAATGATTTGATTGTGCGGGCACTTAGCCAGAAGTTCTTGAAATCGGCCCCAAAATTTGGAAAATGACTCCAAAGGATCTTGTTTGATAGAATAGATCTCCTTTTTAAGTTCTACAATCGTTGCATCAAAAACGTATTTGTCCAAGAAAGCTTTCTTCAAATTAGCCCATGAATGAAGAACATCATTAATATGTCTTGGTAGCATCAAGTACCACTCTTTAGACTTCCCTTCCAGAGTTAAATAAATGACCTTTAACAACACATCATCTAAACAAGCAACAATAGGCTTCCTATTTTAGCAAGCTAAGTGCAAAGCATTGAGATGGTTGTAAGAGTTTTCCTTTTCAAGTCTATAGAAATGAGGTAGTGAATTAAGTAAAGGTCTGTTAAGCTCGAAATTAACCTCAAGGTTAGGGTATACAACACTGAAAGAATCATAAGTCATGTCAGATCTTGTGACATCCCTTATGGTTCTTCTTATTGGGTTACCATTACCATTACCATCCATAGTCGCACCTTGGAAAACACAATAACTGAGATCAATGCAAAAGTCAAGGGTAGTGCCAAAATTGTCTTGCACACAAATTCAAGCAAAATCAAGAAATGGAATGAGTGCAAGTATGTGTGAGTATGTATAATGTGTATGGACAAGAAGAAATGGAGAAAACAAGAAAATTGAGTTAAAATAGACACTATTCACGTGAAAAACTATATCACCAACATTGCAACTTGGTAATTGGAATCATGCACCCAAATAACATCAAAAGAAAATTATTCACAAGTAATTCAAATGCAATGACACCACTTTACATCAACCAAGCACAAAGCAAGCGAAACCAATTAAAAGAAATGCAAAAATGCAAAGGCACATGTAAAAATAAAATAAAATCAAGATATTTATTAGTATTTCTTCAAAATTTTCTATGCAAGATCCAAAATGCTATGATATGCTAAAGAAAACATGAAAAATAAAAAACCACCTAAAATGCAACCTAAACTATGACTAAGTATGAAAATACTAGAATGTAAAAATCATAAAGGGTCACCCCAAGCAAAAATATTTGACACTTAGCTACTAGGGAACCAATTATTTGGCTCCCTGACAATGGTGCCACTTGAAGAATAGGAATTGTTAGCTTTGTGCCTTAGTAACCTCTTTAAAAATTAAACCAAGGATTGCAATATAAGGTGCAATCTCGGATCGTCTCTTAAAGAGCCTTTTATTAATTACCTAGAAACTAAGTGTAATGATTAGCATAAAACATATTTAAATGATTTTGAGATTTTTATTTAACAACGAAATTGTAATTAAACTAAATTGCTTTAAAAACTACTATTTTTGGAACAAAGGTGGAATGGAATGGAAATTGGTTTTGAAAAGTATGATAAAAACCTTCTAGAACAATAAATTTCATCTATCCTTTGCTTCAAAATATTTTTTGGAGTGTGCTAGTTTGAAAAGAAAAAATGCTCGAAAGACCCTTTGAGCTAGTTTGAGCTAGTTTGAGCTAAGTGAATTACATCTTCTACACCGGGCAAGACTTAATCCCTCTAACCAAAACTTAATACAAAACACTAACAATTGCAATCAAAGTCCCTCAAACATTGTTGAGTCTAGTGCATTAATCAATTATTATTTGTAGACCTAGAAAATAGTCACTTCTTAAAACTCTATTAGAAACCACATTGTATGCAATTTATGAAATCACTTAAGTTTTCTAAAATACCAAACCCTATCAACTGATAAGTCTAACATCAAAAGAGAGGAACCCCTACTCTAGAGATGCTATTAAGCACTCTTAGTGTGTGATTATGATTTTGTTAATGCAATTGGTTCCAATGCAATAAAAAATCAACTCAATATCTAAACAATACCATGTAAGAATAGAGAGAATCAAGAGAATTGTAATGAAACATGTATGTAATCACATATATTGATGAGCACAATGTTCAACATAAACTAATTCAAATCACAAAAGGATCAAACAAAGATTAAACAAAACATATTAGTCTTAACAATAAATTACAATTTCTAAAACCAAAGAAATCATAAATATATAGTCAAGCTAATGAACTAAAGCTAAAACTCCCCTTTTGTAGCTCCAAGCATCAAGACTCAATCCATTACTCCATAAGAGGAGGAAATTAGCTGCTACCCCTCATGAAATTAGCTTCAGTAACCAAAATCATCAGTGATGAAGAATAAAACTGAAGCTGTGATGGTGAAGATCAAAGACCTCGATGGTGTCTTCTGAGCTCTCCTTCCCTTCGGCGGTGGTGGTTGTCTAAGATATAAGGACAAAGGAAGAGGATCTCTGAAAGTTGTGCAACTCCGGTTTGGGAGCTCTTTGTCTCTCCTCTGATCATCTCTCTTTCTTTGTTTGTGGTTTCTGACACCTTGAGGTCAGCCGGCGGAGAAGGAATGGTGAGAAAGGAGGCTTAGATCCAAGCTCCTCTCTCCCTTAGCTTTCCTGACTCCTCGCTTTCTCTCTCAGCCCTCTTTCCTCTTTGCTCCTTGCTACCAGCTCTTCGCCTCTATACTCTATCTTTATTTAGAATCGAAGAAGAAGAAAGAAGACCACCAGGTCGGGTTGCTCCAATTGCAAACAGATCCATTGGTCAAAACGTGCAATATGAAAACTTTGAAAGATTTTAGGAGGGACTAACCATGAATATTGAAAACTTTTATGGGTCTATCTATAACTTTCAAATAATTTGGGCCCTTTTCTATAATTTCTTCTGAGTCTTTTCTTCATTAACTTCATAATTTCCAAAAATGTTCTGCAATTTTTTTCCAAACTGATCTGCAATTAAAATAAACCCAAAATGTAATACCTTATATTCCAAAAATTAATCAATTAAGGTAAATCGTAAAATATATGCCATTTTTGCCCCTTTTCAATATTAATTTCATATAAACACATTTAATCATAATTAAATCACAAAAGTGACATTTTAAGCTCAATTATCATGACAAAATCCCTAAATAAAATATAAAAGTATATAATAAAATAGGGATTTGTCAGACTTAGTAAATAAAAAACTACATATAAAGACTTAGTTAAATATAAATATTAGAGGATTATGATATTATGAGTACAATGCTGCAACAATAATAATAAGCCTTATTCTGTTAGGTGAGGTCGGGTACATACATGGTGAATGAATTGACAAAGCAAAATATAACCTGTAAAGATACAAATACGGTAATTTCAGTTTTCCAATTGAATTACTGACGAAATAGCAATGGAAATGGATTACCGACGGAAACTATCTATTGCTAAAAAATGCGTCGCAAATTGGTTCACCAGCAGAATTTCAATTCCGTTGAAAATTACCAACAAAATTTATTTTTAACAAAAAATATTCCATGTGGCGGCCCACCTTCACCAGCCGCCATGTGTTCTTACCCTCTTGCGATAAGTATCCACATCAAATAATTGTTTAGTTGTTTTGAAAAAGGAAGGAATTGAACCTTCGACCTTCTCACACTCATTTTGATGCCTTTACTAGCTGAGCTGCTTTGACCTTGCATTATTTATTCACATAATATTATATATTTAACATAACAATGACAAAATAAATATAATATTAATCTAAAAATATATATAATATTAAACATAAATTTATATTTTTATATATATTTATATATTTCACATCTTATATCATATTTTTTAAAATTATTTTATTTTATTTTTTATTTAAATATTTATTTTAATAAAATAATATTTAATATATTATATTTAATATTAATTTTGTGATAATTAAGCATTTATATTTATATTTTTATTATATATTATTTTATTTAATTTTTTATATTATATTATATAAATTATTAATATAAAATAATAAAAAATTATAAATAGAAGGGAGGTATGTGTAACTAAGGCAAAACAAAATGGTAGTTAGAGTACTTTACTCTATTATTAAATAAACTTTTAGTTTCTCAAAATGTATTTATGAATGTTGACTAAGATATAAGTTAATGGACATATACATAATTAATACAAATAATATTTATAACATTTTATTCAATTAATAATTAATAACTGATAGTAACAGATTGTCATTTGACATTTCGACAGTTTTGAACTATGGGGGAGAGGCTAGCTGAAGAGATATTTCGGTAATAACGATATTCCTTCTGTAATACCCTTATCTCATTTTCCATATTTTCAAAGTGCTTGCGCGTAGTTTGGTGGGCACACAGGAATAGCGTAAAAATACCGATATATAGTATATTATTACATAGAAGAATTCCCTATAGGGTTGGTAATATATACAACTTTTGGAAATATTCTAAATTAAAGACTACATATAATCACGAACTTCATCTCAGGAAACATGTCCATCAGTTCCCCATATCTACGTCCTTGCTTTTTGAGCTGCTGGCACCCCCTAAGATATTTATATTTAGCAAAAGGGGTAAGATTCCAAGGAATCTCAATAGAAACATATTATCGTTCACATAACATGCGATAAGTAAATATGACATGTACAATATATGCACCAATTAATGAAAATATAATCACATAGCCATGTATACATGAATAGGGCACTAGCCCCACTAATTGTACACCGGTTGGATTCTCATCCAATCCCCCAGGTGTAAGTGCACTTCAGGCACTAACTAACCCCTCTATGCAAACCATGTTAATTAATAAAAGCGCAACCAATGGTATCCACACAATCTTATAGACTAAGGCATGATGTATGAAGGATAATGCCCTTGCCTCAAGTCTCTTTCACCCTGTTTAGTATGCCTCAAAAAGCGTGCCAAGCTACGACTACTAATTCGGTCCTAATGTAACACCCCGAATTTTATATTCACCAAATATATTATAATTATTCGAGAAATTCAATAAAATGGTGAATATTCATAAGAAAATTAGCAAATTAATTCAAGGAAATTAGATTACAAAGGTTATGGCAAAATCGAAACTTTGCCGATTTAGCACAAAATTAATTATTTTCCAATTAATTGAAGATAATTTCAAATAATTAAGGAAAATAAAGGAGAATGTATATTTGGAATATGCTTGGTGGAATAAATCAAGAGTTGTGAAATTGGAAGAACTTGTGCATGATTCCTTTAATTGAAATTATGGAAATGTTGAAACAATTTCTATTTCCCTTTTTCTTGCAAATTTTCGCCTAGCACAAGAAAAATGGGAGGGAAAATGATTAATGGGATTAAATATGTCAAGTGTCATTATCCTATGGTAAAGGGATTAGTTTATAATTAATGAAGATGAGCACATGTCAAATTGTGTTAAAATAATGTTACGTTTACATAGTAATCATGATTATGGTACAACAATTGAGTGCATGGTTGGATTAGTTAAAAGAAGCCATTTGGTTAGTGGAGACATAAGGGGGGATGGTTTTGAGCTAACCAAAGGGAGAGGAAAATTAGTTTAAGGCTAATTGAAGCCTTATGACATCAATTGGAAAGAGATGAAGCTAATGCTAAGTGTCACCTGTGATGCATTGATGGAAATCAAGTGATTAAAGGAGAATAGAGATATTTTATAAAAACTATTTCTTCCTCTTTCCGTTCCTCATTTTGTCCAAGAAGAGAACAATAAGAGAGAGAGAGAGAGAGAGAAGGAAGAAGGGAAAGCTTAAGGTAAGTGTTGATTTCTTAAGAGTTTTTGTAATCTTGCTTTGAAATATTCTCTAAACTCTTCTTCTCTATGGAATCAATGGTTTAGAAGACATATCTTGAGCTCAAGGAGAGAGAGAGGAGGGCGCCTAGAGAGAGAGAACTCAAGAACTTAAGAGATAATTTCTGAAACTTTAGATCTATACTAGTATGATGTTATTGTTGAGGTTTGTAGTTGGATTTGGTGATTTTTGGTTAAGTTATAAATTTGGAAAGTCCTAATCCTAAGGGGTTATGCTGCCCAAAATTCTTTGAATCGTGATTAGTATGTGTTTAAATGACTTAATAAGGGATTAGAAATGAAAAGGTACAAGCTTTGGAAGCTAAAACACAAAACTCCAATTTTTTCCTTTTCTTGGCATATGTTTTGTCCAAGCACAGATATGGGGGAAGGAGTTGGATTTTCAATGATTTGATGGTTCCATTGGATTTGGGAGGAAAATATGTGGGGTTACATTTGGTCACTTTTTCGAAAAAGCCCCAAAAAGCATAATTACGAAAATTCCACTAAAATCCTAAAATAGGGCTATCAAGGGTAATTTCGTAATTTGACATTGAATTTGGTAATTTTGATCTCGGAAATGGATTCCTTGGGTAAAAATATGTTAGGATAGCTAAAGTCAAAATTTTGGGAAAACATGTTGTCGGCCCGAGTATGGCGAGGCCAGGCTAGGGTCCCAGGGGCATTTTGGTAAATTTTCACCATAGACTAATATAACCACAAGAAACACTATGGAAGAGTCTAAAATGATACTTGGATAGGTTATGACCTATTTCTTGTATATTTAATATTTTAGGACATAGTCAGAAGCCGGAAGCCGGAAGCGACACTTTTTACAAGGCACATTAAAAAGGGGTTGAAAGAACTTTGAGGTAGGGACATTATCCTTCATACATCATACCATAGTTATATGATTGTGTGATGCCATTGTTTGTAACTGTGCTTTATTAATCAACATAGTTTGCCTAGAAAGGGGCTGTTAGTGCCAGAGGTACACTTACACTAGGAGTTGGTGAGAATCCAACCGGTGTAGATTAGTAGGGCTGGGCCCTACTCATATATACATGGTGATAATGTATTTATATTTTTTATTAATTGGTTCATACATGGCGCATATCATATTTACTTTTCGCATTTTATATGAACGATAGCATGTTTTTACTGGGATTCCTTGGAATCTCACCCCTTTTCTAAAAACAAACATATCAACGGGTGCCAGTAGATTGAAAGGCAAATGCGTAGACTCTGGGAAGTGATTGACATGAGTCTCAGGCAATGTTAAAGTCAGTGGTTGTTATAATTGGAAATACTGTAGTATTCTGTATTTTGTCGACGGATGACTTTGGATTGTAAATGAATACTTTTATCAGTATATATGTATTTTTCTATATGCCCATGGAATATAGTCTTTATTATTACTCTTCAAATATCGAAATGGAAATGGGTATTGACACTTAAAATACCAAATGTACAAGAAATAAGTTAAAACCTATCCATGTATCATTTTAAACACTTCCATAGTATTTATTGTGGTAATATTAGCCTATGGTAAAAATTTACCAAAATGCTCCGGGACCACGGCCCTGCCCCGTCGTACCAGGCCCGCTGCACTTTTTCTGAAATTCTAACATGGGCTATTTTAACATATTTTTGCCTAAGGAATCTATTTCATACTTAGAATTACCAAATTCAATGCAAAATTATGAAATTTCCCTTGGCAGCCCTACTTTCTGGGTTTCAGGGGCGTTTTCGTAATTATGTCTTTTCAAGCTTTTTCGAAACAGTGGCCAACTGTAATTCCACCTAATTTTCCCTCCTGATTTCAATGAAATCATCAAATCATTGGAAATCAAACTCATTGCCCCTGGTTCAGACCTGGCTGAAATACTCATAACTCTAGAAAAAATCGGGGTTTTACAATTTCGGCTTTGCAAACGTGTTCTTTTATACTCCTAACCACTGTATTGACTATTCCTTTAAGTTACAACTACCATTTAGTCCCAATTTAGGTAGCATAACCCCTAAGGAAACCCATTTCCAAAAATTACAAACAAAGACAATCCGGCGAAATTTCACCGATTAAATTGTCCACAGAAGCCATAATAGTCAATATACAAGAATTTGGAAGTTACCTCAAGCTCCCACTAGCTTTTCCCCTGATATGGCTGAAACCCTAGTTGTTCTAACACCAAAAGATGAGCTTCCAAACCTTAAAGAACATATAGGGGTAGCTTAGAATTGGAGTTATATGTGTTCAGAGCTAAATCGTCAGAGAAATTGGCTTACCGTACTAGTTTTCTTCTCCTTCTCTCACTAAACTCTCTCAACTCTTTTCTCTGTAGTTCAACTGCTGTGTGCGTGGAAATAGGCTGGAGAAAGGAAGATGATGATGATTAATATCATATACTTTATGATATTTAATTATTTATTGAATTTTTCCAAATTTCGTATTTAAGGAAAATTCTGGCAGATTTTCTACCCAACTTTGAAAAATCATAACTAAATTTGTAGACATCATATTGAAGTGATTCTAAAGGCTATAAAACCCTTATTGAGTCTAGTTTTAAGGAAAAATATAGCCTTTATCCAAATGGAAGCAAAAGATTCCCAGATTTTCAATCTTAACATGTTGTTTTAGAAAAATCACAGTTTTTCTAGGCTAAAAATAAAAATTCATAACTTTTTGTATATAACTCTAATTGAATTATATGACCTATCAAATTAAAGCTTAGGATGTTTACTTTCACTCTATAAAATTGCATAATTTTTCAACATCATTGTTCATTCAAAACCATATAACAAGCTCAGTGCCTCATAGGTGATTTCACCAGAAACATTATTCACTTTTCAATTTTCAATATATAATTCCTATGGCCATTAATATGCATGATTTTATTGAATATATTAAATAATTACAATACATTCTTGGTGAATAAAATTTGGGGTGTTACACTTTCAGTCCTTTATATAAAACATAGTTGACTTTCTTTTTTGAAATATTAATGAAGTTAAATAAGTTAGTTAATTATAACATATTTCATGTATCATTTGATTATATATCAGTTCAAAAGTCAAACAAATTAATTTAGTATAAAAAATATAAATATCAATACTTTAAAGTAATTTATTTAGCTTCCTTAATCTCTTCAAAACACTCAACTATGTTTTATATTAAAGACCAGAGGAGTATTATCTGTTTTATAGAAATGATTTTACCTCCATTCTTAATTATGAGAATTAGTTTAAAAATAAATTTTGATGACATTTTTTTATTTTTTATTTTATATTTATCACTTTTCTTCAAACTAATTTGTGTGATCTATAAACTGATAAATAATTTAATAGTAGACATAAATATTTTAAAGAGATCATGTAACACATACTATAATTAAGTAATTTTTTTCTTTCTTTTCAATCGTAATTTTGTAGGAAAATTAACTTTGAAATTGCCGTGCTTGGGTGGACTGTTTAGTTAACAAATTATGAGTATATAGGAATCAATATATATGTAATTGAAAAAATTTATAAGTATCCAATAGAAAATAGGAAAAAAGGAAAAAATCCCTTGTTAAAAATTGTATTGGTAAAATAATTATACACATGGAGTAGCGATACTCTGATTTAAGTCACTGCCATCATTAAAATTTTCTATGGGAAACTTTTCCCCATTTATTCCGGGAAAAAAAAAAACCTACACACAAAGACGTAATTAAAGTTGAGGTGAAATTATAAAGACTTGGATATTATTTTTTGGGAAAATCCCTATAAAATCTAGTTGAAATATGAAAATTCTAATTGAGGCCAACACTTTCAAGAAATTACTAATCAAGACAAGAGTCTTAATTAAGGATTTTTGAATGTCATTAAAAGATTAGATACCCATCTCTAGTTAAAAACAAAAGCTAAAGGTAAGTGATTTTAATTATTTTAAGCAGATTTAATTTACAAATTCTTGTAATTCTAATCTCACCACAGATTCTTCCATTATATGAAATGGCGAATTGATTTCATTTTCATTAAAATTTATTATTGACAAGCTATAGCTGATTGCTCTACCAGTTGCTCAGGCAAAAAAGAAAAGTGACCGTAAAATACGAAAGAACAAAAAAAAAAAAAATCATTTTGCGAAATGGATGTAAGAGTTGCGAGAGAAATAGGTTTGTGGGGAACATGGGAATTCGGAGAATGAGTATCTTGGTCTCAAAACGAAAGGATTGGTTTAAGTAAGTTGAGAGGGGGCTTCACACCTAGCTCGTGCCCAATGAAATCTCATTGAAATAATTATAATTAAAATTAGGATTAGTTTCTCTTTTTAACTAGAGATGTGCATCCAAGTCTTTTAACAATATTCAAAAAATATCTAATAAGAACTCTTATTCTAATTAGGAATTTGTTGAAACTGTAGGCCTCAATTAAAATTTAAGTATTTCAACTGGATTTTATTGGGGTTTTCCCTTATTTTTCCTATCAAGAAAACCATATTTTAATACTTAATTTCTTTGATGAAAATATAAAATTCAAATAAGGAGGTTAATATTCTTATAATTTCGAGTGACATTTTTAAATATAAGTATTAGAGGATTATGATAGTGTGAATATTATCAACAACATCGCGTCTTATTCCACTAGATGGGGTCAACTACAAATATTATGGAGGCAACATCCACGAAAAAAAAAAATAAAAGAACTAATGAGTCACGTGAGTTAAATGAATTCTAATTAAATAAAGCATAAGAAAAATTTAAGCCAACACCAATAAATAATAGATCACGATGAGCATAAGTCAGATATTTGCATTGATAAAAAGTTATAAATGATTATTATTGGCATAATATATTATAAGGGGCCAGCTATGGGACCTTATTATAGTCAAAACACACAATGAAATAAGAAAGACATACTTATTGAAACAAACACCCACAAACTATAACAGAACATTAAACTAAATATTATTGCACTAGCACTACAAAAAAAAGAGATTTTGTAGTGGCAAATTTGTAGCGGTTAAAATTAACTGCTATAAATTATGACATTTGTAGGGGTTATAACATAACCGCTACAAGTTTGTAGTGGTAAGCTACATGCCAAGAGGTGCGATTGATTAGCAATGTTATTTGTAGTTGTTAAAAGGATATAACTGATACAAATATGGCGCGAGTTTCCCACCAAAATTTGTCGCGATTTATTTGTAGCACTTACAACATATAAACTGCTACAAAGTTCGTGCCTCTTGGCACCAACAAGCCACGCCAATAGTGTAGCGGTTACAACGAATTGAACTGATACAAAATGCCAAAGGTCGCCTATTTGTAGCGGTTAGGTTTTCATAACCACTATAGAACTTCAAAGGTCATCATATTTGTAGCGGTTAGGTTTTTGGAACTGCTATAGAACTTCAAAGGTCGTCGCTTTTGTAGTGGTTATAAAATTTTGCCGCCCTAGCTTTTTTGTAGCGGTTTATGTAAATAACTGCTACAAAGTCCTCAACTATAAAAGCCCGCCACCCCTTCCGTTTTCTTGTTTGGCCATTTTGTTTTTTGACGTTTGTCTGAGAGTTTTCCTTTAGATCTGAGCATTCTGACGTTTGTTAGTGAGTTTTTGCAGCAACATTTCTCATTATTCTCTCTTGAGGTATGGACAATACATATTTTATTGTTATTTTTATGATAATTCTAAATATAAATGTGACTAATTAGTTTGTTTTTTATTTTTATTTTGCAGTTGATATGACTTCAGGGATGGATAAGGGGTAGGAGCCCGAGGTCCCTAGACCGATTCTGCGAGGTGGTTGTAGCAAAGGAGGGGGCAGCACGGAGGGAGGTTGACCATGCCATTTCGGTCAATCTCCCTAAGCAGTCATAGGAGTCAGCCCTACCACAGGCACCGGGAATCGTGCCACAGGAGAAGACTGACTACGCCAAAGGTGCCTGATCTGGGAGAAGGAGATATCAGTGTTAGTGACTATGACGCGAACGAGGACTTCGACATCCCGATTTCAACCAGAGACATGAAGCAGTTCTTGGATGACGAGGAGGCGAGGGACCAGAACAACCCATGATGGTCGTCTTCTCGGTCTACTGGGTTTGAGGTGCAGGTCCAAGGTAAATATATATTTTTATTTAATAAATTAAATATTTAAATTTGAAATGATAAGTTTGAATTGCAATTTATCTAACGTGCAGTAAATTGTGCAGATGAGTAGGGGAACGTGTAACATCCCAAAGTTTAGTAAAGGTTAAATTAATCAAAAAGAAAAATTTACATGGTGTTAAAGTTAGTTTTTGGAAGAAGGGAAGACTAGGATGATTATGGTTATTTACTTGGCCAAGATTTAACCACATAAGTTAAGTAAGACCCAATGGCCATTCAGTTAATATTGCCATAATCAAGGGCAAGAGAGACATCTACCATGTGATTTTGAGGTTAGAATTGGAAACTAAAATCAAGGGCTAAGATTTGCCCTTGGAAAAAAAAACAAAATTTTAAGAGACAAATTGGACAACATTTACCTAACACCACACTCATAATTGTCCATTTAATTAAAACTCTTACACACATGAAATTAGATAATTCCCAATAATCTCTTGACACTTAATTTTCCATAAAGATGAAGAGATGAGAGGATAAGACTTAAAGCAAAAGGAAAAGAGGTAGACATCTACCTAACATTGCATATCATTTTATCCTACTCTCTCACACTTATTTCGGCCAATACATGAGGAGCAAGAGAGGAAGAGTTTATTTAATATATTCCCTCCCCATTTAAGTCAAGAAGGATGGCCAAGCATGAGGAAAAGTGAGAGAGGGAGTTGGTCCACATGACAACATCATACTCTCTCCACTCTCTTTAATTTCGGTCAAGACAAAGGGAAGAGAGAGAAATAGCTCAAATAATGCAACTCTTCATCTTTTGGTGCAAAAAGGACTTCCAAATTAAATTAAGAATAAAAGAAGGGAGGGCACCACTTTCATTAATTTATTTCAAGATGATAATGTACCACTTAGTCATAAATGTTAAAATACTCATCTTTTCTCTCCCAACTTTCTCAACTTTCGCCCAAGCATTCAAGGTGGTGGAAGATTAATGAATAAAACAATGTACACTCTCATTCCTCACTCAAACTTTCGGCCAACACTTGGAAGAATGGGAATAAATGTTTAATCCATTCAATTCCTCATTTACGCACTCACAAGTCGGCTAGAACCATAGGAAAAGAGAAAGAGAAAGAACTGAAACTTGAAGAGCAAAGGAGCAAGAAACAAAGGTAAGTCATATTCACTCTCTAAATCACTTTTCTAGCTCTTAGAGTGTTCATAAACATTGTTCCTCTTGATGAGAGCTTCAATTCTATAATCTCAGATTTCTCATCTGAGGTGTTTTGTGTCAGTTAGTTAGCCGGAGTGCCGCTGGAATACCGAACCACTTGTAGGAACTCGAAGAGGTAAGTGTAGGTTTCATTTTGAACCGATTACTTCGTGTTTTCGTTGAGTTATTCCTTGTTCTTGAACCAACCATGTAATTCAACCAAGGGGTGTTTTTGAAGACTAAAGATATTTTAAATCATATATAAGGTGATATATGATATTAATGAAGTATTAGACTTGTTGGAGTTCAAAAACGCAAACTTGATTTTGGTGTTTTTGGAGAGCAGTGTTGGTCAGAGGTAAATTTGGTAGAAAGAGTTTGATTTTGGTTTTTTTGAGCTTTTTATTGGATTCTACACGAAAAATTGTGTCAGAATACGCTTTGATTATAATTTTTAGAAGACCGATTAAAAAGCTTAAATACTAGAACTTTAGTTCACTAAGCTGCCAGTATGCGTTTTTGTCTGACAGTTTTGTTGTGGAAAAAATTTAACTATCCAAACTTCATCTGATGATGATGAAATTTTCCATAATTAAAGTACACCTAAAGACCTTTATTTTGATAGGTATTATGAAGGATTTTGATAAGTATTTTAGGAGATATGAGTGTTTGAAGTAGACCATTAAAACTGGTCAGAGTTTCTGGTAGCAAGGGAAGACCTAAAATCTGGAAATTTTCTGTGCGCAGAAGACTGTGGAAAGTATTTTTCCCTTAAAATAGACTTAATAAGGGTGACACAGAATTTTGGATCATCCCAATTGAATTTTTCTAGAATTAGTTACGATTTTTCAAAATTCAGTGAAAAATCTGTCAGCTTTTGGTAATTGTGCGAAAATTCAAAGTTAAGAGTTTTGTAATAGAATTGGACCTTTAAGAATTGAGTTAAGCCTTTGGAGTTGCTTGAGCTCATTAGCTACATATTGGGCCTAATGAAGTTATCCTAATGATAACCAACATAAGAGAATAATTTATGAAGGAACAGGACTAAGAAATAACTCATTGCCCGTAAATTATAATTTATAGGACTTGACACTTGCCCAGGACATCTAAAGCACGTCATTCAAGATCAAGATTTGGAAAAATTGTCAGGTAGTAACTTATCCCGCACATACTATGTGATATGTTATATGCATGTTTGTACCACTGTTAATTTAAAACATTCAGATGAGAAGGGCTAAGGCCCGAAAGAATTTCCCAGCGCTATGGCAAGGGACGGTTGTCCTTGAATTGGTAACTTTATGCTTTCTGCATATTGTGAATTTATCTCGGAATGTTGAATATGTTGATTGTACTATAACTTTGGTTGACATGGCATGATATATATGTGCATTTTATATGAGTGATGTCTGTTACTACTGAGATTCATTGAATCTCACCTTATTTTCCCAAAACAAATTTTCAGCTCGGGCAAGTAGTTCCTCAGGCAAGAAGGTAAACACGAGTGAATGAAGCAAAGGACTTAGAATTTAACTTTCCGTTGGTTATCTATTTGGAGTTGTATTTAATTTGTATTTAAGTGTGGTCAGTCTCATACTGACAAGACCATATAGACACGTAAATAAGAGCCTATGTATAAGCAAACGCAAAGTGCATCCGAACTAGTAGTGGACAGCCGTTCATTTAGGGCCGTTAATTTATTATAGTCGTTTGGGTTCCAGCAGAGAATTTATTAGTAAAAACTCTGATATGAAGAAATGAACCAAAAACGGATGGCTTGAAATGAATCATAAAATAAAATGAGACCAAATCTGAAAACGATTTTTGAAAAGATTGTTGAAAAACCCACTCCACTCACTATTTGAAGATGGGACTTATGCTGTTTACAAAAGATTATCGGTCTCCTTATTAAAGATAATACTGCACTTCAGCCATCCAAACGCTTTGAAAACATGGGTGTTACATTTATTGGTATCAAAGCATAAGTTATTGGCTCTAGGATAAAGTTCTCTGCTTATGTTAGCACAATTCATAAAATCTAACCCTTCATTAGTTGCTTTATGCTAGGGAAACATGTCTGATAGAAAAAGACAAAGAAGTAGTTCACCCTCGTCTGTTAACCAGCCTTTCCTAAAGCATCGTATACCGGAGGGTAAACTTTATGTTGTCATTAATAAAGGGGAGCGTAGTGGAGGGCATGGACTGAGGGTATTGCGTACAGTAAGGAAAAGAGTTCCCAACCATACGATAATAATGATAAAGGCTAGGCAGGCTAGTCCTGGCATAGAGCCATCTATAGGCAATACTAGTGATCCCGAGAATGACAAGATTTTTTAGGGCACCGATTCTGATACTGAGTCTAGAGCCCTGCTAACTAAATTATTCTTTGACCCACACCCAGACCATGAGTTGTGGGAGTGCTTTAAGGAATTATACTTGCTTCATTTCAACACATATTTTTCCTCTATGGCACGATATGTATCATTCTTTGGAGAGGTAAGTAATTTGTATAGGCAAAAGGCTGAGTGTGGGTTAGTATGGACTGATAATATCTGGATCCAAACCACACTAACCTACCTTCCCGATTTTTCTGCTTAGATTAAAAAGAAGAATGAGATCATATTTTGGGGTCCTTTTGAGTTTGAGAATTTTTTGGATCACATAGAATCATATATGGTACAGAACATAGACTGGTAATGGTCGGGCCAGTTGGACTGGCTATAGTAGCATCAAAAAGGCTACTTTTGTGTAAATATTAGGACACACCCCGGTAGTTCTTTTATAGGGCAACTAATTTATTGTACATGTAGAAAGCCTGGACACTTTATGAAAGATTGCCCACAACGAGCAACTGAGGCCAAGTCAGAGAACTAGGGTAGAGTTTTTGCCATGACGCATGAGGAGGCCCAAGAATCACTAGAGATGATCCAAGGTACTATCCTCCTCCATGGTAATACTTTGCACGCATTGTTTGACTCGGGTGCTAGTCATTCTTTCATTTCATATGATTGTGCTGAACGATTGGGGCTAAGCATCGATAAATTCCATATGACTTGACTGTATCGACGCCTATGGGTGTCAAAACTGTGACTGCTGATGTATGTCTATGTTGTGCTATAAATGTTGAGAGGTATGAATCTGTAATAGATCTAATTTATTTGCCACTCCAACAACTGGAAGTCATATTGGGTCTAAACTGGTTGACGGCAAATAATATGTTACTTGATTATGGTAATAAGAGGGTAGTATTTCCAGAACTGCAAACAAAACTTGATGCTAGTCCAAACCTAAACCTTCTCTCTATGCTGAAGCTAAAAAATGCCTAGGGAAAGGGTGTCAAGGGTATATAGTGTTTTTTCTCTGTTCAGGCAGAGACAAATGTAACTCTTGAAAATGTACCTGTCGTGAATGAATTCCCTGAGGTTTCCCCAGAAGATATTATTGGGTTGCCTCCAGAAAGAGAAGTAGAGTTCACAATTGAAATTGCACCAGGAGCTGTATCTGTATCCAAAGCACCTTATAGAATGGCACCAAATGAAATGATGGAACTAAAGAAGCAAATTGAAGAACTTTTGGAGAAAGGATTTATCCGACCCATTGTTTCACCATGGGGAGCACCAGTATTGTTTGTTAGAAAGAAGGAAGGAAGCCTAAGGCTATGCATTGACTACAGAGAATTGAACAAGGTGACTATAAAGAATAAATATCTGCTTCCTTGAATTGACGATCTCCTTAATCAATTGTCTGGATCTAGTGTGTTCTCAAAGATTGACCTGAGATTAGGTTATCATCAGTTGCGAGTAAAGGCTGAAGATATACCAAAAACATCTTTCAGGACCAGATATGGTCACTATGAATTTTTAGTGATGCCCTTTGGCCTGACTAATGCACCTGCCATGTTTATGGACTACATGAACCGGATCTTTCGTCAGCACTTGGATCAATTTGTGTTAGTCTTCATTGATGACATCCTGATTTATTCTAAAAATAGAGAAGAGCATGAGGAGCATCTGAGGATCATGCTGAGCATTTTGAAGGAAAAACAACTCTTTGCCAAACTCAGTAAATGTGAATTTTGGCTATCAGAAGTTAAATTTTTGGGTCATGTGATTTCAGAAGAAGGGGTCTCTGTCGATCCTAGTAAAGTAGAAGCAGTGTTAAACTGGAAGAGGCTAGAAACTGTTACAGAAATACACAAGTTTCTGGGTCTTGCCGGTTACTATCGCAGGTTCATACAGAATTTTTCCAGAATTGCCTTACCATTGACAAAGCTCACAAGAAAGAACCAATCATTTGTGTGGGATGAACAATGTGAAAAGAGCTTTACACAGCTGAAGGAGAGATTGATGACCACTCCAATATTGATTATCCCAGATCCCCGTGAAACCTTCGTGGTGTATAGCGATGCTGTAAACAGGGATTGGGATGTGTCCTTATGCAACAAGGCAGAGTAGTGGCGTATGCCTCTCTACAGCTGAAGACTCATAAATTGAATTACCCCACTCATGATTTGAAACTTGCATCGAACGTGTTTTCTCTGAAGATATGGTGGCATTATCTGTATGGTACCACTGTAGAATTATACTGCGATCACAAAAGTCTTAAATACTTACACGATTAGAAAGAACTTAATATGCGGCAGCGGAGATGGATGGAGTTGTTGAAAGACTATAACCTGGAGATTAAATATCATCTAGGGAAAGCGAATGTTGTCGCCGATGCTCTTAGTAGGAAGGCAATGCAGGTGGTAGTTATGATGGTACGAGAACATAAATTACTAGAGGAATTCAGGAATCTGAATCTGTCAAATCAAGTATTCCCAAACATGAATGTACCAAATGAAGTAGTTATTGCTAACTTCAATATTAGTCAAGAGGAAAGTGGTCTGAGGGGAGAAATAAAAGAAGCCCAGAAGCAAGATGAGCAGGCCATGTATATTCAAGAAATGATCAGAATAGGTGAAAATCCAAACTATGATCTTTTGCCCAATGGGTTAGTCAGATACCAGAAGCGAGTATATGTTCCACCAAAGGCTGACCTAAGGCAAAAAATTTTGGGTGAGGCACATAAGAGTAATTATACTCTTAATCCAGGAGCAATCAAGATGTACCACAACTTGAAATCAGAATACTGGTGGCCAGGATTGAAAAGTGATGTAATCAAGTATGTTGCACGATGTCCTACCTATCAAAAGGTAAAAATTGAACATCAACGACCATCAGGACTTCTACAAAGCCCCAAAATTCCAGAGTGGAAGTGGGAGAGTGTTACCATGGATTTTGTGGTAGGATTACCCAAGATCAGAAACTACGATGCAATATGGGTAATTGTTGATCGATTTACAAAGTTAGCTCATTTCGTACCTATCAATGCTGGTTATTCTCCTGAGAAGCTAGCAGAAATTTATATAAAGGAGATAATCCGATTGCATGGTACGCCAAAGAGTATTATCTCTGATAGAGATCCTCGCTTCACATCTCGATTTTGGAAAGCTCTACACGAAGCATTAGGTATGAAGTTGAAATTTAGTACGGCTTATCATCCACGAACGGATGGGCAGTCAAAGAGGACTATACAGACACTAGAAGATATGCTACGAGCATGTGTTATAGATTTCAAGGGGAATTAGGATCATTTCCTTCCACTTTCCAAATTTTCTTACAACAAAAGCTATCATGTGAGCATTCAAATGGCTCCATATAAAGTACTCTATGGAAGGAAATGCCAGTCACCTCTCTACTGGACAGAATTATCAGAGAGAAAATTGTATGGGCCAGATCTGATGGATCAGACTTCAGAACAAATAAAAACTATTAGAAAGAGGCTCCTTGTAGCACAGAACAGACAGAAATGCTGCGCTGACAAAAGAAGAAGACCTCTAGAATTTGAAGTTGGAGATCATGTATTCTTGAAAGTATCTCCAGTTACTAGAATCGGTAGAGCGATAAAGAGAAAGAAGTTAAGCCACGGTATATTAGTCCTTTTGAAATTCTTACGAGAATTGGACCAGTGGCATACAAAATAGCTTTACCCCCAAACCTGAGTAGACTATATGATGTATTTCATGTCTCTCTGTTAAGAAGTACCAACCAGACCTCTAGCACGTGATCGAGTATGAAGAAATTGAGATACGAGAGAATAATACCTATGAAGTAGAGCTGGAGCAAAAATCATTGACCTACAAGAGAAACGATTTAGAAATTGAAGTTTACTATTCATGAAAGTGGACTGGAAAGGTTTTTCTCCAAGAGAGGCAACATGGGAAATAGAAGAGGATATGAAGAAACATTACACGGAATTTATGTCTTTGGAGATGTAACAAATTTCGGGGACGAAATTTATTGTACGAGGGGAGAATTGTAACATCCCAAAATTTATTAAAGGTTAAATTAATCAAAAAGAAAAATTTACATGGTGTTAAAGTTAGTTTTTGGAAGAAGGGAAGACTAGGATGATCATGGTTATTTTACTTGGCCAAGATTTAACCACATAAGTTAAGTAAGACCTAATGGCCATTTAGTTAATATTGCCATAATCAAGGGGAAGAAGGACATCTACCATGTGATTTTGAGGTTAGAATTGGAAAATAAAATCAAGGGCTAAGATTTGTCCTTGAAAACAAAAACAAAATTTTAAGAGACAAATTGGACAACATTTACCTAACACCACACCCATAATTGTCCATTTAATTAAAACTCTTACACACATGAAATTAGAAAATTCCCAATAATCTCTTGGCTCTTAATTTTCCGTAAAGATGAGGAGATGAGAGGATAAGACTTAAAGCAAAAGGAAAAGAGGTAGACATCTACCTAACATTGCATATCATTTTATCCTACTCTCTCACACTTATTTCGGCCAATACATGAGGAGCAAGAGAGGAAGAGTTTATTTAATATATTCCCTCCCCATTTAAGTCAAGAAGGACGGCTAAGCATGAGGAAAAGTGAGAGAGGGAGTTGGTCCACATGACAATATCATACTCTCTCCACTCTCTTTAATTTCGATCAAGACAAAGGGAAGAGAGAGAGATAGCTCAAATAATGCAACTCTTCATCTTTTGGTGCAAAAAGGACTTCCAAATTAAATTAAGAATAAAAGAAGGGAGTGCACCACTTTCATTAATTTATTTCAAGATTATAAGGTGCCACTTAGTCATAAATGTTAAAATACTCATCTTTTCTCTCCCAACTTTCTCAACTTTCGCCCAAGCATTCAAGGTGGTGGAAGATTAATGAATAAAACAATGTACACTCTCATTCCTCACTCAAACTGTCGACCAACAATTGGAAGAATAGGATTAAATGTTTAATCCATTCAATTCCTCATTTACTCACTCACAAATCGGCTAGAACCATAGGAAAAGAGAAAGAGAAAGAACTGAAACTTGAAGAGCAAAGGAACAAGAAACAAAGGTAAGTCATATTCACTGTCTAAATCACTTTTCTAGCTCTTAGAGTGTTCATAAACATTGTTCCTCTTGATGAGAGCTTCAATTCTATAATCTCAGATTTCTCATCTGAGGTGTTTTGTGTCAGTTAGTTAGCCGGAGTGCCGCTGGAATACCGAACCACTTGTAGGAACTTGAAGAGGTAAGCGTAGGTTTCATTTTGAACCGATTACTTCGTGTTTTCGTTGAGTTATTCCTGGTTCTTGAACCAACCATGTAATTCAACCAAGGGGTGTTTTTGAAGACTAAAGATATTTTAAATCATATATAAGGTGATATATGATTATTAATGAAGTATTAGACTTGTTGGAGTTCAAAAACGCAAACTTGATTTTGGTGTTTTTGGAGAGCAGTGTTGGTCAGAGGTAAATTTGGTAGAAAGAGTTTGATTTTTGTATTTTTGAGCATTTCATTGGATTCTACAGGAAAAATTGTGTCAGAATAGGCTTTGATTATAATGTTTAGAAGACCGATTAAAAAGCTTAAATACTAGAACTTTAGTTCACTAAGCTGTCAGTATGCGTTTTTGTCTGACAGTTTTGTTGTGGCAAAAATTCAATTGTACAAACTTCATCTGGTGATAATGAAATTTTCCATAATTATAGTACACCTAAAGACCTTTAATTTGATAGGTATTATTAAGGATTTTGATAAGTATTTTAGGAGATATGAGTGTTTGAAGTAGACCATTAAAACTGGTCAAAGTTTCTGGTAGCACGGGAAGACGTAAAATCTGGGAATTTTCTGTGCACAGAAGACTGTGGAAAGTATTTTTCCCTTAAAATAGACTTAATAAGGGTGACACAGAATTTTGGATCTTCGCAATTGAATTTTTCTAGGATTAGTTACGATTTTTCAAAATTCAGTGAAAAATATGTCAACTTTTGGTAATTGTGTGAAAATTCAAAGTTAAGGTTTTTGTAATGGAATTGGACCTTTAAGAATTGAGTTAAGCCTTTGGAGTAGCTTGAGCTCATTAGCTACATATTGTGTCTAATGAAGTTATCCGAATGATAACCAACATAAGAGAATAATTTATGAAGGAACTGGACTAAGAAATAACTCGTTGCCCGTAAATTATAATTTATAGGACTTGACACTTGCCTAGGACGTCCAAAGCACATCATTCAAAATCAAGATTTGGAAAAATTGTCAGGTAGTAACTTATCCCTCAAATACTATGTGATATTTTATATGCATGTTTGTACCATTGTGAATTTAAAACATTCAGATGAGAAGGGCTAAGGCCCAAAAGAATTTCCCAATGCTGTGGCAAGGGACAGTTGTCCTTGAATTATTAACTTTATTCTTTCTGCATATTGTGAATTTATCTCTGAATTTTGAATATGTTGATTGTACTATAACTTTGGTTGACATGGCATGATATATATGTGCATTTTATATTAGTGATGTCTGTTACTACTGAGATTCATTGAATCTCACCTTATTTTTCCAAAACAAATTTTCAGCTCGGGCAAGTAGTTCCTCAGGCAAGAAGGTAAACACGGGCGAATGAAGCGAAGGACTTAGAATTTAAATTTCCGTTGGTTGAACTGGACTAAGAAATAACTCATTGCCCGTAAATTATAATTTATAGGACTTGACACTTGCCTAGGACGTCCAAAGCTCATCATTCAAAATCAAGATTTGGAAAAATTGTCAGGTAGTAACTTATCCCTCAAATACTATGTGATATGTTATATGCATGTTTGTACCATTGTGAATTTAAAACATTCAGATGAGAAGGGCTAAGGCCCAAAAGAATTTTCCAACGCTGTGGCAAGGGACAGTTGTCCTTGAATTGTTAACTTTATGCTTTATGCATATTGTGAATTTATCTCTGAATTTTGAATATGTTGATTGTACTATAAATTTGGTTGACATGGCATGATATTTATGTGCATTTTATATGAGTGATGTCTGTTACTACTGAGATTCATTGAATCTCACCTTATTTTTCCAAAACAAATTTTCAGCTCGGGCAAGTAGTTCCTCAGGCAAGAAGGTAAACACGGGCGAATGAAGCGAAGGACTTAGAATTTAATTTTCAATTGGTTATCTATTTGGAGTTGTATTTAATTTGTATTTAAGTGTGGTCAGTCTCATATTGACATGACCGTAGACACGTAAATAAGCGCTTATGTATAAGCAAATGCAAAGTGACATCCGAACCAGTAGTGGACAGTAGTTCATTTAGGGCCGTTAATTTGTTATAGTAGCTTGGGTTCTAGCAAAGAATTTATTAGTAAAAACTCTTATATGAAGAAATGAACCTAAAACGGATGGCTTGAAATGAATCATAAAATAAAATGAAACCAAATCTGAAAACGTTTTTTGAAAAGATTGTTGAAAAACCCAATCAACTCACTGTTTAAAGATGGGACTTATGATGTTTACAAAAGATTATCGCTTTCCTTATTAAAGATAATACTGCACTTTAGCCATCCATACGCTTTGAAAACATGGGTGTTACAGAACGTATCCACGGGGAGTCTGGACATAGCTGGTCTGAAAGGCTTGGACCAGACACTACGCATTGTAGTTCCATAGAATGAGGCCATGAATGAGCTCATCGACAATAGGGGTCACATATTCAACCACTTCCTGAACGAGCTAGGCTTGAATTGGATGCAGTTCCCTCTTTACATCAGGACGTAGAGGAACATTCCAAAGGGGGAAGGACCTGGCATGGGACGAGGTGGTGCAGGTAATTAATAATATTTAATTATATTATATTTTATATAATTAATTATATTTAATTAATATTTTTTTAATTATCTTATTTGTAATTAGTCATATTTAAATATTTTTTTAATGGTGTTACAGCTTAGGTTTGTCGTATGGGACAACCGGAAGAGGTACACACTGATGATGATGGGCGACAGCTGGAGGAACAGAAGGAACCGTCTCTTCTATAGTATGGATAAGGATAAGATGATTCCTCTGCAACAGCTGATCGAGAACATCCCGGAGGGCGTCCTGCTGTACGACTGGGCGAGTTTCGTCTAGTTAAGGAGGAGCGCTGAGGGGCAGATAATGTATTTATAATTATAATTATATTTTAATTAATTTTATGATTTTATTAATTATAAGTGCTTTATATTGTTTTAACACATTTAATATTGTTTTTCTTTTCAGGAACTTTCTCAGAGGAACATGAGGTACCGTGGGTAGCAGACGATCCACCACACAGTAGAATCGAAGACATTTGCTGTCACTTATAGCGAACTGGTAAATTTTCATAATATCAATTACTTTTAGTTGGTTATTTCATATTATAAATCTAGTATTTTTTTTATAGTATTAATTTAATTTTGTAATTGTTTTAGGAGAGGAAGGCACAGCAGGATAACCGTTAGACGGACTACGGGAGTTGTTCGCTATCACACATAGACACCATGATGGGACTTCGACCTCTCAATAGGCAGAGGCGGCCATTATAAGTAAATTCATTATTATATTGTTTATAAAATTAAACCAACTTTATTATGAAAAATAATAATAAGTAATTTTTTCATAAAATGCAAGGAGCGGATGCAACAGTTGCATGCCGAGCTGTGAGAGATCCAGACCCAGGAGTAATAAGGGTCTGTGGACCCCACGACTCCTTTAAAGTCGGGTTTGGGTCAAGTTGAGCACCCCAGATGCGTGCAGGGGATGGGGATAATGCCAGACCTTGGATGGTCTACGGCAGGAGCGCCGCCTCTGAGGCTGGCAGCTCTAGAGCACAAACATCTAGGGTCAGACGTATGAGAGACGAGTTTGTTGAGGAGTTGCTCTCAGATTCAGCCAGGAGACAGGCTGTAGTGGCTCAGTAGCAGTAAATGTAGTAGATACAGCAGCAGGCTGATTTCTACTACGCTCAGCATGCGTAGTGGTGCGATATCACAAACTTTATGCTCGAGCGGTCGTAGAGCTGCCTTTTCCCAGACGATGAGCATCCATAGGTGCCCTCTATCCCTTGGTTTGTCGTCCAACCTCCTCCTCTTACTAATGATGATGGTACTATTAACTCTGCCCAAAGCCCCGATACAGCTACACCTGAGGGAGCGCCACCTGAGGAAGAACCAGATAATCAGCCTTCTACTAGTTAGTTTAGGACATTTATATATATATTTTTGAAATATTTGTAAATAAACCTGGATATTTTATTTTCAAAAATTAAATTTTTGTTGCATTTACAATAGTTATATTTATATTTTCAGAGCCTTGTTAAATTCTTGTTGCATTTACGATAGTTATATTTATATTTCTAAAACTAACAAAAAAAATTAACATTTTGTAGCGGTTTTATTGTAAAACCACTACAAATATTCAAATTCCAAAATTTTTGTAGCGGTTAAATTTTTCAAACCACTAGACGAAATTCAAATATTCAAAAAAATTAAATTTTAAAAACCGCTACAAATATTTTTAAAGGAGAGTGGGAGGGAAATTCAAAATTCAGATGTTGAATATTGGTAGCAGTTACAATAATAATCACTACGAACATTCATTTTTGTAGCGGTTTTATTAATAACCGCTACAAAGTGAAACTAAATTTTTCTAACGGTCATGAATATTTGTAACGGTTTTTTTTCTTATAACCCCTACAAGGTGAAAAAAATTTGAAATTTGACTTTCTTTTAGCGCCGAAAGTTGTAGTGGTTAATAAAATAAAACCGCTACAAATATATATTAGTAGCGGTTGCACAAATTAAACCGCTACAAGTATGACATGAATTTTTCTAAATCTTGCCAACGGGTTGAAATTTTCTAGTGGTTATATGCATAAAACTGCTACAAATATTGAAATCAATAGTAGTTATTGTAGTGGTTTTGTAACCGCTACAAAATTTTAAATGTTAGAAAAGCTTTATATAAGCTTCCAGGCATTCGTAATTCTCTATTCACTCATCTTCTTCACTATACTTTCTTCTCTCTTACTAGAAGCTATGGATAAATCATGGATTAGGTTGCCACGCAATTCTCCAGAATATTTGTATGGATTAAACAATTTATTGGATTTCGCATTCACTCACGCCAGCTGTAATGGCAAGATCGTCTATCCATGTCGGAGGTGTAAGTTCAAGAAGTGGCATCCATGACAAGTTGTTAAGGAACATTTGCTTGTGAAGCCTTACCTGAAAGACTATACGTTCTGGGCAGTTCATGGTGAGAAGGCCGGTATAAGATATGATAATACTCTTCCTTGAAGTTCACAAGTTGGAGTTCAACTAGATGAAGATGATCCAGTTAATAATGATGTGCGTGATGCTTTTGGATTTCAAGGCGACAACTTTAATGAAGAACTGCACAGTTCAGAGCTAGTGTTCATGAGGAATGAAGTAGCTTGGGATTTTTTCAGCTTGATGAATGAAGTAGACCGTCCTTTATATCAAGGTTATCGAAAATACTCTAAATTATCTTTCTTGATCAAGTTGTATCATATCAAGTGCTTGTGTGGAATCACAGATAAGGGAATGTCAATGTTGCTCAAATTATTACAAGATGTATTCCTCGATGTGGAGATTCCTACAACATTCTACGAGGCCACGAAGATTATCAATAGGTTAGGGCTGAATTATCAAAAAAATGATGCATGCCCAAACGATTGTAATCTGTCTTGGGGAGATGATTCCAGTAGAGAGACTTGTAAGAGATGTCACACATTGAGGTACAAGACAATTCAAAAGGGGAAAAAGCAGAAGAAGAAACCTGCAAAGATTCTCAGGTACTTCCCTTAGAAGCCATGCCTGAAAGATTGTTTATGTCGTTCAAAACGGCAAAGCACATAAAGTGGCATGACGTTGATAAGGATGAAGACGGTAAATTAAGACATCCTCAAGATGCAGATGCCTGAAAAAAATTTGACAACAACTTTCCATCTTTCGCCGCTGACCCCAGAAATGTTTGGCTTGCTTTGGTGTCCAATAGTTTCAATCCATTTTGGAATCTTAGCACAAGTTACAGTATTTGGCCGGTAGTCTTAGTTCCCTAAAACTTTCCCCTGGATATGTATGAAACAAAGCTCCTTCATTATGTCTATGATCATTCCAGGCAAAAAGGAACCAGGTAATGACATCGATGTGTATCTCCAACACTTTTTGTGGAATTGCTTGACCTATTTAATGTCGGTATCGAGACATATGACGCTTATGGGAAGACAATGTTCAACTTGTGTATAGCCTTGTTGTGGATGATTAGTGACTTTCCTGGCCTTGGCACATTATCTGGTTGGAATGTGTATACTGGGTCGGCATCTCCAGCTTGCAATTTTGACTCTGACACAATACGCCTTCCCCACAGCTAAAAGTGGTGCTTTATGGGGCATCGGAGGTTTCTCGATGAAAAGCATAAGTTCATATTGCAACAGAATCGCTTCAATGGGAAACCAAAAAAAATAGGACCACCTCATACACTACTACAAAAAGTATTTTTAACGTCACTAATTAACATCAATTTTTAAAAACCGGTCGTTAAAAATGAGGCGGTGGCATTTTTGAAATTTTGACTTGTCTTTCAACGACTATTTTCCAAAAACGGTCGTTGAAAGTGTAGACTTTCAACGACCGTTTTTTAAAACAGTCGTTAAAAGTCACTTTCAATGACCATTTTCAAAAATGATATTTAAAAGTCACTTTCAACGACCCTTTTTGGAAAACAGTCGTTGAAATGTTGACTTTCAACGACCATTTTCGAAAACAGTCGTTGAAAGTCTACACTTTCAATGACTGTTTTTCAAAAACGGTCGTTGAAATTATTCCAGATTTATTTTAAACCCAATCATATCTCCTCTACTAGTCACTCCTCTCCTTCTCAGATCCACCTTTGAGCCCTAGTCCAACCTCCAGTAACATCATTTGGCCCCTCTCCGACCCCAGACACGACCTCCAGTCTATTCTCTAACCCAATTGCGATCTTCACCTTCCACTTTGCCAGCGTTATGGTGAAGCCTCTCCTCCTCGCCCTTACTCCAATAATTAGAAGCATGTTTAGTCCATGCTCAAGAGTTTGATGTGCGTGGATCTTGAGCACTACCAGTCTTTGAGCAAAGTAGCAACATTTGCTTGGGCGTTAATGAGGTTGTAATGATAGCCCAGAAGATTAAGTATTTCCTTAAGCTTGAGAGTGTTTGCAAAGCACTTGAGGTTTTTCTCCTTGCCTTTTTATATGTAATTTTGTTTGGTTATCATTTTTGAAAGTTGAATTGCAATTATATTTACAGTTTACTTCCTAAAATGAAGAGTTTGAAATTTTGTTTAAGTGTTGCTCGTTGGAAATTTTGTTTGAATGATGTTCGTTGGAAATTTCGTTTGAATGTTGTTCGTTGGAAATTTTGTTCGAATGTTGTTTATTGGAAATTTCTATCTAAAAAGTTGATTTCTGTATAAGATTTTTTTTAAAAAAATAGAGGGATACAACGACCGTTTTTACAAAAAACAGTCGTTGTATGTTGGGGAAAACGGTCGTTGTATGTTACTTACAACGACCGTTTTTGCAAAATTGGTCGTTGTAAGTCATAGCATACAACGACTGTTTTTTCAAAAACAGTTGTCGTAAGTCTCTTACAACGACTTTTTTGAAACGGTCGTCTATTTTAAAACTTTCAACGACACTCACGTATACGTTCTCTTGAAAACAGTCGTCTAAAGGGCATAAAAACGGACGTTAAAAGTCCCTTCTGTAGTAGTGATACTTTGTCCAGTATAGATATCTTACAGCAGTTTGAGCATGTTGAATTTGAGTTCAGTAAAAAGTGATGATTTAGCACAAGCTAGCCAAAAAGACACGCAGGACTTCAGTGCCTCAACAGTGGAAGAAGATAAGTATTTTCTTCACTCTTGCATATTGGAAATCTTATTTACTTCGACACAGTCTTGAGTTCATGCACATTGAAAAAAATGTTTGCGATAATGTGCTATATATGCTACGTAACGAACCCGGCAAGATAAAATATCATCTTCAAACGAGGAATAATTTACACGTGAAAACGCTTGGCTAGATGAGCATGACAAATTTCAACTGGCAAAGTTTACCCTCACAAAAAGTAACAAGTAAGTCTTCCTCGCGACGTTGAAGAAATGAAAAGTTCCTAATGGGTATTCAAGCAACAGTTCTCGATGTATTGACTTGTACACTCGAAAGGTTGCTTGCTTGAAAAGTCATGACTTACATGTTCTTGTGCAACAGTTACTCCCTCTGGTTATAAAGAATGCACTTACTCCCAATGTGTCCATCGTTTTGTTGGAACATTGTTCTTTCTTTCATAAATTGTGTTCCAAGGTTTTGATCTTTGAGGAGCTCGATCAGCTACAATCCAAAATCATTCTTACACTTTGTCATTTCGAGATGATCTTTCCTCCGTCTTTTTTCAATGTGATGGTTCACCTTATAGTCCACCTCGTTTATAAAAGAAAGCTCGCTGGCCCAGTTCAATATCGATGGATGTATCTGATTGAGAGGTACTCATTTTAAATATGTGCTTCATTATTAGTTCCTATGTTTTTTAGTTGCCCGTTTTAGCATTTAGTATCATTTTTCCCTTCTTTAATTTACTTAGTAGGTTTCTTAGGAAATAAATTCATACGTAAGGAATAAGGCGTGGCCAGAAGGTTTTATAGCTGAAGGCTATATAGGGGATGAGGTGCTATATTTTTGTTAAGGTCTTTGATGACCTTGAGACAGCTTTCAACCACCTACCTCGTATCGACGATTGTCTTGAACCTGCGCCAACATCAGGAGAATTTATCCCTCATGTTGGTAAACCAGTTAGAGGAACTGAGAACTTCAAACTAACGACAACTGAGAAGTTGCAATCACATCGACATGTCTTGATTAATTGCACTCAAGTTGAACCTTTCATACAGTAAGAATTGTACACTAACATGTTATTCTATATCTTTCGTAACATTTTTCACTTTTATTTCAATATTGCCTTCCTATAATTAATTGCAGGGAATTTTGAAGTCATATTAAGTGTCAACTCAGGATCCATACACAAACATCCTCCGAAGTTGACAAAAAGGTCCGTAGAGAATTCCCAAGCTGGTTTGAGCTCAGAATACTAAATGACCACAACCCATACTTACTAAATTTCATAGCTCTCACAATCAACCCTCTTGACATTTTAAAACGGTTTACAACATACAATGTCAATAGTTTCAAGTTTTGCAAAGTTTCACAGGATCAAGGATTGCAAACTCAAAATTTGAGTGTTTATAGGACCTTTGGGACAAGGAGTTATGCGAGTAGTAATGACACCAACATGCAGTTTGGAGGCGTCCCTTACAATGGAAAGCTTCTTGATGTCGTCGAACTTAATTACCAAGGCTATTTCACCGTGACACTATTCAAGTGTTTGTGGGCAAATACCACTACTTCCTGGGACTGACAACTAATGACTTAGGGATCACATCAATCAATTTCTCACGGCCAATTCATACTGGTAATTCTCAAGATGATGAGCCGTATATTCTTGCCTCAGAGGCACACCAGGTTTATTATGTCGAGGACAAGAGGCACAGGGATTGGCATATGGTCGTTTATTTGAAGCCACGAGACCTTTATGACTTGGGTGAAGGCGATAACATCGCCTACAAATGTGAGCCATTTTAGCCCACCAATTTCAAAAACTTCTTCCATAAAGGCGATGACAATGTACCTCTACTTCGGTGCATTTTTTAAAGTTCACATCATTTAAATTAAACTTTTTTAACAAAATAATACATCACTAACAATTTTTCTACACAATTTCTTTAGGGATGACGAGAATGAATGATCAAACAAATTATGTTTTTGTCTTAAAAAAATATTTATAAATAAATAAATAAAATGTTTGTAGCGGCTTAAAAAACACTACAAAAACAACAATAATTGCTACTAATAAAAACCGCTACAAAAATCGATACACTAACCGTTACAAGTGCTACACAGATCCCTATAAATACCCCCACCACATCTCATTTCAAACATTCCCCCATTTCTTTCCACCTAACCCCTCTTTCATTTTCTCTCATTTACAAATTTTTTTCTATGAGTTGAGGAGCTGAACAAGGTGATCAAATATAGTAACAAGTTTTTAAATTTTTGATTTCAATACTTTTTTTCCTTCGGATAAAATTTATTATCACTATTTTGTTTTGCAGATATTTAAGAGCTTTTTTCTCATTTTCACCTATTTTTCTTACACTATCATAATCACATTGTAGTAGACAATATAATAGATCCTTGTTACCTAGGTATCCTCATTAATATTATCAATACAATCTTCATACTTATCCAACTAAATTAAATCATTCCTTTTAAATTGCAAATGAGCTAAACTATTGAATAATAAGCTAATTAAATTAGCTAAACTACCAAAATAATAAACTATTTAATTCAATATCAAAAAAATTGAAACAAATTATCATATTTTTTTTTTGTAAATTTTGTTAGAACAGGCGTTTCACCCAAGAGGGGGGTGAATTGGGTGATACTAAAATTTCGTCGGAAATGTAAAACTTTAACAGTGAAATTAAAACAGTAAGGAGTAAGGAGAAATATCACTGAAGTGTACACCGGGAGTTATACTGGTTCGGTCACAACCACTTTGACCTACGTCCAGTCCTCAGAGCTTCTCTGAGAGTTTCACTATAACTTCCAAGATTCAGTGGGTTCTTGGCACCTCAATACAAGCAAGTTCCTTCACCTGGACACTCGCTCCCCCTTACAAGTTGTAATCCAATGCCAACTCAAGGTTCCACAACCTTAAGTTATCTCAATAACAAATATTGAGTTTGAATGAAATATCTCTCTTACAGAGTAAATGAGAATCACTGAAGCATAGAAATATAATTACAACGTGAAAACAAAGCAATGAACTTGATGATATGTTTATGTGTGTTTTTGTTGTTTTTTTTTGTTTGGATGTTCCCATATATATAGATATGTTGGTGAAGACCATTGGAACATTTTCTTTCGTCCGTTGGAGAGTGCGCAGCCACTATTGACTTTTCAAGTTTTTGAAAAATATCCATTGGTGGTGGTTGGCATTTGAACGTTTAATTTGACTTCCCTTTCTTGACATGATTCCTTCATTGTTTATCTGTAAATATGCTAGAAATACTAATACAATGAAAGATTAATCATATAGGAAACAATTTAATGAACGTTTGAATGATTTCTAAACTTTTGGGTGTGCTTACTCGATTAGCTACTCGAGTATCCCTTGAAGTTTACTCGAGTACTTACTCAAGTATCGTCGAGAAATCTTTGATCAATTGTAAGTCAACAGACAAATTTAAGATTACTCGGGTAGTGCATGGAATAACCAATTTTCAAACCTTTGGAAATATATGTTTACTCAGGTACCAACTCGAGTAATGCACTCACAACTTTATGAGTTACTCGGGTACCGACTCGAGTAAACCTTCAAATAAACTTTTGGTTACTCGATGCTTTACTCCAGTAATGTTGGTAGGATTTCAAAGTCGAGAGCACTTACCTTGTTACTCGGGTACCGACTCGAGTAAATGTACTTTTTGTGCATACCTTACTCGGTTAATGACTTGAAGTTTTCCTTGAAAATAACTCTGCATACTTGGGTACCTACTCGAGGAATCCACTTAAAATAGAACATGAAATACTTGTATACTAGAGGAATGACTAGAGGAAAGTAAGATAAAATTATATCAAGTTAATCGGGTACCACCTTCAAGTTTTCACTTACTTCAGTGCGTTACTCGAGTAACATTGGCAGTAGTACAAAGTGCCGAGAGCTCCATAATTTCAGAAACAGAGTTACTCGAGTATCTACTCTAGTATCATTGGCAGGCCGAGAGCAACTGGAAGGTTTTCACATGGTTACTCGAGTAGTTCATCGAGTAACATTGGCAGGCTGAGAGCAACTCCAAGTTTTTATCTGGTTACTCGAGTAGCTCCTCGAGTAACATTGGCAGGTCGAGAGCAACTTGAAAATACTTACACTATTACTCGAGTACTTACTCGAGTAACGTTGGCAGGTTACGGGAAGGTACCTTTGGTTACTTCAAGTTTTGTCTCATTACTCGAGTACATACTGGAGTAATGCCTTAGAAAACTTGCTTCTGATCAAGTTTCTCAGCATTTTCTCTTGGCCTTTCTTTATTACTCCAATGCTTACCTCAAGTGATGCTTATCCCTGTTATTCCTTTATTCAAACTTGTTTATTAAACATTTCCTTTTCAAACCATTCTTTTGTTATCATCAAAACATGAGATGTAACATTCTCCCCCTTTTTGATGATGACAAAACTTGGTGATTTTGAACATGGTTTTTCAAATTGGATTCTCAATTAAGTATGTCTTATTAAGTTTAGTAGAACAACCTCCGGGTTTAAGGATAGTGAAGATTTGGTTTGGCTCAAGTTGAGAATAGATATCATCTGGGGGGTTCTCTATTCCTTACCACAAGTTAATTCTAGATGGTGAAATTAGAATCTTTTGGCCTCTCACTGTGGTGGTCATTTCTTCCTCAACTGAGGTTCTGTTAGGCTCATCTATAATCTCTATATTACAATAAAAGTGTGTGATCACTTTAGTACAAAATGGTAATCTAATTAAAAGCCAAGGCATAAATGGATCTAAATAAGGACTTAGGTCATGCTTCACTACCTCTTGAAGTAGCTTAAGATCCACATAGTGTGTCTTCACACTTTCCTCCTTTAGAATTGAGATAGGTACTTTGGGGATTCCACCAATTTGTTGACGTTGAACCCTTTTGGAGGGTTAGTGATCTCCTCTTCTGGAAATTTGGATTTCTTGGAAGTTTGACCCTTCTCCATTTGATCTAAGATTCCAACCATAGCCTTAGCCACATTCTTGTCATACTTTGGCTTTTTGGTAGACTTTGGTGAGAAAGAGGGGGTAGAGGAATCAGAGGGAGTAGGTGTGGAGGTTCTGGTACTCTTGCCTTTCCCAGTTGAAATACTCTTTTTAGATTGAGCCCTTGTAGCAATAGGCTCTTTAATTACAACTCCTTTGGGTTTAGGTTGAGATTGAGGTTGAGTATGAATTTTGGCTTTTGATCTCGGAGTTAATTTTCTTCTCTTTTTGGGAGGAGAAGAAAGAGGATCAGGGTTTTGTTGAGAGTCAGAGGAATCTATGGGAGTAAGGTTTTTGGTTCTCATCTTTCTGAAGGATTGAAAACTGAAATTCTCAGAAAAAGAAAAGAGACAGTCGCAGGTTAGGGCACTGAGAATCTGGGCAAAATAGGAGGTTTTTGGAACTGAAATCTCTTGGGTTTTGACGGAAATGAAGCAAGGAATCAATTGTGAAAAGTTTTTGTGAGAGAGAATAGTGATTTACTCGAGGAGATTTTGTGGAAATGACTGAGTTTGCGACAGATAAAGACCTAGAACCCGATGTTACTCGAGGCCTTACTCGAGTAATGTTCAAGTTTACTCGAGGCCTTCCTCGGGTGTTCATACAGAAAAATTCTAAAATAATTCATTTAGATTGCATACCTGGCATGAATAATATAGTAATTATCCATGGATGTTCCCTCGATCAGTTATAACCCATTATGATCAGATTTGAGTCATTCTTCATCAATTTGAGAATCTGGACTCCGACATTACTCGAGGCCTTCCTCGAGTAAGCTTCAAGTTTACCCTATGCCCGCCTCGGGTAACCTGCTTTTCAACTTCTGACTCTTCATTTCTTTGAAACTGAACCGTTAGATTTAAATTTCAAGTAACTTGATCCATTACTTCCAGTTTTGGGGGACATTACTCGAGTACATACTCGAGTAAAGTGTTACTTTACTTCAAGTTGGTCCTCGGGTATTGCTTCTATGTTAGCCATAACTTCAAGTTGGTACTCCAGTAATGGTATCCTCTGATCATCTCTGTTTTTGCTTTTCAAAACAGAGTTTCAAACTCCCTGTAAAACAAGTTTTTATATACTCCAATGCTTAAGTTAGTGATCATCAAAACATTATTAGGTGACTTCATCTAATATTATGAAAAGCTTAAATAACTTATAACTCATTGGGATTTACCATTCCCAATTCTCTTCTGATGTATAGAAATTGATCTTTTGCAAGAGGTTTTGTGAAGATATCTGCTAGTTGAAGATGAGTAAGAATGAATATCACTTTCACATCTTTCTTTTGAACATGATCTCTGATGAAGTGATGTCTGACATCAATATGCTTGGTTCTAGAATGTTGAACTGGATTCTTTGCCAAGCTTATCGTACTTGTATTGTCACAATAGATTGGTATTTCTTTGAGATAAATACCAAGATCTTGTAGTTGTTGTTTTAACCAAATCACTTGTGCACAACAACTTGAAACTGCAACATATTCGGCTTCCTTTGAGGAAAGAGACACAGTATTTTGTTTCTTGCTAAACCATGACACAAGTGATCCTCCAAGAAATTGTCCTTATCTGCTGGTGCTCTTTCTATCTGTCTTGTATCCTCCATGATCTGAATCTGAGTATGTAACAAGATATTCACTTCTTCCTTTGGGATACCATAGACCCAATTCAGGTGTGTCAGCAAGGTATCTAAAGATTCGTTTGACCGTTTCAGCATGTGATTCTTTTGGTGCTGATTGATATCTTGTACATATGCCAACACTAAATTGGATGTCTGGTCTACTTGCCGTGAGATAGAGTAATGATCCAATCATTCCTCTATATTTTGTGATGTTGTAGTCTTTCCCTTTGACATCAGCATCAAGTAACATAGTTGAGCTCATAGGTGTGTCCGTGCCATTTGCTTCATCCATTCCATACTTCTTCAATAGCTCTTTTAAATACTTTGTTTGAGATATGAAGATTCCATTCTTTCTTTGTTTAATTTGCAAACCAAGAAAGAAATTCAATTCTTCCATCATTGACATCTCAAATTCTTCCTGCATTATCTCAGAAAATTCCTTACACAGAGATTCATTAGTAGCACCGAAAATAATGTCATCAACATATATTTGAACAATTAAAATATCATTGTGTTTTCGTTTTATGAAGAGTGTTGTGTCAACTTTTCCTCGTACAAAACCTTGATCAATAAGAAACTTACTGAGCCTTTCATACCATGCTCTAGGAGCTTGTTTTAAACCATATAAGGCCTTTTTGAGTTTGAAAACATGGTCAGGTTTAGTAACATCCTCAAAACCTGGAGGTTGTTCTACATATACTTCTTTCATGATGTATCCATTTAAAAATGCACTCTTAACATCCATTTGATAGAGTTTGAATCCTTTGATGCATGTAAAGGCTAAAAGTACACGTATAGCTTCCAATCTAGCCACTGGAGCATACGTTTCCTCATAATCAATCCCTTCTTCCTGATTATAGCCTTCGGCCATCAATCTTGCCTTGTTTCTGACAATAATTGCGGATTCATCGAGTTTGTTCTTGAATTCCCATTTAGTACCAATGATCGGATGATCTTTGGGTCGGGGCACCAAATCCCAAACTTGATTTTTCTCAAATTGATTTAGTTCTTCTTGCATTGCTATAACCCAATCATTGTCTGATAGGGCTTCATCAATGTTAGAAGGTTCAATCTCAGAAATGAATGCAAAAAAACTTACTTCATTGAAAATTCTATTTCTAGTTTTGATCCCTTCATTCACATCTCCTATGATTTGATCTAAGGGATGACTTTTATTGTATTTCCAAGCTCTAGGTTGTCCTAGGGATTGCCCTTCTTCCTTGGTTTCATCACTATCTGGAATAAGAGATTTAGAAATAGATTGACCATTCTCTTGATTTAAAACAACTTCCTGTTCTTCATCAATGGTTTTGTCAGAGGATTCAAATTCATCAAATACAACATGAATTGATTCTTCAACAGCATAAGTTCTTTTATTTAAAACTCTATATGCTTTACTTCGATTAGAATATCCTAGGAAAATTCCTTCATCAGTTTTAGAATCAAATTTTCCTAAGTTATCTTTACCATTATTATGAATGAAACACTTACAACCGAAGATGTGTAGATGAGCAATGTTTGGCTTTCTTCCTTTGTATAGTTCGTATGGTGTCTTTCCAAGTTTTGTTCTGATATATGCTCTACTTGAAATGTAGCATGCTGTACTCATAGCATCAGCCCAGAACACTTGGGATACATTCTTTTCATTTAACATTGCTCTTGCCATTTCTGTGAGTACTCTATTCTTTCGTTCCACGACTCCATTTTGTTGAGGTGTTCTTGGAGCAGAAAAATTGTGATTAATACCATTAGTATCACAATATTCTTCAAAAGCTTGATTTTCAAATTCTCCACCATGATCGGTCCTAATACCTGCAATGGACATACCTTTCTCATTTTGCACCTTCTTGGCAAAAACAATAAATTCTTCAAAGGTCTCATCCTTTGATGATAGAAAAATAATCCATGTAAATCTAGAGAAATCATCAACTATGACCAATGAATATAGGTTGCCACCAAGACTCTTTACTCTTGTTGGACCAACTAAATCCATATGTAATAATTGTAATGGTCTATTTTTTGAAATCTCATTTTTTAATTTGAAAGATGATTTAGTTTGTTTACCCTTTTGACATGCATCACAAATCAAGTCATTTTTGAAATTTACTTTGGGTAATCCAAACACTAAATCCTTTTTGAGTAATTTGCCTAGTTGATGCATATTGACATGAGCCAATCTCTTATGCCATAGCCAACTTTCATTGGCATTACTCAGAAAACAATTTTCAGACTCATTTCTACTAATGTCTAGAGTATAACAGTTACCTTCCCTTTTTGCTCTGAGCTTAGCCTTGATATTCTTCATATCAAGCTGTAAGTCATTCTTGTTGATAATTAAGCATTCTTCTGAGTCAAAAATTACCCAGTTGTTTTTATCTGCACTTTGACTTATGCTCAGCAAATTGTGACACAAGCCTTCAACATAATACACATCTTTGACTTGTATTCCTTTGTCATTTTTTATTTCACCAATTCCTGCTATCCTTCTAGATTGATTTCCTCCAAATTTTACCTTCCACCTTCCTTAGGTTGTAATGTGGTAAAACTTTCGAAATCTCCGGTCATGTGTCTAAAGCATCCACTATCTATGTACCACTTCCTATTTTTGGATGCTTTGAGACATACCTGCAATCAAATGACTAAGTCTTAGGTACCCATATCTTTTTGGGTCCTTTTGGGTTAGTACAAATAATTTTCTGAATATATGAACTTTTAGGTACCCATTTGTAGGTTCCTATTGTTCCTTTCTTCTTATGAATGCATGAAGAGGTATAATGTCCTTTTCTATTACAATAGTTACAAAATGCAAAAGGATTTGATGTATGCACATAATGTTGGAAATAATTCAAATATGACTTACCTCCTGCTTTCTTTCTTCCTTTCCTTCTATCTGATTATGGATCATATCCAATTCCAGATCGATCGTTTACAAATCGTTGAGCTTTTAAAATAACATTTAGCATCTCACTTCTTTGTGTAAATTTTTCAAGAGTTTTTGTGAGATCAATGTTTTTCTTCTTCCAAGATGAACAATTTTCACAATCTTTTTCTTTAAGTTCAGTTTCAAGAGCTTTGTTTTTCTTTTTGAAAACAATCAATTCTTTAACTACTTTGATGAATTCAGAATGTAAAGCATTATATTCGGAAATTAATTCATCATAGGTAGGTTCAGAATCATTTACCTCTTCTTCTGTTTCTTCTTGAGCAACAAGACATATATTAGCTACTTCTTCCTCATCACTCTCTTCGTCTGAGGAGCTGTCACCCCATATAGCAGATACGAAGGCCTTTTTTTGTTGAAGAATTTGCCTTTTCTCTTTTCTTTGCTCTTTTGGTTTAAGTCTGAACATTCTGACTTGATATGTCCTGGTTTCCCACATTCATAGCAAATGATATGATCTTTGCTACTATTTCCTCCTTTCTGAAAATGTTTGAATCCTTGACCTTTCTTGTAGAATTTTCTGAATCGTTTTATGATTAGGCCCATTTCATCATCGTCAAACTCCTCATCCTCATCCTGATTCTCTTCTTTCGCTTTTAGTGCTAGACCTTTCTTTTTCTTGTCACCAATGTCATCTAGTTCTCGTTTGAACTTTAGTTTGCTTTCATATTCAGAAAGACTTCCAAATAGAGAAGCAACTGATCTCATTGATTCTCCTTTTGCTTCTTCTATTACAGTAACTTTTGCTTCCCACTCTTTAGAAAGAATATTCAAAATCTTTCGTACTTGGGTGTGCTGATCATAGACTTTCCCAAGAGCTGCAAGTTGGCTAACAAGGTGAGTATATATAAGTTCGAATTCAAAAATCGACTCACCTGATTTCATTCGAAGTAGATCAAATTCAGTGACCAAAGTGTTGATTCGATTCTCCTTTATTCCCGAAGTTCCTTCATGAGCTATTTCCAGAGCTTCCCACATTTGTTTTGCTGTTGGAAGTGTGCAAATTTTGAAATATTCACTTTGACTCAAAGCGCTTTGTAACATCAAAATTGCTTTGCTGTTGAGAGTGATAAGTTTCTTGTCATTCTCATCATATTCCGCTGGCGTCTTTGGAATTTTCTGAGAATCTACAACCTTTGTAGGTTGATAGTTTCCACTCTCAATTACATCCCATAGCCCATATTCAGTAGCCATCACGAACACTCTGAACTTAGCTTTCCAGAAAGAGAAGTGTTCTCCATTGAAACTGGGGGGTCTAGTGATGGATGCTCCGTCGGGAAGAATTCCTTCACCCATGCTTGCCATTGGATCCTTCTTAGGCTGTTAAACCTTAACAAGAAGACCTACGTTCTGATAACAAATGTTAGAACAGGCGTTTCACCCAAGAGGGGGGTGAATTGGGTGATACTAAAATTTTTCATAAATGTAAAACTTTAACAGTGAAATTAAAACAGTAAGGAGTAAGGAGAAATATCACCGAAGTGTACACCAGGAGTTATACTGGTTCGGTCACAACCACTTTGACCTACGTCAAGTCCTCAGAGCTTCTCTGAGAGTTTCACTATAACTTCCAAGATTCAGTGGGTTCTTGGCACCTCAGTACAAGCAAGTTCCTTCACTTGGACACTCGCTCCCCCTTATAAGTTGTAATCCAATGCCAACTCAAGGTTCCACAACCTTAGTTATCTCAATAACAAATATTGAGTTTGAATGAAATATCTCTCTTACAGAGTAAATGAGAATCACTGAAGCATAGAAATATAATTACAACGTGAAAATAGAGCAATGAACTTGATGATATGTTTATGTGTGTTCTTGTTGTTTTTTTTTCTGTTTGGATGTTCCCATATATATAGATATGTTGGTGAAGACCGTTGGAACATTTTCTTTCGTCCGTTGGAGAGTGCGCAGCCACTATTGACTTTTCAAGTTTTTGAAAAATATCCATTGGCGGTGGTTGGCATTTGAACGTTTAATTTGACTTCCCTTTCTTGACATGATTCCTTCATTGTTTATCTGTAAATATGCTAGAAATACTAATACAATGAAAGATTAATCATATAGGAAACAATTTAATGAACGTTTGAATGATTTCTAAACTTCTGGGTATGCTTACTCGATTAACTACTCAAGTATCCCTTAAAGTTTACTCGAGTATCATCGAGAAATCTTTGATCAACTGCAAGTCAACAGACAAATTTAAGATTACTCGGGTAGTGCATGGAATAACCAATTTTCAAACCTTTGGAAATATATGTTTACTCAGGTACCAACTCGAGTAATGCACTCACAACTTTATGAGTTACTCGGGTACCGAATCGAGTAAACCTTCAAATAAGCTTTTGGTTACTCGATGCTTTACTCCAGTAATGTTGGTAGGATTTCAAAGTCGAGAGCACTTACCTTGTTACTCGGGTACCGACTCGAGTAAATGTACTTTTTGTGCATACCTTCTCGGTTAATGACTTGAAGTTTTCTATGAAAATAACTCTGCATACTCGGGTACCTACTCGAGGAATCCACTTAAAATAGAACATGAAATACTTGCATACTAGAGGAATGACTCAAGGAAAGTAAGATAAAATTATATCAAGTTAATCGGGTACCACCTTCAAGTTTTCACTTACTTCAGTGCGTTACTCGAGTAGCTACTCGAGTAACATTGGCAGTAGTACAAAGTGCCGAGAGCTCCATAATTTCAGAAATAGAGTTACTCGAGTATCTACTCGAGTATCATTGGCAGGCCGAGAGCAACTCCAAGTTTTTATCTGGTTACTCGAGTAGCTCCTCGAGTAACATTGGCAGGCCAAGAGCAACTTGAAAATACTTACACTATTACTCGAGTACTTACTCGAGTAACGTTGGTAGGTTACTGGAAGGTGCCTTTGGTTACTTCAAGTTTTGTCTCATTACTCGAGTACGTACTCGAGTAATGCCTTAGAAAACTTGCTTCTGATCAAGTTTCTCAGCATTTTCTTTTGGCCTTTCTTCATTACTCCAATGCTTACCTCAAGTGATGCTTATCCCTATTATTCCTTTGTTCAAACTTGTTTATTAAACATTTCCTTTTCAAACCATTCTTTTGTTATCATCAAAACATGAGATCTAACAAATTTTTCTTACTTTTGTAGCAGTTATTCAACCGCTACTAATTAACGGCGCCATTTTAAAACGGAAATCAATTGTTTAGCTCAAAATTTGAATTTCTATGAAATTAGTAGCGGTTTAAGAACGGCTACTAGTTAATGGCGCATTTTTAAAATCCATATTAGTAGCGGTTCTTGAACTGCTACAAAACACAGCCAAGCTTTTACTTTTCATTTCCAGCCTTCCAAATTTTAGGGTTTGAGATTTGTAGTGGTTACAAAGTTTGGAGAAAATGATTATTATTCTTGGTAATGTTGTAATGGTGGGTTTTAACTGCTACAAATATAGTAGCAGTTATTGTGCTTAAGTAGAGGTTTACAATAACCACTACAAATCCGCTTGCAACAGTGGATTTAGTAGTAGTTTTATGAACCGCTACTAATGATGTGGTAGCGGTTAAAACCACTACTAATACACCTTTTTAACCGCTACTAAATCACAGTTTTTTTATAGTGTCGAAGCCAGGCGCGTTCCTTCCACACATGTTAAGAATCAGATCCAACGAAAGTGGAATGTTGAGGTTGATGCCAAGAACATTAGCTCTAATGGCAGAGCAAAGGCATAGAGCAGCATCAAGATCAACCAGGCCATCAAGGAGACTGCAACATGGGGCTGTTGGTGGCGATCCCACAGTAACATTCACCAACTTCAGCACGTTGGCACACGCACCCAACTTAAGGACATCTATAGGACAATGGGCCTGCTGGGAGGACGAAGAAGGGGAGAAGAAGGTGTTGGAGCACATGAGCTAAGCGTGATGAACAAGAGGAGAAGGTTGAGAGTGAGAAGAAGAGAGGTTGCATGAGCCTTTGAAGCCATCTTCACAAAGCTTATTGCCCAAAAAAAAAATAGAGAGAGAAAAGCAGAGCTGTTGAAAAACCTGAGCATGACCAGAGCATATAAAAGTCATAGAAAAAGAATATAAAAAGAAGTGATGTCTTGCCAAACCTGGACCAGACGCGATACGCACAAAAATTTAAACAGAGTTACGATGTCTGTCTAAAAGTCCTCCTTCATCTGGTAATCGTTTTTTTTTTTTTAAATACAGTTAGAAAAGAATTTAAGTGTTTTTATTAGTTAAATTTCATTTTTATGGTGTCTGGTCTAGTCTAAGTATTTTCATAAGTTTAAAAAAATTCATTTCGCCGCCTGCAGCACACTTTCCATTAATTTAGCTTTCAAATTTTCTTTATTCATTAATTGATGATGGACAATAAAACTTCAAGAGAAAGGTCCGCACGAATATAAGTACCATATGGTCGATCACTTGAATTCATGCACCGTTTCTGCTTCTCTCTCATTTTACCTCCTCTTCAAAGTTGCCCTTTATTAAGGAAACTATCATGCATGGTGTCTAAGCACATTATGACGAATATTGCTACCTTCATTCATCCAATCCTTAATATAACACTTAAATACTAATTTGCATATTAAGAAATTAGTTAATTTAGTTATTTGTAATAAATTGGTTCTCACTTCCCTAAAATATATTTGATAACCATATACACTGAAATTATCCCCTTAATGAAACCCTTTAACATATGTAATTAAGAATAATACATTAGGAAAAAATTATAAATATGGAAGACAAAGTTGGTTGAAGAGTTGGGAAAATGACGTCACCCCATTTATGTTTGAGCCCATCAAGGACCATGCTTCAAAAAAAAAAAACCATGATTTTAGACTACACGTGCCTATAGGCTCGTCCCTTTTAAGTCCTAGTGCATCAATGGCAACCTTGTAGGGCTAAGTGCCCGCTTGTTTAAGTTCGTATAATATCATTTTTTCCATTTAAGCTATGTTTTAGCTATTTTGATAATTATATTTGTGCAACTCATTCCTTTAGCTAGTATTTAATTGAAATTATTTTAACATTTTATAAATTACATGATCAAACATGATGTAAAACTATCAAGATATTTATGCGATAATAGTTCATTTTTCTATTAGGTTTCATGATAACTGTTTGATTTAATTTAGTTTTAGTCATCCAGACTTTGTTTCGCACTTTAGTTTACTAATATTTATTACTATCTTTACTCCTTAGTGTAAGATTTGGTTTGTGCAAATGAAATGTTGTATTAGGGATTGAAAGTAGCATTTGAATTACAAATTTTATGAGAACTTTTATTTTATTTTTGGCTATTTGAAATAAGTAAATACTATTGAAAATCTTAAAGGGCTTAAAATTCACAGGCCATACCCAAACTTACCAGTTTGAGGGCTGAGGTAAACAAACTTTTTAGGCCCCAACACTACAAAAAAAAATAGTGATGGGAGAATTCCGTCGCTAATCAATTTAGTGATGGAAATTAGCAATGAAATTTGTTCCGTTGGTAAAAATACTGTTACTAATTGATTAGTTATGGAATTTTGAATTAGCGACGGAAAGTTTCCGTCACTTATCCTTGAAATTAGTGACGGATTAGAGAATGAAAAATTCCGTCACTAATTAGTAGGGCATAATGTACTTTTAGGCCTGTCCATGTTAAGTCCTAGGCCATCAATAGCAGTCCTGTAATGCTAAGTGCCCACTTGATCAAATCTGCATAATATTAGTTTTTCCATTTGAGCTATGTTTTAGCTATTTTGATAATTATATTTGTCCAACTTATTCTTTTATCTACTTTTTAATTGAAATTATTTTAACATTTTATAAATTACATGATCAAACATGATGTAAAACTATCAAGATATTTATGCAATTATGGTTCATTTTTCTATTAAGGTTCATGATAATGGTTTGATTTAATTAGTTTTAGCTATGCAGACTTAGTTTGGCACTTTAGTTTAATAATATTTATTACTAACTTTGCTCCTTAGTATGCAAGATCTTGTTTGTACAAATGAGATCTTGTATTAGGGATCAAAAATAGTATTTGAATCAGAAATTTTATGAGAATATTTATTTCAGTTTTGGCTATTTGAAAATAAGTAAATAATACTGAAAATCTTAAAGGGCTTAAAGTTCACAGGCCAAAACCAAACTCACAAGTTCGAGGGCCGAGGTAAACAAACTTTTTAGGCCCCAAACCCATAAAGAGCCTGCCGATTTTCCCACATCTATTTAGGACTAAAATAAAACCCTTATATAGCTCTTATATTAAGAACTAGACCATGGAGGGAGTATTATAATTTCTTCTCTAGTTTTGGTCGACAACGTACCAACTAGCTCCTCCTCATTTAACAACATAGGAATCTAAGTAGTGAATAAGCTACATGTCAAGAGAATTATGAGTACGTAATACTGTAATAGGAATGGCAAGGGCATTTATTAGATTTTTCCAAAAATTAATGAATTAATAAAAATGAGATGGAACGCACATAATGGATTTTGTGAAGTTCATGGAGAAAGTAGGCGTGTTTTGTAAAGTCGCGAGTGAGAGAGAATCCAGATCCTTGTGAGAGAGGAACAAACCACATCTTATCTAGAGCATTTTTATAAGATATTTCTTTTTAGGATTATATTGATTCTATTTATAAGAAACAACATCTTGTCCAGATCAGTACTTTTTCTAAAGAAAATTTCTTTCCTACCCTCATGACAAATGGGAATTTACTAATGAGAATATGAGATCAATTATTAAAAGTTTCCAACGAATTGTTAAGTGTATTTTAGAAAAAGATTAGAATTTTTAACATATTTACAAATCTAACTTTAACTACACTTTGTTATTCTTGAGAATTAGTTATTTAACTCTTATTGAAAGGATCAGAGAAAGTACTTTGTGGGTGACCGGGTCAAAGAGGTAAGCATTTAGTGAGTTGTCAGTGATATTTAATTTCGGAGAATTTGATCCCTAAATAAATATATGAAGGTTATATTGATTGTGAGTGTTGAGTGCGTGATATTTGGGGAAGTCTCGATCTAGACATAAAAATACTAAAGAAAAAAATGGTTTGTAGGTGCATATATGTGTTTCTCCATTTTGGTTATTTTTAATATTTTTATGTTAATTTAAGCACTATTTTAAATACTGTTTTTCATCCTTTTTCCTGATGTTAAAACCTTCTTTAAACAAACTATGGAACATGTGGTGGATGAACTTATATTACTGACACCATGAACACACCCAGACCATTGAATTTCCTTATGTAATGATTTGTGTGGATGTATATATAATCCATCTTGCTTGTTTTTTTTAGCTCAGTTGAATTTTGAAGATGGCTTCTGACTTGGGTACATTATGCTCTACATATAAGGACAATATTGTCATTTAAAAAGAAAACTAATTCCAAACAAATTTTTAGGAACTAGGGTTAGAAAAATAGAGTTAGTAATATGAGTTGAGCCCAAGAAAAAGATTGCATGATGTGTTTGTTAAAGTTAGGTCCTTTTAAAAACATAGTTGACCCATATTGTATTAACAGAACTCGTGGCAAGAACTAATGGGGGTTGGGTCTAGTAGAAAGAACTATATTTTATAATGTGACAAATCAAAGTTTGAATCTCTGTTAGGAGATGTGCCTACATTTAGTGTCCGACAGTATCTCGAATATGATTATCTTCAACAAAAGGATATCTATGCTTAGTTAAAAAAAAAGGAAAAAAACTCGTGGCAGGTTATCCGTTTCTATTAAAAAAAAAAAACCTAAATACCTTCCTTCCTCCCTTGTGCCACACTCTTCCGAAACTTAAAGTATAATTTAATTGGGGAGTTGATTTTGGTCATAAATGTAAGGTATATTTCTCACATTTGTCAATATTTTCCTAATGTACCTCTATTAATATTCCCTTAACAATAATTAAGTAAGAGGGGGGGAATTAAAAAATAAAGTTAGGGTATTTTAGAAAAAAATATATTATATTAACTAACTTAACTAACATTTTTAATATAATCAGATTAGATACACGAGTTTTCCATTAAGCTCAGAGGGAGTAGCTCAATATTTCAAAGTCTCGCTTAGCCTCAATATATGTCACTCAAGACATTGTCGTCCTTTCCTCTTACTCAGCTATTGATTTGTAGATGATCTTGACCATTGGTTTCATTGAAAAATCCACGGTTTTGTCTACTGACTTGCGGGCAGCCGCGGAGGATAGATGCACTGGTGAGAGAAGGGTGTCTCTATTAACCTCTTTCTCCATTTAATATCTTTACCATTATATCAGTTTTTAATGGTTGAGATTTAATTATAGATATAAAAATATTACTATAATTTTAAATATAATAAAAATCTATTATTAAATCCCAACCATTAAAAGTTGATCTAATGGTAGTGATATTAAATGGAGAGTAAATGGAGAGAGAAGTCAGTGAAGACATCTTTATCCCATGCACTAGTATGGTGATTTGCTAATGATGAGTAATGATGATCGATAACGTAGGATGCAGAATATCTGGTAGCACATTTTATGCTCATCAAATTGATGATAAAAAATGTGCTCATCATCTATCTCACTGGTAGATTAATTTTTGACAGTCCAGATTTAATTAATTTAATTTTTATATTTTAAATAAATTTTTATTTTTGTATATATAAAATTATAAATAAAGATAATATTATAACTATCAATTCTCATAAAAATGATTTTATTAATTAAAAATTTATAATTAAAAAATTTTAAATTTAAACCATTCAGAATAAATTTAAACAATTGAGATCTCATCACAGCAGTGAGAAATTAGGCACTCATCACTATGATAAGCACCTAATGTAGACCCTGGCATATCTGACCCCTCTGGTGATTAGAAGAAGCTGCTTCACCGAAAATGGAGGTAAATGTTTCTGAGAATATAAAATTTATGTATTTATTGTTGGGTAAAGGTGCAAATTTAGTAATGAAGGTTTTCGCCATGAGCACCCAGTATAATTATTTCTTATTTGGGAACAAAACTAGACATTATTATTTTAAGATGTGCAAAAGTAGACAATCATTTTAAAATGTCACAAATTTGACATTGCCATTAACCAAATTTAACATCCGTCCATCTTTTGCATTGAGGGTCCAGCAATTCTTCCTGTTGACCACATCATTTATGTTATGAATAAAAGCATGTAACATCACTAAATTTAATATGGTGTGTAAGCTGATTTGCCAACCTTTAAAGAGTTTTATTGTTTTTATTTAAATATTAGTTTGTTCTAGATATTCATGCCCCTTTTTTTCTCTCCTCCCTCTTATCATCAATATCCCTCACCTCTGACCTCCCTCTTAGTTATGTCCTGCAAAGCAAAAAGGAGAAAAAGGATCTTGAATCAGATCACATTAGATATTTTTAACTGCAGCACCTACTAGCTCCCAACCAGCACCTGCCCTTGAGCTCCAAGGATGTTTCACTCACCAACAGTGGCCTTGCTTCTGAGCCATCTACCGGATCTCTTGTACAACCCTCTGCTGAATTTATCTAGAAAAAGTAAATGAGGAGGGAGAGTTTAAAGAGAAAAGGTGAAGAGGGATGTCATAGGTGGTGGAAAGAGAGGGAAGGGAGAGAACAAATTGGGCGCAAATCTCTAGAACAAAATAAGTTTATACCATATGCTAGCTGGAAGAACTATGAGACCCACAACATAAAAAAATGGGACATTCGTTAGCTCTGGTCACCGGGAATGCCAAAATTACTGCCTTTTATAATGATTGTGTCTATTTTTGTATCCAATATAGCATAATTGTGCTAGGTGTTCATAACGAAAACTTCATTGCTAAATTTTCATATTTACCTTTTATGTTTTGTCATAAATCCCACACTGATTTTGGGTTTAAATTTACAGCAACACACTTAAAAAAGACTTACAAGAGGAATTTGGTTTCATCGGGCTACAAAACTCTGACAAATTTATCCGTTTATATGTCGATTTCATATTTTATAATTATGTAATGTATTATGATATTATTCATGTGTTTGGATATATAAATTGACCTAATTTGATCGCCGCTAGATTTTGAATTAACATTTTTTATGACTTAATAATAATCCAAATTTTAAAATATTGGTTCGAATTGAAGTTTGAGTATGACTAAATGGAAGGTAATATTATCACCCAAAAAATGGAAGGTAATATTTGGGAAAGAACTTTTATAAAAAATTTCATTAACTTATTATTTTTAAAGAAAATAAATTATCAGTTGAAATACTTTAAAAGTTATCGTCAATTTACAATTTCAATATATCGTATCGATATATCCTCCCACACACATATCATCAATATATTAACAAATATAATAAGATTTATAACAAATTATACTATTTACATATATTATAAATAATACAATAGATTAGTAGTCATTATTGTTTTATTTTATCTCCTTAGAAACTTCCGATGCTTAGTTTTTGTATGATATTCTGATGATGATTGAAGAGACATAATAGAAAGTAGTTGCCTTTTAAACATGTTGTTCTTTGTCATGGCTGATTTGGTTATATAGCAGTAAGTTATAAATTTTTTTGATCGCAATATGGCACAAAAAAGCAGTAAGGTATAAATTTGCAGTGAAAGTTTTCACTTAGAAGTGTTGAGTATTTGGAAGTTCATTTAATTAATATTATATTATTATACTTGTATTGGTTATAATAAAGAATAAGAACCTAACATTGGATTTTCATTTACAATTTTATGTTGATTGAACAACTCGTGCAACGCACAAATGAGATTAACATTATATTTAACAAGTTAGGAGTATAATAATCAATATATATAATTTATGAAATTATAAGGACTTAGTAAATAAAAAAGCTACATATAAAGACTTAGTTAAATATAAATATTACACTACAAAAATATAGGAAATTAGCAACGGAATTAACTCCATCGCTATTCCGTCTCTAAACCATCAATAAATCTGTTACTAATTTTAGAGACGGAATTATAGACGGATTAGAGACGGAATAATTCCGTTGCTAATTTCTGTCTCTAAAATTTTAGAGACGAAATCAGAGACAGAAATTAAAGTCGGAATTATTCCGTCGCTAATTTCCATCCCTAAAAATTTAGAGACGGAATTATTCCGTCTCTAATTTCCGTCTCTAAAATTTTAGGGACGAAAATTAACGACAGAATTATTCCGTCTCTAATCCGTCTCTGATTCCGTCTCTAAATTCCGTCATTAAATTCCATCACCAATTCCGTCGCTATTCCGTCATTAATTCTGTCACTAATTTAAGGGGTAATTTAATCTTATTTTTTGACAGAAATTAGCAACAAAAATTGTTCTGTATCAAATTTTTGTCACTATTCCATCACTAATTCCGGTGAAAATTTGAAAATTTCAAATTTTCACCATTTAAAGAATAAATGATAATATAATTATATAAAACTTGTTGAGACATCATGGAGATGAATTCTTATGAAACACATTCATATATCATAAAAATGGCATCGTCATATAACTTCGTATTTACTAAACAAACAATGAAATAATATATGAACTACTCTCTTTTAGAAATTAACATAATAAATGAAGAAAGAATAATTATAGTGCTAATTTCTTGAAATTAATTTGCTAATCAATTTATTCGTACACTTATTTATTAGTGTTACTAATATGATTTCTTGAACAAAATAAAAATACATTAGTTGTTTTGGAAGCTATATATAGTTATGAAATCCGTAGATAAAAATTAAAAAAAATACGAACAAAGAACACTAATATATAAAAGTTAAAATTCATAACAACTCATGATACAATCTACAAAGTATAGACATCACAACCTGTTTCTTTGAGTTTTATGCAAAGCATAGGATTTTATTTATAAAATATTGAATTTGTGACAAATTGTAATAATGTATTCTACCATTTCAAATAGTATATAAAAACATGTAAATAATTACTACTACATATATTATATGAATGTGTAATTAAATACTCATTAGATTGACAGTATAAGTTCAATCTTGCAATTGTATCGAAAAAAAGTTCAATCTTGCAATTTGGCCAATCTATTTCAAAATATAAGTCTAGTCTAAAATTTAAAAAATGCAATTTTTTTTTCTTATGTCGCTCTTTTATAAAATTTATAACTTTATAAATAATTATTTTGTTATCATTGATGTAATAATATTAAGTTTTGAAATTAGTTCAATGTTAAATACTCATTTGATTTGTTAATTGAGACCAATAAGTAAAATCAGAATGGTAGTCGGTAGACCAAAGCAAATAATAAAGTCAGTATGAATTTTGTTTTTGTATTTTTACCATCTCACCCTTAATTGTACTCTATATTGAGAAACAACACCGTAATTATGAAGTACATATGCCACGCTTATTAGCCGAAGGAACCTCTAAATATAGGTATTTATGCATCATATAACCTTTAGGAATTTCATTTACTTCATTTTGTGTTTTTCTAAGCATATCAAGATTGTTGAATACTAAATCAAAGGAAGAGTTAGTATGTGCAATTATTGTGCGAACTTAATTTGTCATGTCATATTTGGTATAATTAGTTAAAATACAACAATTCAACTAATATTAATCCTAGTTGGCTGCTCATCTGATTCACATTTTTATTTTTCTTAAAAATTTAAATCGTTTAATTAAGATTTCACAAATAAAGAAAAAATAAATATTGTGAAATCTTTTAATTGTTTTTAATATATCAACTAATATTTAAAAGGTGCCAAATCAGCTCATGAATTATTGTATTTTAATTGGTTAGGCTACAAATAACACGACGGACCAGATTGATACAATAATTTCTAGGGTTGACATAAACAATCACACATTTCCTTCATTTACAAGACTGAATAAATTTCCCCTCCAAATTTTTGCAAATTCCCTCCACATTTGAGCTTTTTTTTTTTGCCAAATCCCACTTCTCCTTAATTTCTAGGGCTCTCTCATTCCGTCACAGATCTCCCATCTCTGGTTCTTCCTTTTAGTCACTTGTTCAGCCTCACAAAGTCACCGACTTCCCCTCTCTTCCTCGGCTAGTTTATTTAGTTCAATGTTAAATACTCATTTGATTTGTTAATTAAGACTAATAAGTAGGTATAATTATAGGAGTTATCATATGTGTGGGAAAAATTTGTTTACTTAGTTTTTATATCTAGATGTGTGGGAAAAACCATGCCCCAAAAACATTGGCATTTGTATTCCCTCTGCTTATACAGATTAAAACATATTTCCCCTCCAAAAATTTTGTAGTTCCCTCCAATATTTTTATGATCTTTTTTCAGGTTTCCCCCTTCCCTTTGTTCAAAAATTTTACTTTAACCTTTATTTCACTTGTGAATCCTCTTCCTCCACACATCAAACTTTTCCTTCGTTCGACGGCTCCCCTGACAAACCCCAACATTCACCTTCTCCAACCTTCAAATCTCGACTTCTCCATGACCTAAGCTGCCTCGATGTCTCCTCCCTAAACCCCAAACTCTACTTTCTTTAAGATCGATCTACTGCTCACAAAAAGCCAAGCTTCCCCTTCTTCGACTTCTATCTGCTTCTTGGACTTCAATCTGCTACTCCTGAGCTTACCTACCAGAGGCGTCCATAATTATTGGAAAAAATTTGAGAATGATGTCATTATTTTCGGCGGGTGGGGTTTTGTGCCCTTTGCTCCTGGCTCACCCCTTGAGCAGAGTGTTCATCAATGACCATAACTCAGTTTCTTCAAGGCTCTCTTTTAAGTAAGGTATAAGATTATTGGGTGCAATACTGGCTTTCGGTGTGTAGTTTCTTTAATACTTTTTCCATTTTTTTTAAAAATAGAAAAACTACCTCAGATGATATGAAAAGGACGAGAAAAATATGGAGAAAGGAAACAAAAGAAAAGAAAGAAAAAACATTTCAAGAAATCATTGTGAACTTTATTTTATCGGGCTGGGTTTCTTGACATGTTTTTAACTTTACTGTTTTTTTTTTGGCTAACAATTATAGTGGGTTGCTTGCTTGCAAGTTAGTAACTTGATTCCTTTGGGGGAAAATTTGTAATTGTATACATATGATTGATGAAAGGACTGCTATTTATAAGAAAAAATTTTGTTATCTTTGGATTCCTATGATGTGTTTTACATTTGTGTTCCAATATTATACCTCCCCTGATGCTTCCAGTGCACAACTTTCTACTTTATAGAGCTTTTCCTACTCTTTTCCACAGGGGAGACATATGATTTAATTTATAGAGCCTTTCCTACACTGTTCCAATATTAAGGGTCACATAATCTTCTTTCTCTGCTTGGGATTGTGTTGCCTCGTAGGTATGTGCATATAAGCTTCATTTCTTCTTAAATTTGCTGTTAGTTTATTGTTGTTGGGGTTGAGTTGTGGATGTGTATAGAGCATAATCCATCTTGTTCCCTCCATTCTTCTTTCTTCCTTAGGTTATCCATTATATTGTTGGGTGCGTGGGTGGGATTGGATTTTGTTTTGCTGTCCGCTTGCTATTGAATGTCCAAGGCAAGGGAAGTTTGGCGTGTTGGTCTAACTAACACATTGGAGAAAAGTAAGCTATTATCAAATATTGTCATAACATTGTTTAGTTTTGTTTGGATGGAGAATCAAGATTTATAAATATGATTTCTCTTCAATTTCTAATTTGAATCAGGTTGGAATTGAGGAATAACAATTTAGTACTTGGAAATTGTTGATTGATTAAGAAGTATAAGAAAGCTTTGTTGATACATAAAGTGGTTTGGATAGTGCTTTCATAAACTATGAATGTTGTTTTGTGGACATGAAACCTTAATGCCTACTATGTGTTTGTCAAATTGCTTGAAAAAAAAAAGAAGCCATCTTATCCAAAGGAGTAACTAAAGCTGATAATATCCTTGTCTTTTGGTTAGTATGTTATAATGAAATAGGAATGGGTGATGTATATTGTTCAATTGGTCAATTGGCTCTTCAAAGACTTGATGGGGTTAATTCACATTTGTTTGTATTTGGAGGGAGTGCATATATATATATATATATATATATATATATATATATATATATATATATATCACTACAAAAAAAATGTGATTTAATAGCGGTTAAAAATGGGTATTAGTAGCGGTTTAAACCGCTACAAAAAACATTAGTAGCGGTTACCAAAACCGCTACTAAATCGTATGTTACAAGTAGTTTTGTAGCGGTTATATAAAACCGCTACTCAATCAAAAATACCCGCTACATCCTTTGTAGCGGTTCAATCCAACCGCTACAACACCCTTATGAATGAAATTTTTTTCAGAGATATTTGTAGCGGTTATATAACCGCTACAAATATAAAAAATTGAAATTTTGAGGCGGAAAAAAATGACATTTTTTTATTTTGTAGCGGTTAATAAACCGCTACTAATTTTGAATTTCATAAAATTTGTAGCGGTTATTAAAAGCGCTACTAATTTCATGAAATTCAAAATTAGAGCAAAAAAATTAAATTTGAGTTTTAAAAAGGCGCGTTATTTAGTAGCGATTTAATAACCGCTACAAATATTTAAAAAAATTTAAAAAAATATACGATCATTTGTTTCTATTTTTTTAATATTAAATTAAATATTTTATTTTGTTATTATTTTATCTATTTTAATTAGTTTATTATTCAATAGTTTAACTTATTAATAAATGAAAAGAAAAAATGTAATTTAATTGGATTAGTATAAAATTTATATTAATAATATTATTAAGGATAGGTAGGTAATAAGGAATTATTATGTTGTTTAATATAATGTAATTGTGTATGAAAAATAGATGAAAATGAGATCCAGCTCTGAAATATGTGGAAAAAAAATGGTTAGAATAAATTTTATAGAAAGGAAAGAAGTATTGTAAAAAAAATTAAAAATCTTGTTACCATATTTGATCATATTATTCAGATCCTCTACTCATACGAAAGAAGTTGTAAATGAGAGAAAATGAAAGAAAGGTAAGGTGAAAAGAAATTGGGGAGTGTTTGAAATGAGTTATGGTAAGGGTATTTATAGGGATCCATGTACTATTTGTAGCGGTTATTTGTATTTTTGTAGCGGTTTAATATTTATAGTGATCCACGTACTATTTGTAGCGGTTAATGTCTCCATTTTGTAGCAGTTATTCATTTAGTAGCGGTTAATTTTATAATTGTAGCGGTTCAATAACCGCTACAAATATTATTATTATTTTTTTAAATTTTTTTTACATTTTATTTTAAAAAAATTTTTGCATTTTTTTAAAGACAAAAGCATAATTTGAATTTGATCACTCATCGTCGCCATCCCTACAGAAATTTTGTAGAAAAATTATTGTTATGGATGTATTATTAAATTTAAAAAATTTAATTCAAATGACGTGGACTTAAAAAACTCACAGCAGTAGAGGTAAATTGTCATCGCCTTCAGGGAAGTAGTTTTCAAAATCAGCTGGCTGAAATGGTTCACTCTCGTAGGCGATGTTATCGCCTTCACCCATGTCGTAAAGGTCTCTTGGCTTTAAATGAACGACCATGTCCAATCCCTATGCCTCTCGTCTTCGACATAATAAACCTGATGTGCCTCTAAAGCTAGAATATACGGCTCATCATCTTGAGAAATACCAGTATGAATCGGCCGTGAGAAATTGACTGATGTGATCCCTAAGTCGTTAGTTGTCAGTCCCCGAGAAGTAGTGGTATTTGCCCACAAACACTTGAACAGCGTCACAGTGAAACGACCTTGATAATTAAGTTCGACCACATCAAGAAGCTTGCCATAGTAAGGGACGCCTCCAAACTGCATGTTGGCATCATTGCTACTCGCATAACTCCTTGTCCCAAATGTGCCATAAACACCCGAATTCTGTGTTTGCAATCCTTGATCCCGTGAAACCGTGCAAAACTTAAAACCATTGACATTGTATGCTGTAAACCGTTTTACATGATCAAGAGGGCCGATTGCGAGAGCTCTGAAATCTGGTGAGTGTGGGTTGTGGTCATTTAGTATTCTGCGCGCAAACCAGCTCGGGAATTCTTTGTGGACCCTCCTATCAACTTCCGAGGATGCTTGTGTACGGATCCTAAGTTGACGCTTAACATGACTTCTAAATTCCCTGCAATTAATAATGGAAAGGCGTTAGTGAAATGAAAGTGAGAAATGTTATGAAAGATATAGATCGAATAACATGTGAGTGTACAATTCTCACCGTATGAAAGGTTCAACTTGAGTGCAATTAATCAAGACATGTCTAGGTGCTTGCAATTTCTTAGTTGCCGTTAGTTTGAAGTTCTCAGTTGCTCCAACTGGTTTACCAACACGAGGGATAAATTCTCCTGATGTCGGCGCAGGTTCAGGACAATCGTCAACACGAGGTAGGCGGTTGAAAGCCGTCTCCAGATCATCAAAGTACCTTGAGCAAAAATATAGCACCTCATCTCCTATATAGCCTTCAGCTATAGAACCTTCTGGCCACGTCTTATTCCTCACGTAAGATTTTAATTTCCCAAGGAACCTATGAAGTACAGAAGAGAAAATTGATATAAAATGATGAAAAGGACGACTGGCAAACATTTAATACGAAGAATAAATTAAAGCACATATTTAAAATGAGTACCTCTCAATCGGATACATCTAATGATATTGTACTGGTCCAACGAGCTTTGTTTCATGAACGAGGTGGACTGTAAGGTGAACCATCACAATAAAAAAGGACGGAGGAAAGATCATCTCCAAATGGCAAAGCGTAAGAATGATTTTCGACTGTAGCTGATCGAGCTCCTCAACGATCAAAACCTTATAACACAACTTCCAAAAGAAAGAACAAAGTTCCACTAAAACGATGGAAACATCGGGAGGAAGTGTATTCTTTATAGCCAGAGGGATAACTGCTGCATAAGAACATGTGAGTCATGACTCTTCAGGCCAGCAATCTTTCGAGCCTGCAAGTCAACACATCGAGAAATGTTGCTTGAATACCCATCAGGAACTTTTAATTTCTTCAACTTCGCGAGGAAGACTTCCTTGTTTGGTTTTGTGAGGGTAAACTTTGCCGGTTGAAATCTGTCATGCTCATCTGGCCAAGCGTCTTCATGAACTCCCATGTCGCGTAAATCTTTCCTCGCTTGAAGGTGATCTTTTGTCTTGCCGGGTTCATTAAGCTGCGTATACAGCACATTGCCGCAAACATTCTTTTCAATGTGCATTACATCAAGACTGTGGAGAAGTAAATTAGATCTCCAATATGGAAGAGTGAATAAAATACTTATCTTCTTCCACTGCTGAGGCACCGAAGTCCTGCGCATCTTTTGGCGAGTTTGTGCTGAATCGTCACTTTTTCCAAACTCGATGTCAACATGCTCAAGCTGCTGTAAGATATCTGTATTGGACAAAGTCTGAGGTGGTCCTCTTTTTTCTGGTTTCCCATTGAAGTGATTCCGTTGCAATATGAACTTATGCCTTCCATCGAGAAACCTCCGATGCCCCATAAAGCACCACTTTTGGTTGTGGGGAAGGCGCATTGCGTCAGAGTCAAAATTGCAGGCTGGACACACCAACCCAGTATGCACATTCCAACCAGATAATGTGCCAAGGCCAGGAAAGTCACTAATCGTCCACATCAAGGCTGCACGCATGTTGAACAAAGTCTTTCCGTAAGCATCGTATGTCTCCAAGCCGACATTCCACAGGTCAAGCAATTCGGCAATAAGCGGTTGGAGATACACATCGATGTCATTGCCTGGTGCCTTTTTGCCTGAAATGATCATAGACATAATGAAAGAGCTTTGTTTCATACACATTCAGGGGGTAAGTTGTAGGGAACTAAGACTACAGGCCAAATACTATAACTTGTGCTAAGATTCCCGAAAGGATTGAAACCGTCGGTCGCCAACGCAAGCCGAACATTTCTGGGGTCAGTCGCAAAATCTGGAAAGTCGTTGTCAAACGTTTTCCAAGCAGCTGCATCCCGCGGATGTCTTAATTTACCGTTTTCGTTTTTATCAACGGCATGCCACCTCATGTGCTCCACAGTTTTAGACGACATAAATAATCTTTGTAGATGAGGTTTCAAAGGGAAGTACCTGAGAATCTTTGCAGGTTTCTTCTTCTGCTTTTTCCCCTTCCAAATTGTCTTGTACCTCGATATGTGACATCTCTTACAAGTCTCCCTACTGGAATCGTCTCCCCAATACAGCATACAATCATTTGGGCATGCATCAATCTTTTGATAATTGAACCCCAACCTGTTGATAATCTTCTTGGCCTCGTAGAACGTTGTGGGAATCTCAGCGTCAAGGAATGCATCTTGTAATAAGTCGAGCAACATCGACATTCCCTTATCTGTGATCCCACACAAGCACTTGATATGATACAATTTGATCAAGAAAGATAATTTAGAATATTTGTGATAACCTTGATATAAAGAACGATCTACTTTATCCATCAAGCTGAAAAAATCCCGAGCTGCTTCATTCCCCATAAAAACAGGCTTAGAGCCGTGCACTTCTTCATTGAAGTTGTCACCTTGAAATCCAAACGCATCACACACAGCATCATTCACAAGATCATCTTCATCTACTTGAACGCCTACTTGAGAACTTCGAAGGAGAGCATCGTCATATCTAATGCCAGCCTTCTCACCATGAACTGCCCAGAACGTATAGTTCTCAGGGAAAGGCTTCACAAGCAAATGTTCCTTCACAACATTTCATGCATGCCACTTCTTGAACTTGCATTTCCGACAAGGATAGACGATCTTGCCATTATAGCTGGCGTGAGTGAATGCGAAATCCAAGAAACTGTTTAATCCGTACAAATATTCAGGAGAATTACACGGAAACCTGATCCATGATTTATCCATAGCTACTAGTGAGAGAGAAGAAAGAATAGAGAAGAAGATGAGTGAGAAGAGAATGACGAATGCCAAGAACCATATATTCTGAAATTCCAACGTTTATAATTTTGTAGCGGTTCTAAAACCGCTACACTAACCGCTACAGTTACAAAATATTAGTAGTGGTTATATACATAAAACCACTACCAATGTTCAAGCCGTTACACATTGGTGGGAATTCAAAATTTACACGTTAAGTATTTGTAGCAGTTATGTGTATAGAACTGCTACTAACATTAAAGCCGTTGGACAGCCAATTTAAAAATAATTTTTTATTTGTAGCGGTTATACATAACATACCGCTACAAATGTGGACAAAGGCGGCAAATTTCAAAATTCAAATGATGAGTATTTGTAGCGGTTTCTATTGTAGAACCGCTACAAAAAATGTATATAGTTGTAGCGGTTCTAAGTTACAACTGCTACAACTATATACATTTGTTGTAGCAGTTTTTATTTTAGAACCGCTACAAATATATATATTTGTAGCGGTTGTAACTTAAAACCACTACAAATATATATATTTGTAGCAGTTTTTATTTAAAACAGCTACAAATATATGTATGCTTCATTTTTTTTAATTTAGAAATATAAAAAATATAAATTTATTGCAATTAATTCATAAATTCAATAAGAATATAAATATTAACTTGGTTGCAATTAATTCATAAATTAAATTTTTTAATTCATAAATTAAATTTTTTAATTTAGAACATTTGTTGCAATTAATTCATAAATTTAACAACGCGATCTAATAATATAAATATAATTATATATATTAAACACAATAAGAATTTAAGTTCTGAAATACAAACTCATATATATATATATATATTTATTTACAAATGTTTCAACAATAAAAAAAGATGTGCTAAACTAAGTAGCTGAGGGCTGATCATCTGTTGCTCCCTCAGGTGGGGCTCCCTCAGGTGCTGCTGGATCGGACCGCTGCGTAGAGTGAACCGCACCATCATCATCAGTAGGAGCAGGATGACGAGGAGGAGGACTAGTACTCGGGGCGACGTAGCGAGGAACAGGGGGAACCTGTGGATGCTGCTCGTCCGGGAATAGGCGGCTCCATGACCGCTCGAGCATGTTGTTCGCGATTTCATGCCACTGCGTCTGCTGAGCGTAGATAAAATCAGCTTGCAGCTGCATCTGCTGCATCTACTGCTCCCGCTGCTGTGCTATCTGCTGCTCCAAATCTGACCACAGCTAGTCAATAGGCTCGTCCCTCAGACGTATAACCCCTCTAGAACTGCCAGCCTCAGAGGCGACGCTCCTACTGTAGATCATGCTAGGTCTGGCGCCTATCCCCATCCCCTGCACGCGTCCGGGTTGCTCAGCCTAAGACAGACCCGACTTCAAAGGAGCCGTTGGGTCCACTGACCCCTGTGACTCCTCAGGCTGGGACTGTCACAGCTCAGCCTGTGATTGTTGAATCCGCTCCTGCCATTTTATGAAAAAATTACTAATTAACATTTTTCATTATTTACTTGGTTTTAAAAAAATTATAATAATAAAATTACTTACAATGGCCGCCTCTGCCTGCTGAGAGGTCGCAGTCCTGTCACGGTGTCTGTGTGTGATGGCATACAGCTCCCCATAGTCCGTCTGACGGTTCTCCTGCTGTGCCTTCGTCTCCTGAAACAATTACAAAAAAATTAATTAGTATTATGAAATAATCAGCTAAAAGTTGGTGATATTTTGAAAAGTTACCAGCTCGCTATAGGTCACAGAAAAGGTCTTCGATCTTGCTGTGTGGTAGATTGTCTGCTGCGCACGGATCCTGGTGTTTCTCTGAGAAATCTCCTAGAAAAAAAAACAATATTAAATGTATTAAAACAATAAAAAAATTAAAAATTAAAAAATTTCAAATTAAATACAATTAAATTGAAATTATAATTTAATAATTAACAATTACAAAATTAAATATAAAAAATCTAATAAATACATTACCTGCCCCTCAAGGCTCCTGCTGAACTAGACGAAACCCGCCCAGTCATTCGGCGGCACGACGTCTGGGACGCTCTCGTTCAGCTGCTCTAGAGGCATCGTCCTATCCTTATCTACCCTGCAGAAGAGACGGTTCCTCTAGGCGTCACCCATCTTCACCAGGGTGTACCTCTTCCGGTTGGCCCGGACGGCAAACCGTAGCTGAAAAAAATTATTTAAATATCAATAATTACAAAAAACATAATTTCAAAAATATTAATTAAATATAATTAATTACAAAAAATATTAATTAAATAATTTTAATTACCTGAACCCCCTCCTCCCAAGCCTGGTCCTTCGGCCTCTTCAGAACGTGCCTCCACGTCTTGAAGTAAAAGGGGAACCACATCCAATTCGCGCCCAGGTCATTCAGGAAGCGGTTGAGCAGGTGACCCCCATTGTGGATGGGCTGGTCAGTGCCCTCACTCCACGGCACTATAACTCACAGGGTCCGATCCATGCTGTTCACCCCGGCCACGTCTAGCCTCCTCGTCGAAATGTTCTCCTGCTCATCTGCACAGTTTACCACACGTTAGATAAATTGTAATTCAAAGTTAACATTTCAAATTTAAATAAATAATTTACTAAATTAAAAAATTAATTTACCTTCAACCTGCACCTCAAACCCAGTGGACCGCGAAGACGACCCTCGTGGGTTGTTCTGCTCCCGAGCGTCCTCCTCATCGAGGAACTGCTCCATCTCCCTGAACCCAATCGGGATCTCGAACTCCTCCTCGTTGAGGAAGTCCTTGACGCTAATATCTGACCCCACAACCTCAGGCACCTCTGGTGCGGTCGTCTCTTGTGGGATCGACTGCGGTGCCTGTAGTAGGACCGACTCCTGTGGGGGGATTGGCTGAGATGCCGCGGTCGCCCTGCCTCTGCGCTGCCCCCACCCTCTACCCCCTGCTCGGTTGCTACCACCCCGTAAAATCGGTCTGGGGACCTCAGGGGCCTTCCCTTTATCCTGTCCTGAAGCCATATCAACTGTAAAAAAAAATTTAGTCACATTATTATGCAAAAATCTAATAAAAATTCAAATACAAATAAAATACGTGTTATATACGTACCTCAGGTGCAAATACTGAGAAATACTGTAGCAAAAACTCCTACACAGACGTCTGAATGCTCAAATCTTGAAGAAACCACTCAGAGAAACCCCAGGAAACAAAATGAGCAAACGGAGAAATGAGGGAGGTGATGGTTTAAATAGGCCAGATATTAGTAGCGGTTATTCCAATAACCGCTACCATAACCGCTATAAATAACCCACATGGCCTTAAATTTGTAACGGTTCTATAATAACCGCTACAAATTACAAAAACCTTTGAAATTCTGTAGCAGTTATTGCCCAGAACCGCTACAAAAGTGGAGACTCCTGAAATTCTGTAGTGGTTATATCCCTATAACCGCTACAAATAGCTTACGTTTGGTATTTTGTAGCGGTTTGGTTCCTGTAACCGCTATAAATAACCGCTACACTGTTTATTGTAGCGGTTTATGTGTATTAACCGCTACAAATTAACCACTACAAGTTTTGGTGGGAATTTTGCACCAAATTTCTAGCGGTTTTGGCTACCAAACCACTACAAAAAATGCTGCTAATCTGTCGCGCCACTTGGTGTGTAGCTTGCCGCTACAATTTTATAGGGGTTTAGGTTAAAATCGCTACAAATACTATAATTTGTAGCGGTTTTATAAAACCGCTACAATTGCACCGCTACATATTACCCTTTTTTTTGTAGTGTATATATATGCTATTTTCTGTAAGGACATGATTAAGTATTTCAATATGTTTGTAATGCTCATGAATCAAGTAACATAAGCATGTCACCACTTGTTCAATGATGTTGTTTGTCCTTGTGTTGCTGTGTGCCTGTGTCCCAGATTTATTGTATGATTATGGATTGTCCAAATATCATTATTTTACTCTTGCATTATATGATCTCTAATAAAGGAGCCATGAGAGGGAGAACTGACAGTAGAATGAGAAAAGCATCAATGTGGAGGTTATGGGTACACAAGGGAGCTAGATATAAGGTACTAGTTAATTTTAGGAGGTATGGGTTACATGTCAGTTATTTATTGCTGTTATTCCATTTTCTTGTTCATCCCAATATATCACTGACTTTTGATCTGTTCTTGTCCTTAATTTGTTAGAGCTGGGTATTTTAATGTCATTTGAGACCATACTGTAATGATATACTGTGGTTATTTTCATGTTAATAGCTTCTCATGTTAAGTGATGTGCCTCAGACTTTTGAGACCATACTATAATAATATACTATAAATTTTTGATAAATTTGCCTTTAGTTATACCCCACGACTTTCCTTTTTATTTTTTCGATAAAGCTTCTAACTTTTATCAAATTTGTGTAATTGTTTCTTGTTTTTTTTTTTGCATTGTGCAGGATAGTACAGGATATTCTAGAGAAGATTTGTAGAAGTATCTTGAAGATGCACTATTGAATCAACAACCAAGTTGTGTGTTAGGTTACAAATTGAGGGAAGAAAGGGAAAGCCATTATAAAAGTCATATTTAGAATCGGTTAAATGAACTAGAAGGTGAATGATTACAATAAAAAAGAAGCACCATCTTCTCTCTTGCAAATTTTACACCTGTTTAACCATGTAAACATGGTAGAGGGTATGTTTTATTTCTTAGCAATGTTTTTCAGTATGCGAATTCATTCAAGCAATACTGTTATGACTCCTTTCAATTTTTCATAGTATTGATAGATAAATCAATCTATTTTCTCTAATTCTCTAATTTTTCATGGTACATTTTCGTTGTTCTGGTTGCTGCTTTGTGTTGCACTTGTGAATTGCTGATATAGAAGGCATTAAGGCTATCCTTTGGCTTAACGAAATTGAATCTATGGGAAGCTTTATTCATTGAAATTCTTGTTGATATTTGCATCAAGTTCTCTACTGGATATTCTTAGTACTTGACTTTGCATACTACAAACATCCAGTTTGCTTGCTGTTGCTTTCATTGCTAAAGATTGCATTGTTGTGGTGTGAGGAAATTGAACTTTGATATATTTCATGCATCAGTTAGAGCCACATAACTCATTGCTGATTGGAATTATACTCTTCAAATCTGGTATGTTATATGTTGCATATGTTCCTTAGAAGATTTAATTTTTCACAGCTGAACTATTCACTGACTCTTGGGCTAAATTGATTTGTGGCTGGAATTTGTAACTATCCATATTTGAGCCCAGAAAATTCTTTGATCTGTTTGGTCTATATGTTTCTATTTTGTGTCTCTAGAATTGTATAAAAGTGTTTTTCCTTTGATCTAATTGGTCTATACATTTCTAACTAGGTTGGAAGCATTTGAGCAAAAACACTCTGGGACTATCAACAATTCAAACCTTGAAGCTCATACCACTGATGATACCATAAGATAGGGTGGTTACTAGGTTGTTTAGCTACATTAAATATTTGTGTGATTTGTTTGATATATTATATACATTTCCACTTTTGTACTTTTTTCCTTTGTAGTTGTTAACTTACTATCATTTTAGAACTTGGTTTTAATTTGATTTTATTTGCAATCAATTTAATTTCACTTTTAGTTCTTTAACCATTACAGGTTATTAAGATTGATTTATCGTTAAATTTAAAATAACTAAAAAAATTAATTGGAGAGAGAAAATTAAAAAAACTTAGACGGATTTATGATGGAAATTCTGTCACATAATTAAATTATTGTTTTAAAAAATATTTCACTTTGCAAAGAATTAGTGACAGAAATTCCGTCACTAATCCGTCTTAGAAATTAATAATGGAATTAATTGTTTTTAATCTTTGTGATGGATTAGGGACGGAAATTCCGTCGCTAATCTTGGACAAATTAGAGATGGAAATTCCGTTGCTAATCTGTCTCAGAAATTAATAACGGAATTAATTTTTTTTATTGTACTACGGATTAGAGACGGAAATTCCGTCGCTAATCCGTCTCAAAAAGTAGTGACGGAATTTGTCATTAGGGGCAAAATTTTTGTCGCTAATCTGTCTTCAAATTTGCAACGAAATTGAAAATTCCGTCGCTAACAGAATTAGTATCACCCTTTTTAGAGATGGACCATTTTCTATTGCTAATCCATCACTAACAGATTAGTGACGGAATTAGCGACAGAAATTCCATCCCTAATATTTTTAGGGGCGGAATTTCTGTCGCTAAATTCCGTCTCTAATACCCTGTTTTTTTGTAGTGTTAAAGGATTATGATAGTGTGAGTACAATGCTGCAATAATAATAATTAGTCTTATTCTATTAGGTGAGAGCCAGCATATACACTATGAATGAAATGATAAATCAGGTTAAATAGAAAAGAAATTGTAAAGATACAAATAAGGGAAAATTTGAGAAAAATACTTTCAAAATTGGGAAAATCCCTTATAAACATGATTAAAAATGGTAAAGGATATATAGGTGATTCTAATATTTACAATACTAAGGAAGTGTGAGGCCCTCATATGTTGTTTTTGAAATCAGAAGAAAATGACAAAAATGTCCCAATGAGAGTTTTAAAAAGGAGAGAAGAAAGCGTAATATGTGGTTTATTTCCCACACATAATAGTGCTACAATTTTCTTTTCGACTTGCTCTAGTTATTGTGGCAAAAAAGTTTCATTGTGAGGGATAGGAAACTCACAGTGGGAAAGGAGACTGGGTCAGAAGTCTCCCCTCTCACCCTGAGCTTCCTTATCCCTCAAGACGAAACTTTTTTGCCACATTAAGTAGAACAAGTCGCAGAAAAAATTGTAGCACCATTGTATGGGAAGTCAGCCAAATATTGCGCCTTCTTTTTTTTTAAAAAAAAACCACCGAGGGACATTTTTGTAATTTCATTTTGATTTTAGAAAGGACAAACCAGGTCATCCTACTTCTTTGGTATTATGAATATTAGAATCACCTCTATGTAGTACAAAAAAGCATCAAATTATCGAGAGAATTTCAGTTTAAAAAGCATCAAATTATCGATGGAATTTTAGTTTTCTGACAAATTACTGATGAAATAGTGATGGAAACGAATTACTAATGGAATTACTGACAAAAACCATCCATCGCTAAAAATGTGTGGCAAATTGGTTCACCGGCACGTGGCGGTTGACCCTTGCTAGCTGCCACTTGTCGTTGCCTCATTGCGCCAATTGTCCATGCCTAATCATTGTTGTGTTTTTTGACAAAGGGAGGAATCAAGCCTTCTATTTTCTCATACGCATTTTGATACCTTTACCAGTTAAGTTGTTTTGACCTTGAGTTATTTATTCACATAATATTATATATATATAAATATATAATATAACAATTAAAAAATAAATATAATATTAATATAAATATATATATGTATATTTTTATTTATATATTTCACATTTTATATCATATTATTTAAAATTTTTTTATTTAAATATTTATTATCAATATAATATATATTTAATATATTATATTAAATATTCATTTTGTGATAATTAAGTATTTATATTTTCTGTTTTATATTATTTTTATTATTTTATTTTATAATATAAATTATTAATGTATAATAATAAAAATATTATAAATTTTACAGACGGATTACTATTACGCGTATAAATAGTCTATTAAAGAGTGAAAGTGTGCATTGTCGTAATCGAGTAATATAGAAGTGAGTAGAGTATCGTTTCCACGAGGATTGATCACTAAGTACCAAAATAGGTAATTTTAATTCTATTTAGTCAATCGATGTAGTAATTGAGAGTATAGAATAAAAGAAAAATAATTAAATATGAGTGCAGATAATATGAAAGCAACTATGAGAAAAACCCTAGGAATTAGATTTCACTTAACAAATTTTGGATTGAATCATTTATCTATTATAGCCTAATTTACTCCACATGATTGATAGTCAAGTTTCCCTCATTTAATTACTAGCCTTTTGCAAGATCAAGCAATTCTATAATTAATTGCTAATCTAAAATATTCCTATATGAATTTAAGCAATTAATTATGCCTGAAGATTTCTAGAATTTAGTAAGACTATGCAACTCATATGAATTTATTCCTATTTTATATGCAAGTCATGGTTTTAATTATAGGATCTATACACATGCATCTCCTTTCGGTCTCAACATATATATTGGAATCATTCAAAAGGTGGTCAATCAATTGAAAGCATTAAGAACAATAATTAAACTCAATCATGAAGGAGAAATTCAAACTAGATTTAATAAGTTAAGATTCAATCCGTCATTAGTAAGCTAAGTCATCACTATAGGAAAATAGAAATTTAGCTCATGATGAAATTTAAAAAAAAAATTAACATTACATAAAACTAGAATGAAAATCTCATAAATACTGTATAAAAATAAAATATTAAATTCTAAAACATAAATATACAACCAAAAGATGCATGAAAAACGAAGAAATCTAACTATCCATTTATGAGGTAAAACCTTCCATATAGAAGTTGACCTATATCATTCATATAGGAGGACTACCTAAGCCTTCCATGTAGGAGGCAAGTAAGAAATAATACAATGCATGAAATTAACTCTAAACAATAACATAATTTTTATAGAACTGTTAGAGAAGGACCTTTAATTGTCAAAGAATGAAGCATCTACATCTCTTCCCTCTCTTCCATTTATGCTTGGCCTTGACGCGTTGTTACAGTGCCAAAAATGAGTTGCTACAGTGAACCGCGCCTGGAACAGTTAAAAGTGCGTTTGATATAGTGCTTCCATATTTTTTTTATATATATATTTTAAAAATACTATTTATTACAAAAAACATTATTTATTTATCAATTACACCCAAATTTATTATATTAAACTCAAATATAGTCCACAAAATCGTCATATGAGGGAATATAAATATGCAAATATTTTATTTATCAATTACCAATGGAATTACGTCAATAATTTTCTTGAGAAATTACCTTCAGTAATGACCTATTTTAGTCAGTAATCCACCAGAAATTGCCGACAGAAAAAATTCTGTCGGTAATTTGCCAGTAATTACTAACGAATTTTAATTATGTTGGAAAATTTAATTTCCGACAGAAAAATTCCATTGGTAATATTTCTTTCTCCAACAGAAAATCAACGACAAAAAACATTTTGTCAATAATTTCACCTGTAATAACATGTTTTTTTTTTTTGGAGTGATGTCCTTTTCCATTTTTAATGGTCTTTAGAAGGGATTTTTTCTTTAAAATTTGAAAATCCGAAATCAGTAATTTCCTACTATAATCAATAAGGAACCAAAAAATCGGACTGGACTTTGAATCATTTAGAGTAGTGGTTCAAGGGTTAATGGGTCAACTCAGAGTTAGACTGACTATATTAAAATAATAGAATTTAATTAAAAATAATAAAATTTAATATACAATATTTTATTTCATTAGCCATTTTATATTTAAGAAAATTCATTGGCTAAATCTTTAATATTATTTTATTTTAAGCACAATTTTAGAGTTTAATTAAATAGTAATGATGAAAAATAATTAGGTAAAAAAGAATTTATTTTATTTTATTTCCTCTTTGGTAAACTTGAGTAATTAGGAATTAGGAAATTAAATATTTGCTATTATGGGTCTGGTCTAGCTAGGACCAGGGGTGGGAAGTGTTTTCTTTTCTTTTCTTTTCTTTTTTAAAAATCATTCCGTCTCCTATAGCTATAGTACAATTTTCATTACTTTAGCTTTGAAGTTTTCTTTAGGGAAAATTCTAGAAAAATACTTTGGTAAATAGGAAAGGATAAATCATACCAATAAAATTCTAAAATCCCAAGTCAGTATACTTTCAGTGCGGAGGAGGAATTTAGGATTTTGAAATTTTAAAGAAAAGACGAAACTGTCCTTCAGTTGTCCCTCTCTCTTAGCTCAGAATAATAACACCAGCCTCTTTATTAACAACACCACATTCTATATTAACAACTCCGCTTTCCTCTTTCACAATAACAACACCGGTCTCTTTATTAATAACGCCGCATTCTACATTAACAGCTCAACTTTCTTATTTCACAATAATAAGACCGGTCTCTATATTAACAACACCATATTCTACATTAACAACTCTACTTTCTTGTTTCACAACTTCATAATTTAAGTTTCAGGAACAATAACAATATCTGTCTCTTTATTAACAATACCGTATATTACATTAACAACTCGACTTTCTTGTTTCACAATAACAACACCGTATTCTATATTAACAACTCCACTTTCTTGTTGCACAACTTCATAATTAAGTTTCATTGCCAATAACAACACCATATTTTACATTAACAATGCCATATTTGAGATATGAAAATGTGAAAGAATAAAGATGAGTTGTTAATGTAGAATGCGGTGCTGTTAATAAAGAGGCCGGTGTTGTTATTTCGACCTAAGAGAGGGGGAGCTGAAGGGCATATGCATCTTTTCGCCAAGATTTCAAAATCCCAGATTCCTCCACCGTATTGATACAACATTGACATGGAACTTTATAATTTCGGAACTCTGATTTGTCCTTTCCTATTTTTCGGAGTCTTTTTCTGGAATTTTTCCTTTGCTTTATCCATTAAATTTGATTTCATGTTATGGCGTCTAGTCTAGCTGGAACGGGAACCATACCCAACGCATTTTCATATATAGCTTCAAAAAATAAAATTCATTTCGTCCCTTGCAGCACACTTTGCATTAATTTAGATTTCAAGTTTTCTTGGTTCATTAATTGAAGATTGAGTAAAAATTTCTAGAGAAAGGGCCACACAGATGAAAGGACTCCCACCGGTCCAAAATATAAAACGTTGTAAATTAATTCACATTAATAAAAAATTGTTAGTTAAGTTATTTAATGTGTTTTAAATTGATAAAATTTACCTATTTCACTTTTATTAAAGAATTTCACTTTCGAACATGTATCTATTATCTATCATCTCTATGGCTCTATTACTCCTGCAAAGAGTAGAAGTGGGAAAAAAAATCATTGGTTACCCTATCAACTTTTATATTTTGAATCAAAAATTCGTTCAAGAACATTTCTTACATTATGAATAGAAGGGAATAGCATATAACTTTGCCCTTGTTTTTTTTGGCTGTAAATGATGTAATTCATTAAAGGATTAAGGTGCAAATTTTATAACGAAGTTTTATCCGAGAAGCGTCTGGCATAATTATGTTTTAAAAGGGGCAAAAATAATAATGAACAATTAAAAAGGGTGCAAATTTAACAAAACAGTTAAATTTGATCTAACGCCGTTAGGGGATTTATTCTCTTATGATTTAATGCCGTTTATTATTTGATGACTAAGCATCATGCATGGTGACTAAGCACACTTTGATGGATATTTTTGTAATTTTTTGTTTGTTTTTGGTAAAAAAATGCACCAACTAGCTCCTCCTCATTTAACAACATAGGAAACTAACTTGCCCATTATGCTAGATTTTAATTAAGAGAGGAATACGTAATAGGAATTATTGACTAGGGCATTCAATAGATCTTGCCAATAATATATAAGGATTTTCAAGCAATTAACAAATCCAAAATATCCGCATAATCTTTTTGAAAGTCATGACATTGTTTTATTAATTCCTTTCATTCTAGTAATTAATTAGCACAATGAAATAACACTCAACATTCTACTTGAAGGGGTTCTTTCACGGTGGAATAAATGGTTTTGAGTTTTTATTGCATTCGACCAAATGGAATATTATTTGATTTGAATTTTTTATCTTATTCTTGCTTATGTTTGCCAAGGAAAGAGCAGCAATAAAAGAAAAAGATATGGGCTCATATAACGAGTCTGGCCCTGTTGACGTCAGTAGTGAGGATGGGGGAGTAAAGGCTGGAAACACAAAAAGGAATATTAGTACCAAGCCCAAGATATTGTCAACCATATTAAAAAGAAGGGAGAATCACTGCTACGTCCTAAGCAAGGAACATGTTATTAGAAAGGTCCCTATTTATAACTCTTCTGAGTGTATTAACAACCTGTTGAGTGTGTTTTACAACCTCGAGGGACCTTTCTGATAATATGTTCCTTGCTTGGGACCTAGGAGTAATTCTCCCTAAAAAGAAAGCCTGCTATGGGGACCCAGAATGTAGTTATTGGGTCACTTGCTGCAAGAGGCCAATTTAATTTCAACCCATAAGACACGTTTAGAAGGCCCAAAAAAATCGAATTACTTCCCACACCCCCGTTCCATCATGAAGTTGGGGATTTTTGGTATGAAACGCAGGGAGAGGTTAAAGAGGATGGATTAGATGAAGATGATAGAATGGATGTAGCGCCAAAGTCGCTGTGATGTGACGTCTGTTTTGGGTGAACTCTTTTCCTCTTTTTCCTTATTTTTTATGAATTTTATTTCTTGGAATTGTCGAATCACGGAGTTAGTGGGGTTAGTTCATTGTAGAAATTTTCATTTATTGTTCTGTTGAAGACTAGAGTTAGTGGAGTAAAGACTGATAGAGTTGCTAGAAAACTTGGTTTTGATAAATAGATCAGAGTAGATGGTGGGATACGGATTTTATGGCGTAAAGATAGTGTTGATGTCGAGTATATTTCATCATCTACTCAATTCTTGCATGTCATGATTCATGACATGGAAAGGTCAACAAAAGCCCTTCTTACATGTATTTATACATAAACCTTGCTGGTTGCTGTGGAAAGCTCTATGGGATGATTTGGTCGCATTAGTCATGGTATAAAAGAGCCTTGGTTTGTTATTGGGGACTTCAACTCATAACTCTCATGTGATGATAAAAGTGGTTGGTCCAATTATAGTATGCGATTAATGAGTGAATTTGGGGATTGTATTCAATCCACTAATCTAATTGAAATGGAGACGGTAGGAGACAGGTACACTTGGGAAACGAATTCCGCTAAGGAGAAACTTGATTGGGCTTTTACTAATGACCTATGGAATGAATGTTATCCTCAAGCCAAAATTCTCCATCTTAGTAAACATGGGTCAAATCATAGACCGCTCTGGTTCAAGTGCTTTATTGACAATCATTATCAAAGGATTCACCCCCCTTTTCGGTGCCAAGCTACTTGGCTTTTAGAAGAAGAATTCACAAGCATCGTCCAACAGAGTTGGGACAAGGAGAATTGGGCTGAGAATGTACACTCTTTTACCGAAAAAGCAACTAATTGGAATCGAGATAGAGTGGGCAATATACCAGCCAAGGAAAAAGCGCTCTTTAGAAGAATAGAAGGTGTTGACTGAGCTAGGCAATGTAAAGATAACCAATATCTAATGCAAGTAGAGAAGGAGCTATAGAACAAGTATAATAAAATTTTAGTCCAAGAAGAAATTCTTTAGTTTCAGAACTCTCAATGTAATTGGCTGAAGTGAGGAGATAAACATAGCAGGTTCTTTCATGCTTATACCACTATTAAAAGGCAAATAAACCAGATTGATGGTATTAAGAACTCTGAAGGGGAATGGGTTTTCAATCAACAAGAGTTGAAGAGCATGGCCCTTAATTTTTACCCAGATTTATTCAAGAGGGAGGATTAGGGCAGTTCCAACTTGCAATGCCATAATAGCTTTCCCTATCTAAGTCCTGAAGTGGGTGCTATGATCTCAGCAAATGTAAGTACCGAAGAAATAAAATAGGCTATTTTTTATCTTGGAGCTTTTAAGGCACCGAGGCCGGATGGAATTTAAGCTTTCTTTTATCACGAGATGCGTCTTTTGTTGGGGAATCCCTATGCAACATGGTGAAAGAGATCTTGAAAAATCTAGTAGCGTGGCTCATCTAAATGATATGCATCTTGTCTTAATTCCTTAAGTGGACAAACTAGAATTGTTTCATGAGTTTAAACCTATTTCTTTGTGTAATGTTAGTTATAAAATTGTCACCAAGATTATCAGTAGATGTCTTTGGTAGATTATGGGGAAGGTTGTGGGACAACATCAATGTAGCTTCATATCAGACAGACAAAGTAGTGATAATATTATCATTGCTCAAGGAGTCATACACTCTATGAAGAATAAGAGGGGAAACTCTAGGTGGCTAGCAGTAAAGGTGGATCTTGAGAAGGCCTATGATAGATTGGAATGGTCCTTCATTAATGATACTCAACGAGAAGTAGTGGGGATCATCAAGAACATGTGTGCTTTGATAATGTCTTACATATCCACCTCTTCCTTCTGGGTGCTCTGGGACACTAAAGCATCTGAATAATTTTAACCTATTCAGGGAATCAGACAGGGAGATCCCATCTCCCTCTATATCTTCACTCTATGCATAGAATGTCTGAATCATATCATACAAGATGCAATTGATGATGGAAACTAGTTTCCCATAAGCCTTAGTACAGGAGGACCTTAGTTGTCACACCACTTTTCGCAGATGATCTGATTTTATTTGGGGAAGCCTCTAGCATATAGATTAATGTTATGTTGGACTGCATGGACAAGTTTTGCTAAGCACCAAGACAAAGAATGAACAAGAGCAAGATCAAAATTTACGTTTCTAGAAACGTTCTCTCATCCAGAACCATTGAGTTAAGTAGAAAAATAAGGGTGCGTCTTGCCGATGACTTAGGAAAGTACTTGGGAATTCCACTAATTCACAGTAGAGCTTCAGACATGACCTTTGTTCCGATCATTGAGAAAGCTAAGAAGAGATTATCTAGATGGAAAAGAAGTTTTCTTAACTTAAGTAGGGAGAGCCACCATGATCAAATTGGTCCTTTCGACATTACCTACCTATTACATGCAAATTATATTTCTCTGAAAAGGTCTTTTGAATGACTTGGAGAGGTATAGTGGTGGTTTCTTATAGGGTGAGTCTGAGGAAGGGTGTAAGTTACATTTGCTAGCTTGGGAGCAGGTAGAGAAAGAAAATAATGAAGAAGGTCTGGGAATCAGAAATCTAAGGAAATAGGACAAGGCTTTTATCATGAAGTTGTGCTGGGGTCTTATTTGCAAAAGAGACACATTATGGATGAGAGTCCTCAGTGAAAAGTACAAGTATGGTGATCAAGATATGCCAACCATTACCAAAAGAAAGAATGTCTCTCTTACTTGGAGGGGTATTAGTATAGTGTGGGAAAGATTCAGAGTAGGAGTTGGCCAAAAAATAGGCAATGGGGTCACATAATCCTTTTGGTTCAACAATTAGTTTGAATTGAATGTTCCACTTATTGATCTCATTCCTGGTCATGAGGGTATGATTGATAGGGATGATGGCTAGTTGACTTCATCATGGATAATAGTGAATAGGATAGAAGGAGGATGGGAGAATGGTTTTAGCAATTTGTCACTAACCGAATAACCTGTGTACACCCACTCTATATGGAGAGAAGAGAGGATCAAACATACTAGAAACCATCCTCAGATGGTACTTTTTATGTGAAATATGCATATCATTTCTTGTTTGCATGTACCCAAGGAAACCAAGACATCATTTGGAAGACTCTATAGAGGTGGTCTATACTGGAGATGATTAAGTCTTTCATGTGGTTATTCACACACGGAAGAGCTCACATGGCACATCTCAGATTGCGAAGGGGTATTAGTGACAATGCAAGGTGTTCGTTTAGGTGTGAGAAAGCCAAAGACTTTATGCATTTGTTAAGAGATTGTTTGAATGCAATGAATCGATGGAAATTAAACCATTTGATTTGGAAGTTATAGAGCATAATGACAATAACCATGATGTAGTAGAATCCTAAAAGGCCATGAAATCACGAACATCTACACACTATAATGTTTAAATTTGTAAATAAATTGGCATATACTAATGCCAATAACACAATATCAAATAATAATTTCTTTCTCGCAAGTTAATCACAATCAATTTAAATTTAAATTTAAACACTACTCATAATCATAATCATATAGTCTGTAGGGTTTACAATTATTTCTTTTGGCTTTACAAGTTAGTCATCTTTCTCCATAACTTATTACTTTCAACATCATAACTTCTTTTGTTATTTTTCAAAATATCTCATGGTTGTTTTGGCTTCACAACCATTTTGATCTTTATTTTCAATAAATTGATACATATTAGTCTATATGACTTCTGGTCATATTATACCATTTTTTTCTATCCATGACTTCTAGTCATAGTATAAGATTTGCTCATAATTTTAATCACCTTAGAAATGTTATTATTTCCACGACTGTAATTCAATAGCCAAGACAAAATATTTTTAGCTTTCAACTATCAATTCCACTAATGTAATGTGATCATGTTCATTTTCACTCTTACATATGTTCTTTGCTTTCAATAGCATAATCAATTTCTCCAAATATTGGTCTTCAACACCATAGCAAAAATCTTGCAAACATTTTTTTTTGTTTAGTTTGATATTTGAACCTTTAGCCTTAAGGGGCTTTAATATTTATAACAATTAAATCATCAAAATGCTAAATTTTTTATTGTCAATCTTGCAATTTATTGAAACCAATAGCGTTCTTTCTTATAATAACTATTACAAAAGTGATGTGACTTCTAGTCATCTGATCACAAAATTAAGAATATTACGGCTTTTGGCTTCTCGATAAAATTAAAATACTATAAAATAAATTAAGTACATTCAAATTCATAATCAAATATAAATAATAGATAAACCCATGATTATATAGACCACATTATATGATCATATATAATACTATTATATATTAATGTAATATAATAAACAAAAAAAAATAAAAGATTGACATAATGATACAACAATAATATATTAACATAAATAAATGAAATGCAAATAAAATAACAATAAAACAAAGGGAAAACCCCTATAAAATACCTTCGAAATAGCAAAATTTCATTTCAGTGCAGCGAAATCCAAAAACCTGAATCAGTCATGTGTCAATAAGGATGAATAGTGCAGGGGGTGCCAAAAGACGATTTTGCCCTTCATCCCTCATTCTCGCCACTTTCAGAATAACAATACGAGCCTTTTTAATAACAACTTTGGATTCTTGATTAACAACTCCAGTTTCATCTTTTTACTTTCACAATAACAACACCGGTTTTGTTATTAACAATACCATATTCTACATTAACAACTCTCATTTCTTATTTCGCAACTTCGTAATTCAAGTTTTAGGGACAATAACAACACCTCTTTCTTTATTAACAACAACGTATTTTACATTAACAACGCTATATTTTGGAGATACGAATATGTGAAAGAATAAAGTAGAGGTGTTAATCAAGAATCCGGAGTTGTTAATTAAGAGGCTCGTGTTGTTATTCTGAAAGTGGCGAGAATGAGGGCTGAAGGGCAAAATCATCTTTTGGCACCCCCTGTATTGTTCATCCGTACTGACACATGACTGATTCGGGTTTTTGGATTTCGCTGCATGGAAATGGAATTTTGCTATTTCAAAGGTAGTTTATAGGGATTTTCCCTAAAACAAAACAAGATGAAATAAATAACATAAAATAAAGAAACTTAAAAAATAATATATACCATAAAATGTAAATTAAATAAAGAAATATAAATGTTAAATAAGTAAAAAAAATGAAATGTAAATAAAATAAAATAACAACATAAAATATAAAGAATTCTAGAATATGAAATAGAGTAATATAAATTTTGCATAATAAGAGATTAGCGAAAAATTAAAAATAAAAGTGAAAGGAAAGAAAACTTGCAAAGGATAATAAAGCAACAATAATCTCAAATCTTAGCCATGGAACCCGATGTATAAAATAATTGGTAAAATAGTTTCTTTAAGTCCATATAATGACTTAGATTATGCCAGATATACATATAAAAGATAACAACATGAAAGATAAAAATGGATAGTATAAAAGAAAAATAATAAAAATAATATAGAACAATATATCGATAATACAAACTAGAAAGATAAAACAGCATAGAGAATAAATAACATAGAATATAGTATGGAAATGAGAAAGTTAGAGAGTAGAAGAGATAGAAAACTAGACCATAGACCTTCTAAGCAAACTTGTGCTGATAACATGTTATGAAATTAAGAAGATATAAGAGATTGAGAGGAAAGAGATGAAGAGATATGAAGAAAGAATTGGAGAAAAAAATGGAGCAATGTCTTATTCATTTAGATGTAACCAAAGTATAGTACATAGTGCTTTATTTATAAGTTCTCAACATTAACCAAGAGTTACACAAAGTAAATAGTAAAGTTAATCCTTATGAGTGCGCACATTGTTCCTTTTGAGTTATTGGCATAAAGACTTCTAAAGCATATTCATTAGAGAGGTTGTGGAGTGTAGAAAGTGAAAGGCTAAGAGTTGGGAGTTTATGGACATCCACATGATTAGTATTTTTACAATACCTCTAAAGATATGTGTGAATGATGCGGGATCCTCTAGGGGAGAGAAATCACAAAAATGAGATGGAACGCACATAATGGATTTTTGTAAAGTTCGCTCGTTTGAGAGAGGAAGGAAAGGTATAAAAAAAAATCCCTAGTCCCTCCGATATATTTTTTTTAAAGAGATTTCTGTTAAGATTTTATTGGTTCTTTTTTTTTTATGAAGATTTTATTGGTTCTGTTTGTTAGAAACATCTTATCTGGAGCATTTTCTGAAAGGAAAAAAAATTATGTTGATTGTACGGTCTAGTTAACAAGTTATTAGCATAGGAATCAAATATATATAATTGTTGAAGAAATTATAAAGACTCACTAAATAAAAAAAAAACTATGCACAAAGACTTAGTTAAATATAAAATAATATTAGTATTCTAATAGTGTGATAACAAGGCTGAATAAATAACAAGCCTTATCCTATTAGATAGGTGGGGTTGGCTATATATATCGTGAATGTAATGACAACTAAAAGTATTTTTTGAAGTTAAATACAAAATAATTATCTGTAAAGATAAAAATAATGAATCGTGAGTGAAATGAATTATAATTAAATAAAGCATAATAAAAATTTAAGCCAATACCAATAAATAATAGACCATGATGAACATATTTGAGTTATTTCCATTGATAAAAGGTTATCAAAATGATTATTTTTTTGAGCAAAAATCAATGATTGTTATTGGCATCATATATATATATATATATATATTATATGGTGCTAGCTACGGGACCTTGTTATACTCAAAACACCCAACGAAACAAGAAAGGCACTTATTGAAACAAACACCCAGCAACCATAACACAATAGATTAAACTAATTATTGCACTGGAAGCCAAAGTTGTTCTTTCCACACTTGTTAAAAATCACACCCAAGGAAATTGGAATGTTGAGGTTGATGCCAAGAACATTAACTTTAAGGGAAGTGCAAAGGCAAGCAGCAGCTTCAAGATCAACCAGGCCTGCCATGAGACTGCAACATGGGGTTGTTGTTGGTGATCCTACAGTAAAATAATTCCCAATTGCCCCTATAAAATTCTGAAATATCACTGTACATTTATGGGGTAAATGAAATTAATTTGTGGAGGGAATAGACAAAAGCAACCCTACTGAAAGAAAGAACGGATAAATGAGGATTACAAGTCAAATATGTCTATTTACACATTTTAAAATTTACAAAATCATTTTGGCCATGTACAAGATAAGGATCATATTCACAAGAACAAATGGGAATTTATAAGTTAAATATGATTATTTATAAGACACATGGGGGAATTTACAAGTACAATGTACTTATTTACAAGAGAAATAAGTGAAATTAAAAAACCATCTCAATTATGTATAAGACAATGAGCATATTCAAAAGAATACATGTTATTTATAAGAAAAATTTACCTATTTAAACGATACATGTGAGAATTTGCAAAACTATCTTAGCCTTGTACACTACAAAAAAAACTATCATTTCGTAAAGGTTAAAATGGTGTATTTATAGTGGTTTTAACTGCTACAACCAACATTAGTAGCAGTTACCAAAACCGCTACCAAATCTACTGTTGCATACTTTTTGTAGAAGTTACCCATAACCACTACTCAAGTAAAACACCTGCTACTATATTTGTAGCGGTTTTACCCAACTGCTACAATATTTACTAATGATAAGTCATCTTATACCCACATTTGTAGCGGTTTTTTAACCGCTATGTGGGAAATGAAAAATGAAATTTGTAGTGGTTTGTTAACCGCTATAAATGTTGGCGCCTGTGGCAAGAAATGAAAAAATAAAAATTGCCTTCATATTTATAGCGGTTATTTAACCGCTTCTAAATTTGAAAAATGATATTTTAAAAAGGCGCCAATAATTAGTAGCGGTTATTTAATATCATATAAAATTTAAAGTTTGGTGCCAGAAATTTAATTCTTTAAATTGTAGGGGTTTTATTGCTATGAACCGCTACAAATATTTTGAGATATTTTTTTAAAAAAATTATACAATTATCTTTCTCCATTTTTATAATATGGGATCGAATAATTTATTATCTCAAAAGTTTAATGGATAGTAATTATTATTATGTATAAAGAATTATTTAATTAAATTGTTATAATTTAAATTATATATTGGTAATATTATTGAGAATATGTAGGTAATAAGAAATTATCGTATTGTTTGCTACAATGTGGTTATCATTATGTAAGGAAAATAGGAAACATAAGAAAATGTCCTTCAATATCTAAAAAAAATAGTGAGAATAAATATTATGCGAGGGAAAATCACATTGAAGTGGAAGATTAAAAATTTTTTTTACCAAATTTGATCACCTTGTTTAGATTCTCAGCTCTTAGAAAAATATTTGTAAATGAGAGAAAATGAAAGAGAAGAAGGGTTGAAAGAAATAGGGGAGTGTTTGAAATGAGGTGTGGTGGGGATATGTATAGTTAATGAGACCGTTGTTGTAGTGGTTTATTATTGTGGCGGTTATAGTACGTTATTTGTAGTGGTTTTAAAACTGCTACAAAATAATGTACTAATTTTTTTTTCAAAAATATACACCCAAGGGTTACAAAAATAAAAGCATAATTTGTTTAATCATTCATCCTCACCATCTCTACAGAAATTATGTGAAAAAATTGTTAGTGTGGTATTATTTTGTAAAAAAAATTAAATTTAAATGATGTGAGCTTAAAAAACACACCGAAGTATAGGTAAATTGTCATCACCTTCAGGGAAGAAGTTTTCAAAATTGGCAGGCTGAAATAACTCACTCTCATAGGCGATGTTATTACCATCACCCATGTCGTAAAGGTCTCGAGGCTTTAAATAAACTATCATGTGCCAATCCCTGTGCCTCTCATCCTCGACATAATAAACTTGGTGTGCCTCTGAGGCAAGAATAAATGGCTCATCATCTTCAAAAATGACCAGTATGGATTGGCCGTGAGAAATTTACCGATGTGATGCCTAAGTCGTCAGCTGTGAGTCCCTAGGAAGTAGTGGTATTTGACCACAAACACTTGAATAGCGTCACGGTGAAACGGCCTTGGTAATTAAGTTCAACGACAACAAGAAGCTTTCTATAGTAAGGGACGCCTCTGAACTGCATATTGGCGTCACTGCTACTGGCATAACTCCTTGTCCCAAAAGTGCCATAAACACCCAAATTTTGAGTTTGCAATCCTTGATCTCATAAAACTGTGCAAAACTTGAAACCATTGACATTGTATGCTTTAAACCTTTTTGCATGGTCAAGAGGGATGATTGTGAGAGTGGGAGTTGTGGTCATTTAGTATTCTACGCGCAAACCAGCTTGGGAATTCTCTGTGGAACTTTATGTCAACTTAGGAGGATGTTTGTGTACGGATCCTGAGTTGACGCTTCACAAGCCTTCTGAATTCCCTGCTATTAATCATGGGAAGGCGATTATGAAATGTAATTAAAAAATGTTACGAAAGATATAGAATAACATGAGTGTACAATTCTTACTGAAGGTAGGGTTCAACTTGAGTGCAATTAATTAAGACATGTATATGTTTTTGCAACTTCTTAGTTGCCGTTTGTAACCCCCTCACGGTAATCACATCCGGATTACGAAATTTAAGTGAAATAGAGACCAATAAGACAAGATAACATTATTTATAATCCCTCATCTTGTAGATGGGGTTTTCACAAAATAGTTCAAAACGCAAAGATCTGGTCCCACATTCACTTATTGGATACAATTACCTGAGCAATTAATTCACATTCACAATATCAGAGTGCGGAACTAAAATCCCGGTGAACCCCGGGTTCATATATATATAAAATGGGTTTACTATTTTCCAAATGAGGATTACACATCCAAAATTCACTATGAACAATTTACATACAGTAATCCCAAATCTACAATAGATAACCAAAAATCCCAAAATCCTGAATGTCCCTAAGAGATCCTAACCACTCCGGGTTGGTCGCTTCTCCTTCGAGCCACTTGCCCTGTCTGAAAAGATTAGTCATATGGAAAGAGTGAGATTCTAAAGAATCCCAGTAGCAACAAGTCATTCATACAATATATAAACATAAAGCATGTATGTTCATCATGTTCAGAAGCTTCACAATGATCTCTGGCTCGCGCCATATACGACAGCACTCACGGCTGTAATCACAATACACTATGCCAGCTTTCGCTATAATCACTATGCATAACGCCCGCTTTCGCAGTGAACACTATGTAGCAGCAACATGAAGCACAAAGCACCACAAAGCATCTCAAAGCACAATATATCACAAAACTCCACAAGGTATCTCAATGCATAGGGTATCACAAGGCAGTAGTAGCAGCATCCACACAATGAATGACAAGCAAACATACAATACATTTACACAAAGTATAAGAGAGGAGTTGCTACCTGTATCTTTCCTAACAATCTTTGGCACAGTGGGCTCACGCGTTCGGCAGATATCAAATCCTAGACCAAATTAGGGACAATTGATCAATCTCTTTCACAAATTACTTATTTCCATAATACACTAAGTTAGTTATCATTTAAGACTCTTAAGAGGCCCCAAATGCCTCTAATAAAAGGCCTAAAAGGTTGGGAAACAATAGGTTGAATGTCACTTTTCTAAAACACAAAGTGCTGGAACACAGGGGTGGGCCGTGGCCAGCCCTTCCTTGGGCTGCGGCCCAAATATGGTCAGAAGGCCGTGGCCTGCGGCCAACCACTCATGGGCCGCGGCCTGAAACAGGCCAGAAAGGTTTGGGCCGCGCCCAGCCACCTTGGGCCGCGGCCAAGAAATCCCCTGATTCTTGGTTGAACTTCCAAAATTCATAACTAATCCTAGAAAAATCAAAACGGAGTGATTCCAAAGCCAAATGAAAGGTATATAAGTCCTCTTTCAAGAAAAAATATAGCCCATCACTGGAAATCACTACACAAATACAAAATTACCAAAAACTACACACTACTCCAAAACAGAGTTATGTTTCAATCCCAAACTTTGGACAACCATATCTCACAGAATACTCAACGAAATGACACAAACTATATGTCCAGTTTGAAGCTTGGGATGTGAAATTTAAGACTGGAAAGTTTCAGAATTTTCCAATACCATTTGGTCATTCAAAATGTTCATACAAAATTACTGCACAAAATAGAGCTCAAACCAAACAGATTTCCAACTTTTCCCAAGTGATCCAAATGAATCCAAAATTAATAACCAAGCTTATTCCCACACGAAAATCACTCAAGGAATCCAATGGAAATGTCAAAATCACCAAAATCCTATTCCATTATCATGCTTTGGTTGTGGGTGACATTAAACACCAAACTCTCAAAATCTCCAAACTTAACAATTTCAAACCCAATCAATTTCTATCTATCCAAAATGCATTCCAAACATACAAATTCCATATCAAACACATACCAACTCCCAATGGCCCTCATTTTCGAAAATGAGCCCAAAATTCTAGAAAATTCAAACTATTTCAAATGGCATGAAACATAGATAGATAGATAGGTCTCACTCACCTTATCAACTTCTCCAAAGAGAGTTTTTGATTCACCTAAGTCCAGAATTTCGAGTGATCACAAACCATAACCAATGGACAAACTACAACCATAGAAATGTTGCTCTTAAATCAAGGATCAACTTTAATGAAGGAATTTTGAGCAATAGGGATCATTTACCTACTCCAAGATCAAGCTTTCTTCCTTCCCTTGCCTTCAACAATGGCAGCACGAAATGGGAGAGAGAAAATGTGAGAGATGGAGTGAGGAAGAAGAAGCAAATGATGACACACTACTCCCTCTCTTGTCAGCCGATCTAGAGGGAAGAAGAGAGAGGAAATAGAATTTAAAAAATTCCATTTAACTTTCTCCCATACTCACTCTTTGCCACTTGTCACACTACCATTGGCTCTCACCAAATAAGTCACAAATTAACTTACCTAATCTCTCCATTAGCCATTTTAATCACACATCTCATTTTCTCTTAGTTAGTAATTAATTTCTCCCTTAATTACCAACTCATGACCAATAATTCCATTCTTCCAATTTCTCAATAATTATGACATATTAATCAAAATAGCCATAAAACACATAATAATTCAATTTTAAATACATAATTATCCACGATAATCATGTTTTTCCCCTAATCAAAAATTGGGATATTACACCATTAGTTTGAAGTTCCCAGTTCCTCTAACTGGTTTACCAACACGAGGGATAAATTCTCCTGATATTGGCACAGGTTTAGGATAATTGTCTACACAAGGGGGACAGTTGAAACCATTTCAATGTCATCAAAGTACCTGGAATAGAAATACAACACCTCATCCTCTATATAACCTTTAGCTATAGAACCTTCTGACTACGCCTTATTCCTTATGTAAGATTTCAATTTCCTAAGAAACCTATAAAGTAAAGAAGGGAAAAATGATACTAAATGTTGAAAAGGGCGATAGCAAACATAGGAACTAACAATGACACACATATGTAAAATGAGTACCTCTCAATAGGATACATCCATCGATATTGAATTGGGCCAACGAGCTTTGTTTGATGAATAAGGTAGACTGTAAGGTGAACCATCACAATGAAAAAGGACAGAGGAAAGATCATCTCCAAATGACAAAGTGTAAGAATGATTTTGGGCTGCAATTGATCGAGCTCCTCAACGATCTAAACCTTGGAGCACAACTTCCGAAAGAAAGAACAAAGTTCTACCAAAATGATAGACACATCGGGAGGAAGTGCATTCTTTATAGCTAGTGGGAGTAAATGTTGCATAAGAACATGTGAGTCATGACTCTTCAGGCCAGCAACCTTTCGAGCCTGCATGTCAATACATCGAGAAATGTTGCTTGAATACCCATTTGGAACTTTTATTTTCTTCAACGTCGCAAGGAAAACTTCCTTGTTCGGTTTTGTGAGGGTGAACTTTGCCGGTTGAAATTTGTCATGCTCATCTAGCCACGCGTCTTCACGAACACCCATGGCGTGTAGATCTTTACTCACTTGAAGATGATCTTTTGACTTGCCTGGTTCGTTAAGTAGCGTATATAGCACATTATCACAAACATTTTTTTCAATGTGCATGGCACCAAGACTATGGCGAAGTAAATTAGTTTTTCAACATCCTCAAGCTACTGTAAGATATATGCATCGGATAAAGTCTAAGGTAGTCCTCTTTTTTTTAGTTTCCGATTAAAGCGATCCCGTTGCAATCTAAACTTATGTCGTCCATCGAGAAACCTCCAATGCCCCATGAAGTACTACTTTAGGCTATGGGGAAGGCGGACTGTGTCAGAGTCCAAATTGCAAGCTGGACCTGCCACCCTAGTATGCATATTTCAACCAGATAATGTTCCAAGGCCAGGAAAGTCACTAATCGTCCACATCAAGGCTACACGCAAGTTGAACAATGCCTTCCTGTAAGCAACGTATGTCTTGATGCCGACATTCTTCAGGCCAAGCAACTACACAATGAGCGGTTGGAGATACACATCAATGTCATTACCCGATATTTTTTTCCCTAGAATGATCATAGACAAAATGAAGGAGCATTGTTTCATACACATCTAAGGGATAAGTTATAGGGAATTAAGACTATTGGCCAAATACTGTAACTTGTGCTAAGATTCCCAAATGGATTTAAACCGTTAGTTGCCAAAGCAAGCCGAGCATTTCTTGGGTTAGCTGCAAAAGATGGAAAGTCATTGTCAAATTTTTTCCTGGCATCTACATCCTAAAGATGTCTTAATTTACCATCTTTATTCTTATCAACATCATGCCACCTCATGTGCTCCACCATTTTGGATGACATAAACAATCTTTGTAGGCGTGGCTTCAAAGGAAAGTACCTAAGAATCTTTGTCTGTTTCTTCTTCTGCTCTTTCCCTTTCTAAATTGTCTTATACCTTGATAAGTGATATCAGTTACGAGTCTCTCTACTGGTATAGTCTCCCTAATACAACATACAATCGTTGGGGCATGCATCAATTTTTTGATAGTTCAACCCCAACCTGTTAATAATCTTCTTAGCCTCGTAGAATATTGTGGGATTCTCCACGTCAGGGAATGCATCTTGTAATAATTCTAGCAACATTAACATTCCTTTATGTGTGATTCCATAAAAGAATGATATGATACAACTTGATCAAGAAAGATAATTTAGAGTATTTTTGACAATCTTAATATAAAGGATGATCTGCTTCATCTATCAAGCTGAAAAAATCTTGAGCTACTTCATTCCTCATGAACACCGGCTCTTAACCTTGCATTTCTTCGTTGAAGTAGTCGTCTTGAAAACCAAATGCACCACCTACAGTATCATTAATTGGATCATCTTCATCTAGTTGAACTCCTAGTTGTGAACTTCAAGGAAAAGCATCATCATATCTCATTCCGGCCTTCACACCATGAACACCCCAGAATGTATAGTCTTCCAGGAAAGGATTCACAAGCAAATGTTCTTTAACAACTTGTCGTGGATGCCACTTCTTGAACTTGCATCTCCACATGGACAGATGATCTTGCTATTACAGTCGGCATGAGAGAAGGCGAAATCCAAGAAATTTTTTAATCCGTACAAATATTCTGGAGAATTGTGCGACAACCTAATCCATGACTTATCCATAGCTAGTAAGAAAGTTTAGTGAAGAAGATGAGTGAATAAAGAATTATGGGTGCTTAGAAGCTTATAAAGAGGGGTTGCAATGTTTGACATTTTGTAGCAGTTATAAAACCGCTACCACAACTGCTACAAAGTTTCATGGCCGTTGGAAATTAATAAAAATTTTATTTTCACTTTGTAGTGGTTATTACACTGAGATCGCTACAAAAATACATATACTGTTGCTTTTTTTAGCGGTTTCATTTGTAAAACTGCTACAAATGTTTGGCGCAATATGAAATTCAAATTTCAAATTTTTATAATTTATAGTGGTTATATAACCAAGACCACTACAAACTTACATATGTTGTTCCCTGTTGTTGCAGTTATTATAGTAAGACCGCTACAATATTATTTACTATCACTTTGTAGCAGTTTGCATATAAAACTGCTACAAATGCCAAAGACCATTAGCAGGATTGAAATTCAAATTTCATATGTTAGTAACTTTGTAGTGGTTATGGCTGAAACCGCTGCAAACTTAATGTTTTTATTTATTGTAGCGGTTTTTACAGTAAAACCGCTACAAAAAAATATTTGATTTTTTTTTAAATTTTTGTGGTTATTTTTAAAATTATAAATATAACTATTATAAATGAAAGAAGAATTTAACAAGGCTCTGAAAATATAAATATCCAAGTATATTTACAAATGTTTGAAAAAAAATACAACGGTCCATGTTAGATTCCAAGTTTTGATGATAACAAAAGATTATTGTGTGTTATGATAAGAAACTTATATTTTACAAGTTAAGACAATAGTTGAAAATATTACCAAATGCATATCACTAAGTTCAGAGGTCATTGCTGTGTTTTTAATTGATGCACTCGAGCAATGAGCACTTTCGCACTCGAGCATAAGCAAGTGTTGAACCAAAAGTATTTGACAGAAGAAGACTCTAGTTGAAAATACCAGGACAACTCAAGTGATAGACACAACACTTGAGTGATGATATGATTTGTACTCGAGCATGAAGGCACACTCGTGCAAGTGTTTGACAGAGAGCAAAGGCAGAGACAGGATATCATCACCTTACTCAAGCACAGACTCACTACTCGAGTGATAGTCTTAAGTTCACCCGAGCCCTTGCAAGTGTGGTACAGGAAGTGGTCACCCAAGAGCAAGATAAACTCAAAGAGAAAACTACACTCGAGTCCAAGCGAGTGAGGAATAGAAAGTGTTTGCCCGAGAGTCATCCTGAGCATGGAAGAACAAGTATGCCTGAGTGGACAGTACTTACACCCGAGTGATACCTCAGCACTCGCGAGTGAGAAATCTAACTTTCTCCATTCCTGATGCAAGTGTTGAAGTGAAAGAATATCTTATACAAGAATATACTCTTCACTCGAATAAGGATCAGTGTACTCGAGTGAGGCCCCACATCACCTGCAAGTGCAAAATCACACTCTTAATAAAATGGGGTGCGAGTGTTATCCAGAGACGTGGGTTCATAGTACAAAGTACAAGTGCACTCGAGTGAGAGGATATGTGCTCGAGTGAGGACCCACATCACTCGCAAGTGTGAAAATGTACTCTAACAATATCACATGGAATTGCAACATAAAAACAGAAGCAGAAGATGAAATATAAAGATGCACTCAAGTGAGACTAAGGTGCACTCGAGTGATGCTTTGTAAAAAGCCAAAATGCCACGACTTACAGCAATCAATCCGAACATGGTTTAATATTATTTATTCATTCTGTTTTCACTTATTATTATTATTTAATTTCATTTAACATATATTACAAGTGTGAAACAGGAGTTTGATCGTTTGAATTAGAAAGGCACAGTAGAAGTCAAACAACAGCAGACAGAATCATTATGACCAACCAAGCATTTAGTCCAACCCTAGCATCCATGAGGCATACTACCAAATCTGATTTGGAAAGAAAGGCAGATTTGCTAGACATTATGACCAACAACAGCAGACGATTGGGTTTTACCTCCAATTTGTGGAATGCTAGACACATCCATGAGGCATACTAGTCCTGACACATTTAATCCTTTTCTGATTAATGGTTTAATAGCAGCTTGAACACTTCCGATGTGCAAAAAAGTTGTCATCTTTCTTATGTTTTTCAATTGATTTTTGATAAAGAAGGTAAAATTCTTCCTTTTCTAGTTTGATAGGAATTGATTCTTCAACTATTTTGATTATGTGATCAGATTTGGAGAACCACTTCTTATCATGAGTTTGCATTTGATAAAGCGCATTTAAAGCAATTAGAGGTAAAACCCAATCGTCTACATTCTGGTTTATATTTTCAAAAGAAATTTCTTCTTTGAAAATTTGTTTAGAAGTTGAAGACTTTGATTCCTCATCGTTTAGCGTAGAGTTGTTTAATGGAGTAGAAGAAGAGCTACTACTACAGAGTTTGGAAGAAAAGGAACGAAGACGAAAAGACATAATTTAAATTGCAAAATTTTAATTGGCAGAATTTAAAGAATTGGAATAAAAGAACAAAATGTAAAATAGCAGGAAAGAAAGGCAGAATGTAAAGAAGCTGAAAGGAAAGCAGAATACAAGGCAAATCAAAATCAAAAGAAAAATTAGAATAATCTTATCTCCCTTGCCTCAGTATCTTTACCTTCTGGATCCATAGTGGTATAATAATTAAATATGTATCAGTTTTTATAGATTAAAAGATCTTGTTAAAAAATTAGTGAGATTTCTCATATCTAACTCTAGCCAGACTTATAGTGTATAAAATCTTTATTTATTATATAATACTACGTGGGGCACAAACGCCTACCTCAACACACGAGACTTATGGCAACCTCAACCTACAGATTGTCTCATATATGATAAACAAGAACTATATACAACGTGCTATCGAGTATAGATTTTTGAATCATACTAATTGGTTAACAAAAATTTTAATGTGGGAAAAACAGATCTTGATCTAAGTATTACATCCCTAGTTCAACTTCTGGCTCTGATACCAAGACGGGGGAGGGGCTAGAAGGTGAAGTAGTGATAATAATTAATTAAGTGATTAATTAATACGAGTATTAATATTAAAAGGTAAATCAGGGATTTGGCATAATGAGGGGTAAATTAGTAAATATATTTATTTGAATATAGTTTTTAATTAAAAAAATAAACTTTAAGAATCTATTTAGAATATTCTTTAACGGTGTTAATAATTTGGACTAAAATAGTATATGTTTTCAAAATAGAGGGGAGGAATGTATAATTAAGCAAAGCAAAAGGGTGGTTAGAGTATTTTACTCTATTATTAAATAGCCTTTTAGTTTCTTAACAATGTATTTATGAATGTTGACTAGGATATGAGTCAAGGGACATCTACAAAATTAATATTTATAAGATTTGATTTAATTAATAATTAATAATTAATAACCAACCGTAAAAGATTGTCATTTGGCATTTGACATTTGACATATTGACGGTGTTGAACTGTGGGGGAGAGGCTAGGTGAAGAGGTATTTTGATAATAATGATATTTCTTTGATTCTTAATATAAGACATAATTGATTTTTTTAAGAGATTAAGAAAGTTAGTTAATCATAGCATATTTTGTATATCATTTGATTATATATCAGTTTAAAAGTTAGACAAATTAATTTAGTATAAAAAATATAAATATCAATATTTTAAAATAATTTATCTAGCTTCTTTAATCTCTCCAAAAAAGTTAACCATGTCTTATATTATGGACTAGAGGAGTATTATCTTTTTTATTGAAATTATTTTACCTCCATTTCTAATTATAAGAATTAGTTTAAAAATAAATTTTGATGAATTTTTTTTATTCTATCTCATATATTTATCATTTTTCTTCAAACAAATTTATGTGATCTATAAACTAATAAATATTCTAATAATACATATGGGTATTTTAGGGAGATCGTGTAACGTGCACTATAATTAAGTAATTTTTTTTAACTTTTCAATCATAATTTTGTAGGAATACGCTTAGTTAACAAGTTATGAGTATATAGGAATCAATATATATATAATTCAAAAAAATTATAAGGATCAAATTGAAAAAAGGAAAATAGGAAAACATACCTTGTTAAAAATTGTATTGGTAAAATAATTATACACACGAAGTATCAGTACTCTGATTTAAGTCATTCTCATCATTAAAATTTTCAATAGGAAACTTTTTCCCATTTATTCCCGGAAAAAAACCTACACACAGACATAATTAAAATTGAGGTGAAATTATAAAGACTTGAATATTATGTTTTTAGGGGAATCCCAATAAAATCTAGTAGAAATATCAAAATTCTAATTGAGGTCAACACTTTCAACAAATTCCTAATTAAGACAATAGTCTTAAGTAAGGAGTTTTGAATGTTATTGAAAGACTAAATACCCATCTCTAGTTAAAAACAAAAGCTAAAGGTACATGGTTTTAATTATTTTAAGCAGATTTAATTTACAAATTCTTGTAGTCCTAGATAAATTCCTATGTCTCTTGTACTTGTTCTTTTTTATTCTAATTTCATCACAGTTCTTCCATTACATGAAATGGCGAATTGATTTCATTTTCATTAAAAGTTATTATTGACAACCAACAAGAACATAGCTCAGTGCTCTACCCGTTGCTCAGACGGGGTAAAAAAAACAACTATCAAGCCGAGATTAAGTGACCGTAAAATTCGAATGAACCAAAAAAAAAAAAATCATTTTGCGAAATGAATGTAAGAGGTGCTTGGGAAATAAGTTTATGGGTAGGTACTGCGGATTTGAGTTCTTAGGTGGAGAACATGGGAATAGGGAGAATGAGTATCTTGTGCTCAAAACGAAAGGATTGGTTTAAATAAGTTGAGAGGGCTTCACACCTACCTCGTGCCATATGAAATCTGATTGAAATAATTAAAATTAAAATTAGGATTAGTTTTTCTTTTTAACTAGAGAGGTTCATCAAGTCTTTTAACAATATTTAAAAATTCTTATTAAGGACTTTTGTTCAAATTAGGAATTTGTTGAAACGATAGACCTCAATTAGAATTTTAGTATTTCAGCAAGATTTTATTGAGATTTTCCCTCAATTTTTCCTTTCAAGAAAACCACATTTTAATACTTAACTTATTTGATAAAAATATAAAAGTCAAATAAGGAGGTCAATATTCTTATAATTTCGAGTGACATTTTTAAATATATAAGTGTTATAGGATTATGATAGTGTGCATATCACCAACAACATCGAGCCTTATTCCATCAAATGGGGCCAACCATAGATATTGTGGAGGCAATGTCCAAAAAAAATAAATAAAAGAACTAATGAGTCATGTGAGTTAAATGAGTTCTAATGAAATAAAGCATAAGGAAAATTTAAGCCAACACCAATAAATAATAGATCATGATGAGCATAAGTAAGATATTTCCATTAATAAAAAGTTATCAATGATTATTATTAGCATCATATATTATAAGGGGCCAGCTACGTGACCTTATTATACCCAAAACACACGACGAAATAAGAAAGACATACTTATTGAAACAAACACCCACAAACTATAACAGAACATTAAACTAATTATTCATGCACGGGAAGCCAGACAGGTTCTTTCCACACTTGTTAAGAATCAAATTCAACGAAACTTGAATGTCGAGGTTGATGCCAAGAATATTAGCTTTAAGAGCAGTGCAAAGGCATGCAGCAGCTTCAAGGAGAAGGTGTTGGAACAGAAGGGGTGGTCAGAGTTTTCGGTGCCGGTGTAGGCGGTGGGCTTGGAGCAGATGATGAAGGGGCAGGAGAAGGTGTTGGAACAGAAGGGGTGGTCGAAGTTTTCGGTGTCGGTTTAGGTGGTGGGCTTGGAGAAGTTTTCAGTGTCGGTTTAGGTGGTGGGCTTGGAGAAGACGAAGAAGGGGAAGGAGAAGGTGTTGGAACAGAAGGGGTGGTCGGACTTTTCAGTGTCGGCCTAGGCGGTGGGCTTGGAGCACATGAGCTAAGCGTGATGAAAAAGAGGAGAAGGTTGAGAGTGAGAAGAAGAGAGGTTGCATGAGCCTTTGAAGCCATCTTCACAAAGGATAACACAGAATGTGTTTATTTATGAATATTGGCTTGGCTACTTGAGAGTAATTTGTGTGTTTGGGATGATGATTTAGAAGGTAAAGGAGGGGTATTTATAGTCGAGGATTTTGTGAGATCAACTCTATTTTCGTTTCAAGTACTCCCTTAATCCTTAGTATAGAAGCTATATCTAGATGCCTAAGTAAATATATGAATTGAATTATTTATGTGTAAGAAAATGAGCCTTAGTTTCTTTATAATATCTTATTTAATTTAATTATATGCATTGGAATTAGTTTCTGGGGAAAATTATAAATTTAGGAAACAAAATGGATTAAGGTCTTTATTTAAGACTAAAGTAAATCCTTTAATTACTCCTTTGGTCCAAATTCTAAGAAGCCTTTTAGAAGAAATTTTTGGTTCTTCTTATGAGATGTTTTGATAGCTTCAACAAGTATAAAATATTACTTCCATTTTAGCCCATGTTTAACAAGGGCAGTGAAAAAGGGTATAAATTAAGTGTGGTTAATAAGGAGAATATTGAAAATCTATTGAATTTTATGACAATATAATGCTGTTAATTATTTTTATTAATACACATAGATTAGTTAGAAATATCTTATAATTTGGTCTGGAGTGTGCTTTTTACATTTAGGTAGAGCCGGTAAAACAGGCCAACCTGCCAAAAATAGGAGGGTTCGGGCCGCTAAGAATTCGGGCGAAATGGGCTTAAGCCTGTTGGCCCGCGATATTTTTTTAAATTTTTTTTTGATTTTTTCTCCTCAAATGCCCTCTTAGTATCCCTTATTTCCTTTCCTTTGATGATGTATTTAATTAATTTCCCATATTTTTACTTGACACTTATTTTCATATTATATTTATTTATTCTACTATTATTAAATTTAAAAAATATGTGTTTATATAGTTTTATAATGTGAATAGAAGAAAAAAAGGAAAGTAAGAATGAAATTGATTTCATAATATAAATGTATAAAAGAAAAGAAGTGTGATATGAGCGGGTGAAAGAGAAAGAGAGTAAAATTTTAAAAAAATAATGGCAGGCTCTAGCCAGCCCGCGAAGGGGGCGGGCTACTTCAGCCCTCCCTGTCTGAACCCGCAACCCGCGGGCCAGCCCGCATTACCACCTCTACATTTAGGAGGGGAGGGAGAAGTTTGTTTGGTATATCCAAATTGAGGGAGTTGGCTTCAGATGATATGATATCCAAATTTTCGTCTAATTTTATTGTTTTTTTGAATTTCAGATAAATTTGAAGCATCTATTACTATTTTTTCATGATTAATGAACGATAAAAAGTAGTTTAATCTTGGATTTATTGTTTTTCCACACAAAAAAGTATATATAAATAAGATAAAATGAGTTTAGATTACAGCATCAGTATATATATGTAAACAGAAAGAGAAAAGCTTATCGCCCAAAAAAAAAAAAACAGAAAGAGAAAAGCAGAGCTGTTTAAGAACCTGAGCATGACCAGAGCATATAAAAATTATAGAAAAAGAATATAAAAAGAAGTGATGTCTTGCCAAACCTGGACCAGACACGATACGCACAAAAATTTAAACAGAGTTACGATGTCTGTTTAAAAGTCCTCCTTCATCTGGTAATCTTTTTTTTTTTTTTTTGAAATACAGATAGAAAAGAATTTAAGTGTTTTTATTAGTTAAATTTCATTTTTATGGTGTCTAGTCTAGTCTAAGTACTTTCATAAGTTTAAAAAAATTCATTTCGCCGCCTGCAGCTAACTTTCCATTAATTTAGCTTTCAGATTTTCTTTATTCATTAATTGATGATGAACAATAAAACTACAAGAGAAAGGTCCGCACGAATACAAGTACCATATGATCGATCACTTGAATTCATGCACCTTTTCTTCTTCTCTCTCATTTTACCTCCTCTTCAAAGTTGCCCTTTATTAAGGAAACTATCATGCATGGTGTCTAAGCACATTATGACCAGTATTGCTACCTTCATTCATCCAATCCTTAATATAACACTTAAATACTAATTTGCATATTAAGAAATTATTTAATTTAGTTATTTGTAATAAATTAGTGCTCACTTCCCTAAAATATATTTAATAACCATATACACTGAAATTATCCCCTTAATGAAACCCTTTAACATATGTAATTACTAATGATACATTAGGAAAAAGATTATAAATATGGAAGACAAAGTTAGTTGAAGAGTTGGGAAAATGACGTCGCCCCGTTTATGCTTGAGCTCATCAAGGACCAACCTTCAAACAAACCGTGATTTTAGACTAAACATGCCTTTAGGCCCGTCCCTTTTAAGTCCTAGCCCATCAATGGCAGCCTTGTAAGGCTAAGTGCTTGCTTGTTTAAATATGCATAATATTATTTTTTCCATTTGAGCTATGTTTTAGCTATTTTGATAATTATATTTGTCCAACTTATTCCTTTAGCTAGTATTTAATTGAAATTATTTTAACATTTTATAAATTACATGATCAAACATGATGTAAAACTATCAAGATATTTATACGATTATGGTTCATTTTTTTTATTAGGGTTCATGATAACGGTTTGATTTAATTTAGTTTTAGTTATCCAGACTTAGTTTGGCACTTTAGTTTACTAATATTTATTACCATTTGGCACTTTAGTCTACTAATATTTATTACGAGCTGAGTAGTATTTGAATTAGAAATTTTATGAGATCTTTTATTTCGTTTTTGGAAATTTAAAAATAAGTAAATGATATTGAAAATCTTAAAAGGCTTAAAGTTCACAGGCTAGATCCAAACTCACAAGTTTGACGGCCAAGGTAAACAAACTTTTCAGGCTTCAAGCCCATAAAGGCCGGGCTGATTTTCCCACATCTATTTTTGACTAAAATAAATCTCTTATCGCTCTTATAAAGGCCACGGATGTAGTATTATTATTTCTTCTCTAGTTTTGGTCAAAGACGTACCAACTAGCTCTTTCTTATTTAACAACATAGGAAGCTAAGTCGTAAATATGCAACATGTCAAAAGAATTATGAGTACGTAATACCGTAATAGGAATGGCAAGGGCATTCATTAGATTTTTCCAATATCGTAAAGGTTTTTAATAAATCCAAAATATCCACATAATCTTTTTGAAAGTCATGATATTGTTTTAATTTCTTTCATTCCACTAATTAGCACAATGACAAACATGAGATGGAACGCACATAATGGATTTTGTAAAGTCGCAGGTGAGAGAGAATCCAGATCCCTGTTAGAGGGGAAGAAACAGCATCTTATCTAGAGCATTTTTATAAGACATTTCTCTTAGAATTATATTGATTCTATTTCTAAGAATCAAAATCTTGTCCAGAGAACTTTTTCTAAAGAAATTTTCTTTCCTTACCCTCATTAAAAATGAGAATTTACTAATGAGAATATGAGATCAATTATTAAAAGTTTCCAACCAATTATTAAGTGTATTTTTAGAAAAAGATTAGAATTTTTAGCATATTTACATATCTAACTTTAACTACACTTTGTTATTTTTAAGAATTAGTTATTTAACTCTTATAGAAAGGATCAGAGAAAGTATTTTGTGGGTGACTGGGTCAAAGAGGTAAGCGTTTAGTGAGTTGTGAGCGGTGTTTAATTTGGGAGTCTTTGATCTCTAAATAAATATATGAAGGTTATATTGATTATTGTGAGTGTTGAGTGCGTGATATTTGGGGAAGTCTCGATCTAGACATAAAAATACCAGAGAGAAAAAATGGTTTGTAGGTGCATATATGTGGTTCTGCATTTTGGTTATTTTTAATCTTTTAATGTTAATTTATGCACTATTTTAAAGCCTGTTTTTCATCTTTTCTTCTTGATGTTAAAACATTCTTTAAACAAACTATGGAGCATGAGGTGGATGAACCTATATTACTAACAAACACACCCAGACCATTTAATTTCCTTCTGTAATGATTTGTGTGTGTGTGTGTGTATAATCCATCTTGCTAGTTTTTTTAGCTTAGTTGAATTTTGAAGGTGGCTTCTGACTTAGGTACATTAGGCTCTACATATAAGGACAATATTGTCATTTAAAAAGAAACTTAATTCCAAACAAATTTTTAGGAACTAGAGTTAGAAAAATAGAGCTAGTAATATGAGTTGGGCCCACAAAAAATATAGCAGGATGTGTTTGTTAAAGTTAGGCCCTTCTCAAAATGTAGTTGACCCATATCATATTAAATAGAACTCATGGCAGGTACTAATGGAGGTTGGGTCTAGTAGAAGGAACTAGCATTTTACAATGTGGCCAACCAAGGTTCGAATTCCCATTGGTAGATATGCCCACATTTAGTGTCCAACAGTGCTTCAAATAGGAATGCTTTCAATAGAAGGATATCTATCTTAGCCGGAAAAAAAAAAAAAAAGAACTCGTGGCAAGTTAGCCTTTTCTATAAACACAAAAGAAACACTAGTGGTAAAATCACTTTTAAGACCGGTTAAGAAAGATATTTTAGACCGATTCTGGATCCGGTCTTGATACAGCCAGTCTTAAAAGTCTGCTACTTTTTAGATCGGTTATGGAACCGGTCTTAAAAAAACGTTTTAAGACCGGTTATTATAAAACTGGTCTAAAAATAGATATTTTTAGACAGGTTATTAGAGGAACCGATCTAAAAGGTTCAAATTTAAGACCGGTTTTCAGAAAAACCAGTCTTAAAGTATTACTTTAAGACCGGTTTTTTGAAAAATCAGTTTTAAAATTTCAACTTTTAAAACCGGTTCTCTCCAAAACCGGTCTTAAATGTAATTTTCAAACTGGTTTTGGAGAGAACCGGTCTTAAAAGTAGTTTTTCTTAAATTTTTGTTTAAAACATTTACCCGCAAGCCATTTCCTCTGTTAAGACATTTCACTTAGCAAGCAACAGCCAGTTAAATGACATTCAAATAAATCTGCTTCTCTTACAGATTATAACTAACATCTTAATGACATGTGAGAGACTCAAAACTCATTGGAACATATTAAAACTCAACTCCCTTGTGCTTAATCAGTGCTGGCTAAAATAGAAGCAAGGAAAACAACCATGAATAATAAACTCACAATCATAGACAGAATCATAATACAAGGAAATCATACAACCATGACAATGCTGTTTTGACCAAGTTCCTTATATTTTCGCTTACATACATACATCAAAGATTAAATTACATTAATGACAATGTTCTTATTCATATTAGGGCCAAAATACTTTATACACACTCTTCTTAGGCTGATGATCACTAGCTGGCCTGGCTTCAGAGAATCTACACTAAGACTTACACCTCATATCCTTCATTTTTCGATGACGACAACAAAAAAAGTAGTTTTATACATACACCAATAACAATATACATAATTCAAATATAGTTCAAGATAATTATTTTAGCTAACTAACCTTCAATGTAGTTTTATAAAGGGATATCCTCCTATATCCCTTCATGATGATCTTTTCTTATGTCGTGTTCATTGTCTGCTTCATCTTCTTCGTTCAATTCTGGTAAACCCCTAGAAAAAGGAGTCTCAAGAAGATCATTCATTGAATGACTTTCCTTATTAATATCAATGACCTTTTTTCCTTGGAGAGCTACAGACCACATTTTATTTGTTTGATCAGTAACATAGAACACTTGTTTCGCTTGATATGCCATAATAAAAGGTTCATCTCTAAAACTTCTACTCTTCAAATCAACCAATGTAAATCCCAACTGATCAATCATCACACCATTTTTGACATCAACCCACTTGCATTTGAAAATGGGAAGTTTAACTTTAACATAATCAACCACCCAAATCTCTTCAATCACCCCATAATAAGATATTACTGCCAGTCTAGGATTCTTATCTTTTGAACTAGAGAAGTGCATAGATTCATCCACTAACATAACCCCATTGCTCTGGACGGTGCTCCTATCATCAAGGGACTTTGTGTAAAATGTATAGCCATTGATCACAAATGAAGTTCATCTTAAAACATCAGCCTTAGGACCATATGCTAACCATTTAATTGTATCAGAAACACATTCTTCGCCGCCAATGTTTTGTTTGCACTAATGTGCAAAAGTTTTGTTATCCTCCCTAATTAACATTTGTTCAGTCATTCGACTATTTCCTTTCCGTACAATTTCTTTGTGAACATTAATGTAATCTTGAACTTCATCAACATTATTCAAGATGTACAAGTAGACTTATTGCAATTCATCAGGATCCATACTCTTTACTGAAGCCTTGCGTCTACCGCCTTCTTCGTCATGATGTTCAAGAAGTTTAATGTGTCCTACATTTGACAAGTAATCTTGAAAAAATTCCATGGCTTCTTCAAAAACATATTTATGAACAATAAATGCTTTAGGCCGATTAGGGTTCTTCACATACCCTTTTAGGATTTTCATAATTCTTTCAATTGGGTACATCCATCATAAATAGATAGGGCCACACAACTTGATCTCCCTTACTAGATGAACAATTAGATGTACCACGATGTCAAAAAAAGAAGGAAGAAAAAGCTTCTCAAGCTAGCACAAGATCAGATATCCTTCATTTTCCATTTCATCCTATTTTTCTGTCTCAATGACTTTACTACAAATAGCATTAGAGAAGAAACAAAGTCTAGTCAAAATATGTTGAAGATCATATTCGACAATGCCTCGATTAGCTACTAGGAGCAGTTGTTGCATTGAGACATGACAATAATGAGACTTTAGCCCTACTAACTTGAAGTTTTTCATCGACACAAGCTTCCTAACATTTGAAGAATACCCTGAAGGAACTTTGATGCCATGTAAACAATCACAAAAGTTTCTTTTCTCATCCTTAAACCAAGTATGAGCAACTGGAGGACAAAAAGTTCTTGTAATATCCCGATTTGTGATTAGGGCTAATGACTCTGGTAATTATTGTAATTATCTTGATTAAGCACTATTATGATCTATGTAATATGAATTTTGGAATAAATACATGTGGTAATGAAGATCAATGGTTGTGATTCCTTGACTGTGGGTCGGAATCCTACGCTTTATGTCTATGTGAGCTCCTTGAGGGAGTGAGTGGATGATGACATATGGCATGGTGTGAGCCATTGAATATGGCACTAAGAGACAAAATACCACTTTTTCCTCTCTCTTCTCTCTCATTCTCGGTTGTGTGTGTGAGACTAGAAGAGGAAGTGTGTACACCATCATCATCCTACCATCTCTCATCTTCTCTCTCTTTCTCCTCCATTTCCGGCGACATTGAGGCAAGAAGAGGAACAAGAAAAGCTTGAATCTTGGTAAGTTATGATCCTCCTTTGCTCAAAACATTTTCTCTAAAGTTGTGTATCTCATTGAGAGCTACATTGTGGTGGTTGTAGAATCTTGAATGGTGTTGATTTGAGATTTGGACGAATTTGAAAGTTAGAGAATCAAGGTTCCGGATTGATCAAGTTAAAGAGGTAGGCATTTAAAGCATTTTAGGATGATTGTTTATGATCTTTGGCTAAACTTGGTAAAATCTGGAAATTTGCCCTAATTATGCCAAATGTTGAAAATGTGGATTTTATGGTGTTTGATAGTAAAAAGGGTTTAATGTGGAGTTATTTGATTGTTGGATATAATCTGGAATGATGGAAGTGTGTAAGGGAAATTTGGATATTGTGTATCATAGAGACCCTTAGTGTTTGATTGTGGTCAAAGTGGTTTTTGGGGTGCTTTTGGAGTGGCCATTGTGTTCCCTAAGCAGTGCCAAGTATGTGTGAGCTTTTGGTAGAGTTTGGAAACCATTTGGGAGTGAAATTGACCATCTGGTGTTTCTGGTTTTTGGCTGCGTTTTGGGTCTCTGATGCACATCACTCGAGCAGCAGGTGCTCAGTGAGGCATTTGGCCTTGTGCTCGAGTGAGGATCAGCGTGCTCGAGTGAGCCAGTGCTCGAGGGTTTCTTTGTGCTCTCGGGTGCTCACTCGCAGTCTCACTCTCTCTTGTGCTCCAGTGATGTCCGTACTGTGCTCGAGTGAGAGCATCTGTGCTCGGGTGAAACAGTCAAAAATCAGTGTTGTGCCTTTGAGAAGGGGTCTTTTGGGTAGTGTCTTCCAACCCTTTAGGCATATGTTTAGGCCTCTAATAATCACCTAAAGAGTCCTAAATGATAACCAACTTAGAGTATTATCAAAATATACATATGGATAAGAGATTGATTGGTTGTCCCTAATTGATATAGGATTTGACATCTGTCGTCCTCGTGAGGCTAAGGTGCCAGAGCCAGTCAGGAAGGATACAGGTAGTGACTCTTTCTTTATGCCTTGTGTGATACATTGTATGTATATTATGTCATCATTTGAAATGAATATCGTATGCTGCAAGTTTTGTGAAAACTGTGGAAGCACCGCTATGCCAATAGTCCCTGAGTCGCTAATAACGGTTCGGGTGAAGGTCGTATGCCTTCCCGGCGGTAAAAGGGGATGAGGTTAGGGTGTCATATATGGGCCTAAGTGAAATTGTGAAAGCACCGCTATGCCAATAGTCCCTGAGTCGCTAATAACGGTTCGGGTGAAGGTCGTATGCCTTCCCGGCGGTAAAAGGGGATGAGGTTAGGGTGTGATATATGTATATATGTGGGCCGAAGGGCTATTTGTGAAGGCCGGCGGGCCATTTGTGAAAGCCGAAGGGCTATAATTGAGCCGTGTGGCTATTTGTATGCACTGCCACGCCAATAGTCCCTGAGTCGCTAACAACGGTTAGGGTAAAGGTCGTATGCCTTCCCGGCGGTAAAAGGGGATGAGGGTGGAGTGACTTGTGTTGCTGTATGAGATGATTGGTGTGCATATCCTGTGATTGCATGTGGTATGAAATTGTTGTTACTACTGGGATTCTTTAGGATCTCACCCCTTCCATATGACTAACCTTTTCAGACAGGGCGAGTGGCTCGAAAGGGAAGCGAACAACCAGGAGTAGTTAGGCTTACTCCGAGATCTAAGTGGTAGTTGGTTATCATAGTTTTGGAGTTGGGGTTATCAAGTGTACATAAGAATGTAAATGATTATTTTGGTTATGTAATCCCCATTTTGGGAACTTGTAAACCCATTATATATATATGAAGTAACCCGGGGTTTAGCCGGGATTTAGTTGCCGCACTCTGATATTGTTTATGTGATTTGATCGCTCTGGTAATTATATCCGCCTGTGAATGAGAGACCAGTGATAAGTATGTTTTGGAACTGATTTCAAAATACCCCGTCTCTTGGATGTGGGACTATGAATTGTTATTTCATCTTATTGGTCTCTATTTCACTTAAATTTTGTAATTCGGATGTATTTACGGTGAAGGGGTTACAGTTCTCTTACCATATGGCTTTGGATGCAAGTCGTCTCGTATCCCCATTTCTTGCAAATCTAATCTTGCCTTCACTTCATCCTTAGAACTACCTTGTATGTTAAGCTATGTCCCAACAATACTATCACAAACATTTTTCTCCACATGCATGAAATCAATACAGTGTCTCATATCAAGCTTCGGCCAGTATGGAAGATTGAAGAAGACAGAACTCTTTTTCCATTTACTTTTCTCATTACTATTCTTTATAGTCTTACCAAAGATAACATTCATAATTTTCACCTTTTCATAAACTTGCTCCCCAGTCATTGCCTTCGGAGCATCTTCAAAATCTTGTCCACCAAAAAAGCTTTCTTTAATCTGCGATACGGGTGGCCTCATCTATGAAATCTCATATGGCCAAGATAAATTGTCTTTCTTCCATGTTGAAGTTAATGGTAGCATGTTCCTTCTTTACAAATCGGACATGCTTTATGGCCTTTAATACTATATCCTGACAAGTTTCCATATACAGGGAAGTCATTTATAGTATAAAAGATTATGGCTAGCATTTTAAAAACCTCTTTCTTGTTCACGTAAAAAACATCAACACCTTCATCCCACAACTCTTTCAAGTCTTCAATCAAGGGTTCTAGGTAAATATCTATGTCATTTTCGGGTTGTTTTGGTACCAAAATCAACATAAATAACATGATATACTTTCATTTCATGCATCACAGAGGAGATAAGTTGTAAATTACCAATAGAATAGGCCATGAACTATGTATACTACTCAGGCTACCGAAAGGATTCATGCCATCCATGCTAAGCCCAATCCTAAGGTTCCTAGGTTCTTCACCGAAGGCAGGAAATAATTGATCGATTTTCTTCTATTGAGAAGAATCAGCCGGATGTCGAAGCTTTCCATCGGATATCCTCTCATTAATATGCCATCTTAAATTTCTTGCATCATTTTCATTAGCAAACAAGCGCTTGAACCTTGGTATGATTGGAAGGTACCAGAATACTTTCGCAGGAGTATTATTTGATTTGTGCCTAGTGGTTTCACATATAAGGAACTGTTGTTCCTCTTCATGCTCTTTTCTATACAATATACAATCATTAGGGCATGCATGGATCTTTTTATACTTCATCCCTAGTAGACACAATATTTTCTTAGCATCATAGTATCGAGAAGGCAACACATTATCATCTGGAAGCATGTCCTTAAAAGCCTCAAGCATTTCTGAAAAGCTCTTGTCGCTCCATCCATGCGTGCTTTCAAGCTTACCAACTTCAATACTGCTTTCAACAATTGGTACTTTTTACACCCTGGGTACAACGGCGTCTCAACATCACTACACATATTAACATATGCATGTGATTGCTCAAAAGTCTCTTCTCCTACATCACGAATAATATCCTCTATTCGATCATCCCCATCCATGTCATTATCATCAAAGTTCACTCCCCCTTGTTGAGATGAACTTGGCATTTCTAATTCTTCACCATGCCATACCCACACTATATAACTCTTACAGAATCCTTCACAAATTAAATGTGTATATATATCTGCAATACTTAGTTGCTTCTCATTCAAACATACTACACAGGGGCAATAAAACTTTCCACTACCATCATCGGTATTTCTACTAGCGAAGTCTAAAAAACCCCTCACCCCATTATCATATTCAACACTTGTTTGTTTAGCATTTATCCAACAATGATCCATATATATCTCAACACTTCTAGCACCCTATATCCAACAACAAAAGGATAGACAAAAAAACAACAACAATAGAATTTTAGAGATTTCAACGAAATTAATAGGCACTATTTGAAAATAGTATTGTTTTAACAAACCAACAACATTGACAATAATCAAAAAATCGCACTAAATTAAAACAGAACATAGAGTGGTATTAATCCAAGCCAAATATCATAGGAATGTAATTAAAAGTCAGTGCATATATCAAACAAGAATGTGCAGATTTAATTTTTTCCATATTACGTTTAAGTGCTCAAAGCAATAACAAGAACCATTTTTTTCATAGAACATTATTAATGATTGATGAACAACGTACAACTAAATAACAGATCGAATACTAACCTGATTGAAGACCAAGGACTGAGCTTCAACCCAAAGTCACGGTGGTGTCAACTGAGGTTTAAATGGAGTCCTCAAATTCACGACACTGACAAAGGGAAGTCAAGGTAGAGGAGAATGGTCACTGTGGAGAATAGAGGTGGCGGTGGAGAAGATTGACGATAATCAAAGAATAGCGACGACGAACACATCAACGACAGCGGTAATAATGGAGGAGAGTTGAGCAAATGAGGGACGGGACACCATGGACAAGTTCAGAACAAGCACGGACAGAGCTCACAGAGAAACGGTGAAAAGAAAAGAAAGGGTTCATAGAGTGCATGATCTGGGCGTGGGAGTAAAAATACGGGCGAAAAATCTTACCTTTTAGATCAATAAAAATTGGTCTTAAAAGAGGGAAATTTCAAATTTAAGACCGGTTTGTACAAAAACAGGTCTTAAATTGTTAAAATTTTTAAGAATTTAAAATGTTTTAACATTTCAGACCGGTTTACATAAAAACCGGTCTTAAATGTTAAAACATTTTAAACTCTTAAAAATTTTAACATTTTAAGAATGGTTTTATTTATAACTGGTCTAAATAAGTTTTTTAAGACTGGTCTTGGAAGTTCAATATAATTACAAAAATGCCACCCTACAAATTTTTTAGACCTTATCCGCCAAAACCGGTCTAAATGTGGCGGTCTAAAAAGGGTTTTTTCCACTAGTGAAACATAAAAGAAAAACCTAAATGCCTAATTTCCTTCCTCCCTTGCTTCAACTCATGCAAAACTTAAAGTATGACCTCATTGAGTAGTTCATTTTGATACTAAATGTAAGATATATTTCTCACATTTATCAATATTTTCTTAATTTACCCCTATTGATGTTCCCTTAACAATAATTAAGTAAGAAAGAGGGGAAGGGAATTACAGAATAAGGTTAGCGTATTTTAGAAAAATATTGTTATATTAACTAACTTAATTATCGCCTTTAATATAATCAAATTAGATAAATGACTTTTCCATTAAGACAAGAGGGAGTAGCTCAATATTTCAAAGTCTCACGTGGCTTCAATCTGTCACTCAAGACAATGTCATCCTTTCCTCTTACTCAGCTTTTGATTTGTAGATGATCTTGACCATTGGTTTCATGGAAAAATCAATGATTTTGTTTACTGAGTTACAAGCAGCCACGGAGGATAGATGCACTGGTATGGTGATTTGCTGTTGATGAATGACGATGATCGATAACATGGCATATCTAACCCCCTCTGGTGATTAGTAGAAGAGGCTCGCCAAAAAAAGAACTAAAGGTTCCTAAAAATATAAAATTTATTTATTAATTTTTGGATAAAGGTGAACATTTTGTAATAAGGGTTTTCTCTATGAGTGTAATATATCAAATTTTGGGCCTAGGACTTTAAGAATAAGCCTATATCAGGCAGACTACTAAGCCCAGTACGGGAAGAATCCCATGAATATCGAGAGATAGAAAGACTCTCAGGGACTATGTGATTCGGCCCTACCGGGTAAAGGGCCCAGTATGCGTAGGCAATAGGATCAAAGCGTTGGTATAGGTATGCACAGGACACATATACGGTGCCATTGGATTGGTAGAAAGACGCCACCCAGCTATGTCATGAGGTATAAGGCTGATTGGTCGAGCGAAATATGCCGATGTAAGTGTGCACACAGCATTTTCAGGGTAGACATGTGTACCCTGCATTTTTGAAAGAAGACATCGATATGTGGAGCCATGTGGGGCCCACACACATACACTCTAACCTAGCATTATTTGACAGGCCTCGGTATACATGAAGCAACCTCGAGTAAGTTATGAGTCAAACTCGAGTAGACGCCGATAAAGTAACTTTATTAAAGTAGCTTTAAAAAAATAAGCAATCATGACTAGCTTTTGTGTTGGCTAAGAAAGAGGATGACAAGTGTCCCTTAATCATTACAAAGGATGATGAAACTTTTGTGTTGGAAGAGTAAGGAGATGACAAGTGTCCCTCATCATTACCATCACCTTTATGCCTTTTGAGTTGTCATCACTAGGGGGTACCACCTCACCTCGAGCTGGGGAAATCCACCGGTCTCTGATTCGGTCACCCGACTAACTTTTCCAAACACTGAACTCTCGGGAGCCAGGGAAAACCATTAGACCCTTACTTTCCCTGACAAATTGGATAGCTGAAGGCCCTAGAAAAGAGATGGGACCCACTTTATTAAAGCAAGTGACATGTGTTACCGAACTAGTGGATTGTCCAACAAATGGCAACATGAGAGCTTGACACTTGGCATAATTTTCCAAGACTCCTCCCTAGCCTATAATTTTGGCCAGCATAGGGAAAAAGGGGGGAAAATCAAATTAAACCAAAGGAAAATTGGAAAAAATTTAGAAGAGAGAGAGAGAGGATGTATAGTAACTTTTCCTAACTTTAATCCACCGAAACACTATCGAATCAGCGTTTTCTCTCAAAATGCCCTTCACAAACTTCTTCTACTCATCCCAAGCTTCATTTCTACAGTTTTGAATTCTTGATTAGAGGTGTTTGGTTCCATCTCGGTTGCTGAAGTGCCACTAGATTTCTGAACCAGTTGCGGAAATGTGTACAGGTAAGCGTGGGCTTAATTTTGAACTGATATGTTTGTTGTTTGGATGAGTTTTTATGAGGGTGGGGTGCTATTCATTTTTTATCCAGGGGGTATTTTTGAGGTTTAATCATGTGTTTATGGTTAAATGATATTTATGATGATTTTGAAAGTTGTTTTCAAGGTGCCTGAATTCATTTTCTAGAGGCATAGAACTTACAACATATTTTTGATCAGTCAAACTTAGTCCAAATGCTATGAAATTTTATATGATCAAAGTAGACATTCTGGGATTTAATTTGATAGGTAATATGAGCCATTTGGACTAGTAGATTAAAAGTTATGGTTCTTCAAATTTTGACCTTTGGACTAGTAGTTTGACCTTGATTCTCAAAAAATGTATGGCTATAATCAATGCTCTGTGATATTTTTCACTGAAAGAAGACTTAAAGAGCCATTTATAGAACCTAGAACCAACCCAATTGTATTTTTATAGAATTAATTATTAATTTTTGAATTTGGATATGTAAAACTGGCGTAAATCTGTGGTAGTAAGGGTTAAATATGAATTCTGGATTTCTGTGTATAAGTCTATCAAAAGGAGATATTTTTCCTTCAAAATAGACTTACTGAGTATCACATAGGACTTTTGGGCAAAAAAAAAGCATCACATAGGACTTTGAACCATCCCAATTGGAGTTTCGTAGACAAAGTTATGAATTTTCAAAGATTATTAAAAATTCTGGTAGATTTTGGTAATTAGGCGAAAATAAGAAAGTAAGATTAATTGGTAATTAATTTGAACTTTAATGGTTAAGTAAATTAAAGCCTATAAAGTTAGCGTGGGCTCATTAAATCTAATGTGTGAACTTTAAGGTTAACCGACCAAGGTGTCTTGGGTTTTTAAAATTTGGGACAAGTGTGGGCCTAAAGAATAAAGACAAGTCTTAAAGGCTAAAGTAGCCCATTGGACATTTATTTGTCATGACTCTAATAATATGACCATTTATCTAGGGCCATGAGATGACAAGGAAGAAGAATGGATATCCTGAAAAAAAAAAGGAAGAAGAATGAGAGAATTTCCAAACAACTTCAATGGTTGGAAGAAAATGTATAAGAAGGGAACTTGAAGACACAAGGTAGTATAACTTTCCTTACTTGCATTTACTTGATAAGTATGCTTATGTATTGATGTGTTTAATTGCTTTGATGAATGGTATGAAGCATGTATGAATAATTGAAGCTCTGTTTTTTGACTTATGCTATGACCATAGGTGTAATGTGTAAAGCATTGAGCATGCAAGTATGTCATTATGCTAGTATGAATTTATGTAAGCAAGCATATCATGCATTAAGCTTGAATCTTGTATGCCTAGTTTGCAAAGTTTACTACTGAGATTTTCTCGAATCTCACTTTCCCTCACCCAAACATATAGGCAGCTGAGTACAGAAGAGGAGTGCAGGATGCTATATCAGGAAAGAAGTTGCAACAAAGGAGAAGAATTATACACTCTCTAGTCCGTTATATAAATTAATAAATTTTCAATGGTTAACTGTACAACCAGCATGTCGAATGAATTAATTATCCAAGCACGATAATTGAACTAGGAATGGGTAATTGCGTGGTATGAGCCCATTGGTTAAGAAACCTTCCGCACATAAAAAATGAGGAAAGAATAACTATGATTAAGATAATAAAGAGAATTAAGAAATGATGAGTTATGAAGAAATTACAAATCACTTTATGATAGTTTGTGAAAAGTTATGAAAGTTAAGTGACAAACCCACTCAACTATAGGTTCGAATCCTGTTCCGAAATTGGGAATTGAAAGAACTTTATAAATGAATAACACTATGTGGTTCAAATTCATTGCATGAGACTCATCAGATCAATTTCAGAAGTAAGGTGTTACAATGAGCACCGAGTACAATTATATTGTGTTTGGATACAAAACTAGACATTATTATTTTAAGATGTGCAAAAGTAGACATAATCATTTTAAAAGGTGGCAAATTTGACATTGCTGTTAGCCAGACCTAACGTCCGTCCTTCTTTTGCATTGACGGGTCCTACAATTCTTTCTATTGACCACATCATTTATGCTATGAATAAAAGCATGTCACATCACTAAATTTAATATGATGTGTAATTTGCAAGTCCTTATAGTTTCAATTAATTTTCAATTAGGTCCCTATATTTGTTTCTCTTTTTATTAGGTCCTTACACTTTCACTTGTTTTTAATTAGGTCCTTACACTTTCACTTGTTTTTAATTAGGTCCTTCTAATTTTTTTTTCTCTTTTTATCACATCCTTATTGTTTCATCGCATTTTTAATTGGGTCTTTGTAGGTTTTTTGGATTTTCATTTATTAATTTAATTTCTATTTAAATCAATGAATAATAGTAAAATATAATTTAAGAATAATAAATTTAAATTAATAATTACATAATTTAAAAATAATTAATATAATTAATTATTAATCCTTAATTAAATAATTATAATTCGATTCAATTTTTTAGAAAAAATTATTATTATTATAATTCAGATTTTATAATTAAAAAAATAAAAAAATATATTAAAAAAATAATATAAATATATGTTTAATTAAAAAATTATGAGGAATATTAAAATTTGAATTATAATATATAATAATTTTTTCTAAAAATTGAATTGAATTATATTTAATTAATTAAAAATTGATAATTAATTATATTAATTATTTTTTGAATTTTATAATTTATAATTTAAATTTATTGTTCTTAAATTATATTTTAATATCATTCATTTATTTAAATATCAATTAAATTAATAAATTAAAATTTAGAAAACTCTTCAAGGACCCAATTAAAAAGCTGGTGAAACAATAAGGACATGATAAAAAGAAAAATAACTATAAGGACATGATTAAAAGTGGTCAAAGTATAAGGACTTGATAAAAAAAAACTATAAGGACCTAATTAAAATTTTTTTGAAGCTATAAAGAACTGCAGATTTATTATCCCTTATTTTTATTAAACATTATTTTGTTCTAGATATTCATGCCCCTCTTTGTCTCTCTTCTCTCTCATCATCCCTCACCTCTGACCTCCCTCTTAGTTCTTTCCAATGAAGCAAAAAGGAGAAAAAGGAACTTGAATCATATCACATTAGATATTTTTAATTGCAACACCTGTTAGCTCCCCATCAGCACCTGCCCTTGAGCTCTAAGGGTGTTTCACACGCCAAAAGTGTCCCTGCTTCTGAGCCATCTGCCAGATCTCTTGTACAACCCGTTGCCAAATTTATGTAGAAAAAGTAAATGAGGAGGGAGAGTTTAAAGAGAAAAGGCAAAGAGGGAGGTCAGAGGTGGTGGAATGAGTGGGATGGAAGAGAACAAATTGGGTATGAATCTCTAGAACAACATAAGTGCATACCATATGCAAGCTGAAAGAACTATTGGACCCACAACGTAAAAAAAACGGGACATTCGTTAGCTTTGGTTAACGGGAATGCCAAATTTGGTACATTTTAAAATGATTATATCTATTTTTGCACCCAACATAGTATAATTGTGCTAGTTGCTCATAGCAAAAACTTCATTGCTAAATTTTTATATTTACCTGATATTTTTTGTCATAAATCACACACTCATTTTTGGTTTAAATTTACAACCACACTTGAAAAAGACTTAGAAAAGGAATTTGGTTTCATCGGGCTGCAAAACTCTGACAAATTTATCTGTTTATATGTCGATTTCATATTTTATAATTATGTAATGTATTATGATATTATGCATGTGTTTGCACATATAAATTGACCTAATTTGTTCGCCGCTAGATTTTGAATTAACATTTTTTATTATTTCATAATAATCCAACTTTTAATATATTGGTTTGAATTGAAGCTTGAGTATAATGAAATGGAAGGTAATATTATCACTCAAAAAATGGAAGGTAATATTTGGGATAGAACTTTTATAAAAAAGTTCATTAACTTATTATTTTTAAAGAAAATAAATTATGAATTTAAATACCTTAAAAAGTTATCGTTAATATACAATTTCAATATATCGTATCGATATATCCTCCCACACGCATATCATCAATATATTAACAAATATAATAAGATTTATAACAAATTATACTATTTACATATATTATAAATAATACAATAGATTAGTAGTCATTATTGTTTTATTTTATGACCTTACAAACTTCTGATGTTTAGGTTTTAATGAATGATAAAAACTAGTTTAATCTTGGATTTATTATTTTTCTACAAATATATATATATATATATATGATAAAATGAGTTTAGATTACAGCATCAGTATATATGTGTATAAACAGAAAGAGAAAAGCAGAGCTGTTGAAAAACCTGAGCATGACTAGAGGATATAAAAATGATAGAAAAAGAATATAAAAAGAAGTGATGTCTTGCTCTTGCCAAACCTGGACCAGACGCGATACATACAAAAATTTGAACTGAGTTACGATATCTGTTTAGAAGTCCTCCTTTATCTTGTAATATATTTTTTTAAATACAGATGAAAAAGCATTTAAGTTTTTTTATTAGTTAAATTTCATTTTTATGGCGTTTAGTCTAGTCTAATTTTTTTGATAAGTTTAAAAAAATTCATTTTGCCGCCTGCAGCACACTTTCCATTAATTTAGCTTTCAAATTTTCTTTGTTCATTAATTGATGATGGACGATAAAACTTCTAGAGAAAGGTCCGCACGAATATAAGTACCATATGATCGATCACTTGAATTCATGGACCTTTTCTGCTTCTCTCTCATTTTACCTCCTCTTCAAAGTTGCCTTTTATTAAGGAAACTATCATGCGTGGTGTCTAAGCACACTATGATGAATATTACAGGCTTCATTCATCCAATCCTTCATATAACACTTAAATACTAATTTGCACATTAAAAATGTGAATTTACTTTTTCTACCCTCATTAAAAATGAGAATTTCTTTCCTACCCTCATTAAAAATGAGAATTTACTAATGAGAATATGAGATCAATTATTGAAGGTTTCCAACCAATTACTAAGTGTATTTTTAGAAAAAGATTAGAATTTTTAACATATTTACAAATCTAACTTTAACTACACTTTGTTATTCTTGAGGACTAGTTATTTATCTCTTATAGAAAGGATCAGAGAAGGTATTTTGTGGGTGACCGGGTCAAAGAGGTAAGCGTTTAGTGAGTTGTGAGTGATATTTAATTTGGGAGAATTTGATCCCTAAATAAATATATGAAGGTTATATTGATTGTGAGTGTGGAATGCGTGATATTTGGGGAAGTCTCGATCTAGACATAAAAATACTAGACAAAAAAATGGTTTGTAGGTGCATATATGTGTTTCTCCATTTTGGTTATTTTTAATCTTTTTATGTTAATTTAAGCACTATTATAAAGCCTGTTTTTCATCTTTTCTTCTTGATGTTAAAACCTTTAAACAAACTATGGAACATGTGGTGAGTGAACTTATATTTCTGCCACCATGAACACACCCAGACCAGTTAATTTCCTTCTGTAATGATTTTTGTATATATATAATCCATCTTGCTTGTTTTTTTTTTAGCTCAGTTCAATTTTGAAGATGGCTTCTGACTTAGGTACATTATCCTCTACATACAAGGACAATATTATCATTTAAAAAGAAACTTAATTAATTCCAAACAAATTTTTAGGAACTAGGGTTAGAAATATAGAGCATGTACTATGAGTTGAGCCCACAAAAAGATAGCAGCACTACTAAAATAGATGATTCAACGACACCAATTAACGACCATTTTGGAAAAACAGTAGTAGAAAACGCGGTGGCTAGGCGGTAAATATGGTAGTAGGATTCAACGACTGGTTTTTATTGTAAGTGAGTTGAATCTTTTGGATTCAATGACTATTTTGGAAAACCAGTCGTGGTTAATGTTTCAACGACTATTTCTCAAGAAACAATAGTTGAAACTCTACCATAAGATCCCCAAATCAAACCATTCTCGCCTTTGTAAAGCTCACATTGTGTCGCGCAGTGCTTGTGAAGAGCTCACATTGTGTCACGCCTCCCTGTCTGACCTAGACTTCCCCTCTGCCTCTTGCTCACACATTGCTCTCCGATGACTTTTCCGGCCATCGGCCTTGCTCTTTGCTCTACCCAGTCGTCCATAGTCTGGGTTCTGCAGCTACCTTGTTTTCCCTCTTCGGTTAAGGTGTGCTGTCTCCTCTTCTCAGTCCTCCATTCATCTGGGTTTTGCAGCTCCACTCTTTTACCTCTTTGGTTCAGCTTAGCCACATTGCATTTATTTTACTTTCCTTTTCTTTCTGTTGCACACAACGTGCATTTGTGGTTAGGTTAATTGCTTGTTTTGTCAAATTGCTTGGTTAGGTATGTAATAGATTTAAGAAAGTTGGTTTTACATGGATGCTTTTCTTTTAATTCCCTTTTATTACTCCTAACATGCTGCAATTTAACACACAAAATTGAAGAGGGGGAAGTATATATGAGGCTATCAGCAATCCTCAAATTTTTTTATCATTGAATTTTATCTTTTTTTTTTTAAATTATTGATGTTCATACTTTAGAGAATGTAGGCTCTAATTTTCTTAGTTAAAAAAAATATCCCAGTAAGTTTTGCATAGTTTTTTTAATTGGGGGCAACAAATTAATCAGGATTACATTTATTGTGTGACTTGCCCCAGCCTAGTTGAGCCACCATGATTTGTTTGGAGCTGGCAATTTTTACAATTTAACTGAATATCAGGGCAAGTGGTGACAAAATTTCAAGTAGAATGTTTGAACTTTCAATGAATCTGTAACATTTGAACATAGACGACACATTGATTGGGTCAGGTGGGGATGTAGGGCCTGAAACAAAATAAATTTCCCCATTATATTGTACCTACTATTAGAGTGATTTCACATAATCTGCTTTTTCTACGTTTGTATTCATGAATTCATATATATATATATATATATATATATATATCTCTGTGTGCGCACGTAAAAGGATGCATTACTCGTATCTTTTTTATCTTCCTTATATATATCTGTGTGCGCGCGTAAAAGGATGCATTACTCGTATCTTTTTTATCTTCCTTGCATGGTTACACTTACCAAATTATCATGCCCCTGACGACACTATGCCTTGCTTGTGCCTATCCCAATTTGATGATTTGGTGGGGAAGCGTAAAGAAGATCCTGAAACCCCACTCATCTCTAACGTGGTTCAAATGCATACATATATGTATATATATTAATTACAATAATAATACTTAATAATTACGGGAAAGTAGTCATGAGAGATTTGCAATTGCTTTATTCGTTGAGTGTTTTCTTCTATAAAGAGAAAGCCCTTGCTTAAAGAAATTACAATACGTTCCCCCTTCTTCCTCTTCATGTATGGCTTAACAGTTTCTAGTTGTTTTTTTTTTCTATTTTCTTTATATGTTGCTTGTTCGATAGTTTTTTTTTTTGGGCAATTTGTTGGAAAAAAATGTAAAGTTATTTATTTTTATTTTTTTGCCAAATTGTTGAACAAGATTTAAAGTTAGAATTTGTATTGTATGTGAGTGTCAACTAGTGTAGTTTTCTAATGCTTAAAAGAAATATAGAACTACAATTATAGTCGATAGTTATTCATTATAGATAGTTATTCATTATAGCTGCAACCTTAGGTAGACCTTATTCTAAGACACTTAAATTGTATAGTAGTTTATAATAGGTGAAATGTGGTCTCTAAGCTTGTTAGGATAATATTAGCTAAGAGTTTAGTTATTTAACTTAGAATATGATATAGATAAGTTGTACTTGTAAGTGTTGAAGTAAGAACAATTTGAACATAGATAAGGATATACTAAGTAATTAAATGCCCATGAATGAATGGTTTGTTCTTTTCATTTCCTCACACTTTTGTTTTTGTGGTTTATGGAATCTTTAAAGAGGCCGTCAAATTTCGCCTTCTCTTTTTAACTTCATAATGTTTTTGTTTTTGGGTTCCATGATTTGTATATAGTTTTTAGCTTCTTTCTTTAAATTTTTCAATGTATATAACTTTTTAAGAAGCATAATGGTAAATTTGAGTGTCGTTGCAAATGGATTAGGTGGTAAACAAATGGATTACAACTGGATGAATGCATTGAGAACTAGTGAAGAATATGAGAATGGGGTGGAAAAGTTTATTAAATCTGCTAAAATGAATGTGCCTAGTAAAAATGGGAAGTATTTATGTCCATGTATCAATTGTTTAAATGGGAGTCGACGGGATATTGATGATATAAGATATCACTTCCTTTGTGATGGAATAAATCTTCGGTACACAAGGCAGATATGGCATAGTGAGGAAGTATCTGCTCATGCATCCCACGAGAAGAAAGTTTTTGATGTCAGAGATGACGATAGAATGGAGAGAATGATTCATGCTTTTGAGGTAGAATGTTTTGCTCACTTACCTATATATGATAGCATGCGGAGTGATGCAGAGACACCTTTGTACCAATGGTGTACTAAGTATACACGCTTGTCAGGTATTTTGCACTTGGTCAACTTAAAGGCAACTTGTGAGTGGACCGATAGTAGTTTCACATTGTTACTTGAAGTGTTGTGTGATATATTTCCAGAGATAATGTACTACCCAATTATATGTATGAAGCAAAGAAAATCTTGTCTACAATGGGTATGGGGTATAAAAAGATACACGCTTGCCTTAATAATTGCGTATTGTATAGACAAAAGTATGAAGGACTAAGTGAGTGTCTGAAATGTAAAACTTCTAGATACAAAGTGAAGAAAGGTAATGGTTGTGGTGAAGAGACAAGCAAAAGGCAACCTTTAAAGGTTTTATGGTATCTTCCAATCATACCATGGTTTAAACGAATGTTTGCTAATACGAAAGAAGCGAAGAAGTTAAGATAGCATTATGATGAGAGAATATGTGATGGAAATTACCTTCAGCACCCGGATGACTCTCCACATTGGAAGAAAATAGATGAAATGTTTCTGGGATTTGGCCACAAGCCAACAAACCTTCAGCTTGGGCTTTGCACTGATGGAATCAATCTTTATGGTACTCTTAGTAGTGCACATAGTGCATGGCCAGTTTTGCTAGTGATTTACAACCTACCTCCCTGGTTGTGTATGGAACACAAGTATATGATACTTTCTATGATGATTTCAGGACCAAAACTGTCAGGGAACGATATCGATGTCTACTTGGTACTATTGATAGAGGACTTAAAGAAGTTATGGGAGGATGGTGTAGATGTATTTGATATATATAAGCAAGAGTCATTTAAGCTACGTGCAATGATTTTCACCACGATTAAGGACTTCCCTACATACAGAAACTTGTTAGGGTATAGTGTCAAGGATCATAAAGCATGTCTGATATGTGAAGCAGGCACACACTTCCATCAACTTAAGCACAGGAGGGTATAGTGTCAAGAGTCATAAAGCATGTACGATATGTGAAGTAGGCACACACTTCCATCAACTTAAGCACAGGAGGAAAACAATCTACCTTAGTATAGGCATTTCTTCCTTGGGCCCATACCCTAGGTTAAAAAAAACTTTTAATGATTTGCTGGGGAATGGAATGGCTCCAAAGGCATTAACTGTAGATGAGGTTTATAGTAAGAAGGAAAGAATCAATGTTAGTTTTGGTAAGAATTAGAAAACGACGGGTGAGAAGAACATATGGAAGAAGAGGTCAATTTTCTTCGATCTTCCATATTGGCATAGTCTTCATATGAAACACATTATTGATGTCATGCATATGGAGAAAAATGTATGTGATAGCCTTGTTGGTACGCTTTTGTACATACCAGGAAAAACTAAAGATGGAATTAGTGTGAGACTAGACTTGGTTGAAATTGGATAAGAGAACGACTGCATCCACAACTAATAGATGATGGTAAGAGAGTGCATATGGAGCCAGCAGTGCATATATTATCAAAAGCCAAGAGAAGAAGTTTGTGTGGGTGTTTGCATGGCATTAAGGTGCCATAAGAGTATTCTCTAATATGAGCAGGTTTATGTCAATGGAAGATTTAAAGTTAGTAGGAATGAAGTCCCATAATTGCCATGTCTTGATGCAACAACTATTACCAATATCTATTAAAAGCATTATGAAAGATGATGTGCAAAGCATGGTAACAAGGTTATGCAGTTTCATTAATGCTATTTGTAGCAAAGTTGTTGACATTGGAAAGTTAGACTGTTATTCTCTGGAAATTCTTGTATTTCATCACATTTTTCTCATATATTTGTGGTTTTAAACTAAAATTGTGCATAAGTTTTATACATATGAAGAAAAATGTGATATGTTGAAAATACTTGAAAAAGTGCAAATTTTGAGCTAAATGTATAGGGTTTTAGATTAAATTGAAGAATTAAAAAGCTCATAAAATCCTTCTCTTTGTAGGAGGATGATGACAAGAAATGGAAGCTTACATGGATCCTTAGAGGTGAAGAAAAGAAGAACAAAAGCCAAAAAGGAAGATCAAAGTAGTTTGAAGGTGTCCCCGGTTGCTTTTGCTATGCCACAGCGAAGCAAAAGCGAAAACACATAAAAAATAGGCCCTTCTGACCGCATATGCTGTGGGTTCGCTATAGCGAAGCGAAAGCGAAAACACATAAAAAATAGGCCCTTCTGACCGCGTACGCTGTAGGTTCGCTATAGCGAAGCGAAAGCAAAGTTGCGATACTACAACTGTTAGGCCCTTCTGACCGCGTACGCTGTGGGTTCACAATAGCGAAGCGAAAGCAAAGTCGCGATACTGCAACTGTGCGTTTTGAAAAAACTGATGCTTCAGCTGGCTTTTTAACCTAATGGGGGCGCCGAATTGAAGGTATTCTACACAAGGAAGAGCTTAAGAACCACAAGGAGGCTTCTTGGAGAGCTTGAGGAGGATTTTGGTGCTTCTTGGAGGAGATTCTTGGAGAAATTCAAGATTTTTCTTCTCTTTTTCTGGTTTTTCCCCTCTTCTCTTCTCATTTGCTGATATGGTCATGAGTTTTATGTTGAGTTGTTGGTTTGTATTGATTATGAGTGGCTAAAACTCTCATTTAGGATTACTTCTACTCATTGTATGGATTAAAACTACTATATTTTCTTGCTTTTGCTAGTTGTTGAGAATATATGTTGATTTTTCTCTATGCTTAATTACTATCTTGTGCTTGATCACCTCATGATTAGTTTAGTTCAATTGAATGATGCTTGAGAGAGCTATTTTGGTTGTAGAACTTGAGAAAAATCATGTTAGACTTGAAGTTTAGGGATTAAATGGATGGTTTGTTGTTAGAATAGAGATATATCTAATAACCTAGCATAGTCTAATGAAGAATTGATTTGGGAAAGATGATTTTCATTAATGATAGACAAGAGATTGAACATTGTAAATGAAGATTAAAAATCAATCTTGACTTGAGAGAGCTTGATTGATGATCTTAGAATCTTTGACTAGCATATGGACTCACACAACTAACATAAGTGAATTAATTGCATAGTTTTATGAAATACAATGAGGAAGAAGTAATCCTAAGCTTTTAAACCTTGAAGTAGAATCAATTTTACAATCACCTTTGTTATACCTTATTGTTTTTAGCATATTTCCTTACTTGACATACTCAATTTCAAATGATTTCATTCAACCTAGTTAAGAACATAGTTATAATAGTTAACTCGCTTTTGTCATAGTCCTCGTGGGAACGATCTTGACTTATCACTTTATTACTTGCGACCTGTGCGATTGCGGAAGCTAAACGGCGAACAAGTTTTTGGCGCCGTTGCCGGGGACTATTGACTAAAGTCTCTTGAGTTAATTAGTGTAATTGTGTGCATGATTACGCTTGAATACTTCTATTCTTCTTGTTTTACTTTCTTAATCTGCTTTGTTTTTAAGTATAGTTATAGCTATATTTCTTTTTCTTGTTTTTCTTAGTATAGTTCTATTAGTTGATAAGTTTGATACTTGTTTTGGGATTCTTGACTTGTAGGTATTTGAGCTCCGTTTGCAAACGGATTTGGAGATCGTTCTTGACGGTGCTCTTGAAGAATATTTTTCTGAAGACTTTGAAACTGAACCTCAAGTGCAACCTCTTCAAGGACCTAAACCTTTGCCCGTACAAGAGCAACCGAGACCACCACCTCGTCATCATCCATTTTACAATATGGCTAATCCTAATGATGATAACTTGGAGCGCACTTTGGATGAATACATAGAGCAAGGAAACTCCACCTATCAATTTAGCATTCAATTTCCTGCTATTCAAGCTCAGAATTTTGAGTTGAAGCCAATCATGCTTCAAATGCTCCTAATGATTGACTTGTTTTTGGGAACTCAGAATGAAGACCCTACTGACCATTTGACATGCTTTGTACAAGTGTGTGAGAACTTCAAGTTTCAAGGAGTAACTGTAGATGCACTCATATTGCGCCTCTTTCCTCTATCACTTGACAAGAAGGCAAGAGCTTGGCTTACTGCTCTACCTCCTAACTCCATCACTACTTGGGATGAAATGGCATCTAAGTTCAAAGCAAGGTTCATTCCAAGGGGTAGACGGGCAGTTCAAAGAGCTGAACTCTTGGGTTTTCAACAACAGCCCGGAGAACTTTTTCATGAAGCATGGGAGAGATTCAAGGAGCTATGGCGTAGTTGTCCTAACCATGAACAGAAGACCTATGTTTTGCTTGAAGCCTTTACAGCCGGATTGGATGTGCCCACTTCCAATATGCTCAACAATGCCTCTAATGGTGGAATTGGCAAGATGAGAGTTTGTGATATCTCACAGTTGTATGAGGACATCGCCTCTAGTTCCTTGCAACAATCTGAAAAATCACGTTCTAGCTATAGAACATATAAGGAACCAAGTCCTTCAAGTAGTTCTAATGTGTCTAAGGAAATTGTTGCTCAACTTGAAGCAATGGCCAAGAGATTTGATCAACTTGAATTGAAGATAGAGAGAAAATCATCAAGGAATGTGAATGCTATCCAAGCTCCAAGTCCTTCATGTGAAATATGTGGAGAAGCCCACTCCTCTGAAGAATGTTATCATACTATGGAGTCGGTGAGTTATTTAAACAATAGTCAAAAGTATCCACGTGGCAACCCTTACTCTAATACTTACAACAAGGGTATGAGGGACCATCCTAACTTTTCTTGGAGGAATGGACCTAGTGAGAATCCAATTAATCCCTATGCTTCTTCTAGTAAGCCAATGCATCCACCGGGTTTTGAGCAACCACGGAAGCCACAAGAGGGTGATTCTGAGACAAATAAACTCTTGAGGCAACTTATCAAGAGTCAAGAAGGCTTAGTTGGCACAGTTTCTCTTCATGACACAGCAATAAAAAATCTTGAGATACAAATGGGCCAAATTGCTTCACACTTGAGTACTCAACCAAGAAATGGTCTTCCAAGTGATACTATTCCCAATCCTAAGCGAGAAGGTAAAGAAGAATGCAAGGCTCTTACTCTCTGAAGTGGCAAGACTTTACCTGATGTTCCAAGTATGGGTAAGGCTACAACAAAGCCAAAGGATCATGTTGTGGAAGATCTTATCCTTAATGATGAGGTTATTGAAGAGATTGTGGTCGAAGAAGAGGAAAACAAGAAGAGGAAGCAAACTAAAGCGACTCTATATGAGGTGGTGTCAAGCAAGCCCACTGCTCCTGACAATATGGACGAGAAGAAGAGAAAGACCAATACTTCTCCTCCACGATATGTCCCACCACCCCCTTTTCCACAAAGGCTCAAGAAACATCAAGAAGATGGGCAATTCAAGAAGTTCATTGAGATGTTCAAGCAATTGCATATCAACATTCCCTTTACGGAAGCCTTAGAGCAAATGCCTAAATATGCTAAGTTCATGAAAGATGTCCTCTCAAAGAAAAGAAGATTTAATGAGTTCAAAACGGTGGCTGTCACCAAGAGCTTCATTGATGTAATCAAGCAACTTCCGCCTAAGTTGAAGGATCCTGGGAGCTTTTCTATACCCTGTCATATTGGGGGTAAATTCTTAGGAAATGGCTTGTGTGATCTTGGCTCTAGTGTAAATCTTATGCCGTTGTCTGTGTTCAACAAGTTGGGATTAGGTGATGCTAGACCTACTACGGTTACTTTGCAATTGGCTGATAGAAGCTTGTCTTATCCTAAAGGGATTATTGAAGATGTCTTAGTCAAGGTTGATAAGTTCATATTTCTGGCTGATTTTATTGTACTTGATTTTGATCCAAATAGAGAACTACCTTTGAGCTAGGAAGACCATTTTTAGCTACGGCTAGAACTTTGATAGATGTGGAGAAAGGTGAGTTGACCTTGAGGGTGGCCGATGAGCAAGTTACTTTTAATATGAATCAATTGATGAAAACTCCTCATGTGCATGAAGACTGTTTCTTCCTTGATATGATTGGTCTGGTCACACAAGATGAATTTGAGACCTCTATGATTGAAGATCCACTTGAAGCCGCTCTTCTTGATATTGATTCTGAGGGTTTTGATGTAGTGGAATGCAAGGCTATTATGGATGCAACAACTCCTTATCCTAAAAGGAGGATACCATTTGAGTCACTTGATTTGGGTTCTAATAACCGACCAAAGTTAAAATCTTCTTTAGAGGAACCACCTTCACTTAAGTTGAAGGCATTGCCATCTCATCTACAATATGCTTATTTGGGTTCCAACAATACTCTTCCGGTGATTATTGCTTCGAATCTCACTATTCAGCAAGAGGGGCAATTAGTTGAAGTCTTAAAAGCTCACAAAAGGGCTATTGGGTGGACAATTGCTGATATCAAGGGCATTAGCCCCTCATGTGCATGCACAAGATCTTTTTGGAAGAGAATCACAAGCCTTCTATTGAACATCAAAGAAGACTCAACCCTATTATGAAGGAAGTAGTGAAGAAGGAGCTTCTTAAATGGCTCGATGCTGGCATTGTATATCCTATTTCTGATAGTTCTTGGGTGAGCCCAGTCCAATGCGTTCCCAAAAAGGGCGGTATGACTGTAGTGGCTAACACCCACAACGAACTCATTCCCACTCGCACTGTGACCGGGTGGAGGGTTTGCATGGATTACTGTAAGCTCAATACGGCTACTCGTAAGGATCACTTCCCGTTGCCTTTCATTGATCAAATGTTGGACAAATTAGCTGGAAGGGAATTCTTTTGCTTTCTTGATGGTTATTCGGGGTACAACCAAATAGCAATCGCTCCGGAAGATTAAGAGAAGACTACATTTACATGCCCATATGGCACCTTTGCTTTCAAGGACATGCCCTTCGGCCTTTACAACGCACCGGCTACATTCCAACGGTGTATGATGGCTATTTTCGCTGATATGATAGAGCACACCATGGAAGTGTTCATGGACGACTTCACTGTGTTTGGTGATTCATATGAAGAGTGCTTAGCCAACTTAGCTCGAGTTTTGAAGCGGTGTGAAGACACTAATCTTGTGCTTAATTGGGAGAAATGCCATTTTATGGTGAAGGAAGGCATTGTGTTGGGCCATTGTGTCTCCAAGAAAGGTTTAGAAGTTGACCGGGCAAAGTTAGAGGTGATTGAACAACTTCCTCCACCTATCAATGTTAAGGGTGTGAGAAGCTTTTTGGGCCATGCTGGATTCTATAGACGGTTCATAAAGGATTTCTCCAAAGTCACTAAGCCACTCTGTGCTTTACTTGAGAAGGATGCCGAGTTCAAGTTTAATGATGCATGCTTGAAAGCGTTTGAAGAGTTGAAGAGAAGACTTGTAACCGCTCCTGTCATTATGGCTCCGGATTGGAGTTTACCCTTTATAGTCATGTGTGATGCTAGTGACTATGCCGTGGGAGCTGTACTTGGGTAGAAAAGGGATAAAATCTTCCATCCTATTTACTATACAAGTAAGACACTCAATGATGCTCAAGAAAACTACACTACCACTGAGAAGGAGCTTTTAGCTGTGGTGTATGCATTTGCTAAATTCCGGCCTTACTTGATTGGTGCCAAAGTGGTTGTTCATACTGACCATTCTGCACTATGGTACCTCTTTAGTAAGAAGGACTCTAAAGCAAGGTTGATTCGATGGGTTTTGCTCTTACAAGAATTTGATCTTGAGATTGTGGATAGAAAAGGCTCCGAAAATCAGGTTGCCAACCACTTGTCTAGGTTGAGTACTGAAGCTCAGCATGATGGAGATCTTCCTATTCATGAAACTTTTTCGGATGAGCAACTCTTTTTGGTGTGTCATTCTGAAACTCCTTGGTATGCTGACATAGTCAATTACCTTGTGAGTGGAATTATTTCTGAGGACTTGAGTTATCACCAACGGAAGAAGTTCTTACATGATGTCAAGTTCTATCATTGGGAAGAACCTTTCCTATTTCACTATTGTGCTGATCAGTTGATTCGAAGATGTGTTCTAGAAGGTGAGCAACAAGATGTATTCAAGTGTTGCCATTCCTCTGAATATGGAGGCCACTTTTGAGGTACCAAGACGGCTGCAAAAGTCTTGCAATCTGGGTTTTTTTGGCCATCCTTGTTCAAGGATGCGTATGAATTTGCTCTATCTTGTGATCGGTGCCAAAGGGTTGGCAATATCTCTAGGAGGAATGAAATGCCACTCAACAGCATGTTGGAAGTGGAATTATTTGATGTATGGGGAATCGACTTCATGGGACCATTTCCCAAGTCCTTCAACAATCAATACATTCTTGTAGCGGTGGATTATGTGTCTAAATGGGTTGAGGCCATTGCTTCTCCAACAAATGATGCTAAAGTAGTGGTCAAATTCATGAAAAAGCATATCTTCACTCGTTTCGGTGCTCCAAGGGCTGTTATTAGTGATGGAGACACCCACTTTTGCAACCATCAATTTAAATCCCTTTTGAAGAAGTATGGAGTGAAGCACAAGGTGTCTTTAGCCTACCATCCTCAAACAAATGGTCAAGCTGAGATTTCCAATAGAGAAATCAAGAAAATCCTTGAGAAAACTGTGGGTATCACTCGAAAGGATTGGTCCATGAAGTTAGATGATGCATTATGGGCCTATCGCACCGCCTACAAGACACCTATCGGTATGTCTCCTTACCGGTTGGTTTTTGGGAAAGCTTGTCATCTTCCTGTGGAGTTAGAGCACAATGCCTATTGGGCTATTAAAAAGTTGAACTTTGATGAAAAAGAAGTGGGTGACAAGAGGCTCTTACAGCTTAATGAGCTTGAAGAATTTTGTTTCCATGCTTATGAGAGTTCAAGGCTTTACAAGGAGAAAACAAAGCGGTGGCATGACAAAAAGATTGTCTCTAAGTCTTTTGAGTCAGGTCAACAAGTTCTCCTCTATAACTCTAAGTTGAAAATTTTTCCGGGAAAGTTAAAGTCTAGATGGTCTGGCCCTTTCACTGTGGTTCAAGTCTTTGATAAGGGTGTTGTGGAGCTAGAAGGACAAGATGGTGAGAGATTCAAGGTCAATGGCCAGCGGTTAAAGCACTATTGGGGTGGCACGGTAGAGAGGCAAACCATCACTTTACCGCTCACTGATTCCACTGACAAAGAGAAGAGTCAGGCTGAAGACTATAAATCAAGCGCTTCTTGGGAGGCAACCCAAGTTCTCAACACTTTATCTTTTCATTTTTCTTTGATTTTTGTGTGTTTTAGTGGATTTATGTTTGGTTTTACCTTTTTGTAGGTAAGAAAGGTTTTCCCATGGCTGAACGAATTGCATTGCATTGGAGCTACAGAGTGCATTTGATACAAGGAGTTGGAACTACAAAGGGAAGTACACCTAAAATTTTGCATTTGAAACTACATGCATGAATATCATTGCTGTTGCTTTAATGTTTGTCTAAATGGTGAATGTAACTTGAGATGGAATTTGTATGGGGTGAATGAAGCTTTAGGATTGACAAATCTGTTTTCACCATGTTTGAGTACAGCATGCCGCCCTTATGCCTTTTGTTGTGGATCAATGGTTTGTGAAGTGAGTTGGGTGCTATGTGTGGAATTTGGGGCGATTTGGGAATCATTTTATGCATTTTTATTGTGTGTGGTGTTATCATAATGTTTTGATGTGATTGAATGTTGTGTGATAAGATTAAGGTACCATTTGTGGAGATTGGGTGAATTAGGATGCTTTGAGAATCTCATTTTGCTGTCAGAATTTTTGTTTGTTTGCTGTCATCCTTTGCTGTTACTTTGCTGTGGCAAAGCTGCAGCAAATGTTTGGTTTTTCTGTGATGTGTTGTGAATCTGTGCTTGCTGTTGCTTTACTATGGCATACTGAAGGCAAAAGCAACCCATTTTTCAATGCTTCTGTGCAGTTTTCCTTGGGTTCGCCCCTGCTTCGCTATAGCAAGGTCAAGGCAAACACATGCCATTTTTTGCCCCTTCTGTGCAGTTTTCCTTGGGTTCGCCCTTGCTTCGCTATGGCAAGGTCAAGGCAAACACATGCCATTTTACACCCCTTCTGTGTATCCCGACAGCCACACCAAAAAAAAATTAAAAATTAAAATTAAAAATTAAAATTAAAAAAATTTTTAAAAAAATTTTTAAAATAAATTTACCATCTCGCCCTTATTTCATATTCCTTTTCCTTCTTTACCCTTATGAACCTACCCCACATATGACCCACATTCATTTTGCAAATTCAAATTCACTTCCTCTTTTGTAAATTCCCTCCTAACTCACATCCTAATTTCATCACACCCATATCCCCCTTTCTACTCCTCCGTCTCTCACTCCCGCTCTCTCACTCCAGCTCACTCCCAACTTCACTCCATTGATTCCATATTCCTCCTCCACCGTAGCTTACTTCCGATCTTCACACACTCCTCCACCGTCGACCCATTCTTCTTCCCACATCGTCTCCCTCGTGTCCCACATTCCGTAGGAGGCTTGCAGCACCTTCGTCGGGCTTCATCATCATCACCGAGCTCACTCCGCCATCAATCTCCCCACTCCACCGTGGCCCACAATCGAAACCCCTGCCCCCAGCCTTACCATCGACCACCGTCTCTCACACCCCCTCTCTTCACTGTCGTCTCCCTGCACTATCGACAGCCTTCACCCTCTCTTCTCTCACCATAGATCTAGCCTCCACCGACTCCTATCGGCGACATTACCCACCACAGGCACCCAGATCCTCCACTACCAGCGCCACCTAGTGGACCCAGCAACCACCGCCCCCTATCATCTCGACTACCACTCCTCACCATTTCCGACCGTTCCTCCCTCTACCGACTCCCATCACTCACCGCGACCCTCACATCCTACCCTAATCTCTGACCCACATCCCTCCATCGCTCTGTTTCCCAGCTCTCAGACTCACCTACCACAACCGCCATTCTCATAGACCTGCATCTCTGTCGATCCATCGAGACATGACAGCCACGCTCAAGTCTTGGTCTTTTCCTTCTCTTAGCGTGCTATAGCGTAGCTCTGTGGCTTTCACCTTTGTTCTGTCCCATTGTCACGTTAAGGTAAATCTTGTACAAGTCTCCATTTCGGTATTGAGTTTTGGTTGGATTACAGTGGGGATTTTGCTTAGGCTTGAACTGATGAATATTCTGTGATTGAGATTTATTTAGACGTTTCTGTGATTAAGATTAATTGGGGAAGCATGCTAACTTTAAGCTTGAACTAATTTGGGCTGTTTGAGGATTATCACAGTGTGCCTTACTGGTTAGATTGTTTCATATCTGAATTAGTTGATGTCGTATCGTAGCTGTACATGCTTAGTTATTTTGAGAATTGAAACATATATAAAAAAAAGCTTCATGAAAATTCCAGTTTTGACAAATAATTGTGCTGGGTCACATAAAACAGCCGATAATGGACTTGGGAACCTCGAATTCCTAACTGATTTTCATAATTATTTGATCTTTAGAGACCATTTTTTGAAAAGGGAACTATTTTTACTATTCTTGTCAATTCTCTGAGTAGTCTACATGTGCTAGTTATGTGGATATTCTTCTAATATATGAGCTTAGGATTGAACAGCTTGGTTTGGTCGAAGGATTTAGATATTTGTTTGTTTGCTTTGATCAGTCTCTGAACTTACAGAATTTGAAGTCTTAGTTTCCCATTCACTCATTTTATGCTTGGTTTCTAGGAGAACTGAATTGCATTACTGTATTCTGAAAAGTTCAGTTTGTTCAAAAGACTGTTTCTAAGTCTATTGCAAGAATGAAATGCACTTTCACAACTGCATGTTTCATCATTATGAGATTTGAACAAAGCCTTTTAGTTCTGGATTTGTATTGCAATGAAAACGGCTTTCTAAGAGCACAGTTCACTTGTGAAAGTTCATTAAACTCTTGTTATAAAATTAGAATTACGTCTTTGCAAATTTTAACCTTGATCCCATATTTTTAGTACTCAACGTTGTTTTCTCAGAAGTTATACGGGAAACTTGGAAATTTGATGAATTGTATGTCTTTCAAAAAGTTCTCCTGATAGCATGTATAAGCTGAATCTATTCTGGAAGTCTGTTTTGACATGTGGTTAGGATTGTGGGAATTTAGGCTAGTCTACATCTGTCCTGTAATGTTTGCTGAACTTTTGAAATAATTCTTTCATTTTCTAAAGCATCATTACTTGATTAAGCAAGGTCATTCATTTCCCAATGATACTGATGTCCTGAAATCTTTAGGTTGCTCATTTTTCATCTGCCAATTGCTAGTTAAATTTTGACCATTGCAGCTACTCTTTACATGCTGTTATGTGAATGGCAGTAAATCTTGTTTTGGCACCACGTATTGACCAATTCAACAAGTTTTTAGAACACGCTTTTCATGCTTTTGAAACCTCTTGGATCAATTTGGAACTTTGTTTAAACATGTGCTTCATTAATTAATGATGCTTTTGGGATGCAATTCTACCTATCGTGGGATTATTCTGATTGCAGTCACTGATGATTACACTTGGACGTTCAATTTATGGTCTCGACTATTTGATTTTCATAGAAGAACACCTCACTGTGACCATTCCTCTACTGCATTGTTTCTTTAGTTTACCCAACTGAAAGGGATTTGTTCAGCTACATATTAACAGGTTTCAATTTTTCATTCTGAGGTGAATAAATAGATTTTGAAGGTAGTGAGGATAGGCCTAAGTATGGAATTCTGTTTGGAAGCTTTGGACCTAGATAGACTTTAAGTTTAGGGGAAATCTTTTTATAGAGTAGTTTATTTTTCTTTTCTTTTTAGGTTTGTCATTTTGTTCTTCAATGTGTGTGTGTTTTTTCTTCATGTTCTTGACTGTGCTAATTGCTTGTTCGCTCTATTTGCATGAGGCTACTGATGGTCTCATACTTGCTTTTAGACATCTTGCTTTGGATATGAGTTACTGAGGACTCATTGCACAGTGACTATTCTTCTTTTGAAATACGTTCTGATAGCCATGTTCTACTTGATGTGTTTCCTTCTTATGGCAAGTGTGCTTATTCATATTTGTGGCTTCTTTTGGTCTTATATTGTTGTGACTGTTATGGTGTTAGCTACTGATGGCTATCATGTAAGCTGTTCAATACCTCCTGCTGAAAATCTGATATGTTTAGACAAAGGGTGTTGTTGCCTTTGGTTTGACTTGTTGATAATTGGTTGCAATTATGCATGTACTATTTGCTGCACCTTTAAGATTGCTGTGAATATTACTTGTAAATGTGTACAGGTTTGAGTGCTGTTTGCATTCAGGTTTGTGAATGTTGATCTTTCCCTCAACCTAAATTGACAGTGAGGACACTGTTGGTTTCAAGTTTGGGGGAGGTATATTGTGAAAATTTTAAAATGTGAAAATTTTGAAAGTGAATAGTGAGTGCACAGGTATATACAAGCAGTTTTGATGTATAGTTTGATTGAAAAAAAGGGGTGAAATAGATGAAATTTCACAAATTTAAGCCTTTGCTTGGGAAAATTTTAGAGAAAATATCTTTTGAATTGGTTAAATTGTTTGTTTAGGATTGCATAAATGGTCCGATGATTGGATAAGCTATTTAGCAGTATGCTTGACAGGAAATTGTGATTAATATGCCTTGTTGAATGAGTTATAATGTTGCAGTGAGTTTCTAAGGAATTCTCTTGAGCATAATCTTGCACTATTGGAGTCAGGGATGTTTTGAAGGTTTTTGTTGAAGAAACTCTGGGTAAACTAGCTTATATACCTATTTTCAAAGGTACAATTTCCAAATCTACTTTAAAATTTTTTTGAAGCTTATTGTGCATCTCATATGGTTTTGAAAAATGATCTAGGCATTTCGTTAAAAAGCGTTTGAGCCTTTCAAGCTATCTTGCATTGTGATTCTTCCATTTTGAACGCAATTTTGAGCCTTCATAGAAAAACCAATATAAATATTCTTATTGAAAACCAATTCACTTCCTAACCCCTAACTTGAAAAACCATGATATACCTTGCTTTGAGATAAATAAAAAAAATCTTATACAGAAATGAGGGCTAAACAAAGTATACAGAAGCCAAGTTAGTTCAATTTTGTTGAAAGAAAAAAAAATGAAAAAAAGAAAAGAAAAGAAGAAGAAGAAGAAGAAGAAGAAGAAGCAGAAAGGAAGTTAGTTCATTTATCTCAAAGCTTTTGTATTTATTCCTTTTTTCCCTTCCATTCAAAAACCCTAAACCCATGGCCACGTTACAAGCCTCAAAGTCCTTTTGATTTTGATACCATATGAGGAAACTTGTAAGTAGAGAAGGATGAAAAGAGGATAGTGAAGTGGTAGAGTTGAAAATTTGTATATGAGTTGGAGTATTATGTGTGACTGAGATAGAATCGGGAGAAATGTCTTTTGATTCCAAACACAAACCCACACTCAAAGGACTCTTGAAAAACTTGCTTAAAGATTATAAGACATTCATCTTGGCATATTCTCGCAAGTCCCTGTTTCGTGTGATCTTTAGAGCAATGAATGAGGACATGAACATATCTCCAATTTAGATAAGCAATTTAGGAAGTCATGTTACATGTGTGAATTTGCTTGAGGACAAGCAAAAGCTTAAGTTTGGGGGAGTGTTATTCTCTGGAAATTCTTGTATTTCATCACATTTTTCTCATATATTTGTGGTTTTAAACTAAAATTGTGCATAAGTTTTATACATATGAAGAAAAATGTGATATGTTGAAAATACTTGAAAAAGTGCAAATTTTGAGCTAAATGTATAGGGTTTTAGATTAAATTGAAGAATTGAAAAGCTCATAAAATCCTTTTCTTTGTAGGAGGATGATGACAAGAAATGGAAGCTTACATGGATCCTTGGAGGTGAAGAAAAGAAGAACAAAAGCCAAAAAGGAAGATCAAAGTAGCTTGAAGGTGTCCCCGGTTGCTTTTGCTACGCCACAGCGAAGCAAAAGCGAAAACACATAAAAAATAGGCCTTCTGACAGCGTACGCTGTGGGTTCGTTATAGCGAAGCGAAAGCGAAAACACATAAAAAATAGGCCCTTCTGACCGCGTACGCTGTGGGTTCGCTATAGTGAAGCGAAAGCAAAGTTGCGATACTGCAACTGTTAGGCCCTTCTGACCGCGTACGCTGTGGGTTCGCTATAGCGAAGCGAAAGCAAAGTCGCGATACTGCAACTGTGCGTTTTGAAAAAACTGATGCTTCAGCTGGCTTTTTAACCTAATGGGGGCGCCGAATTGAAGGAATTCTGCACAAGGAAGAGCTTAAGAACCACAAGGAGGCTTCTTGGAGAGCTTGAGGAGGATTTTGGTGCTTCTTGGAGGAGATTCTTGGAGAAATTCAAGATTTTTCTTCTCTTTTTCTGGTTTTTCCCCTCTTCTCTTCTCATTTGCTGATATGGTCATGAGTTTTATGTTGAGTTGTTGGTTTGTATTGATTATGAGTGGCTAAAACTCTCATTTAGGATTACTTCTACTCATTGTATGGATTAAAACTACTATATTTTCTTGCTTTTGCTAGTTGTTGAGAAAATATGTTGATTTTTCTCTATGCTTAATTACTATCTTGTGCTTGATTAGTCATAGGGGTAAACTTTGCCGGTTGAAATCTGTCATGCTCATCTGGCCAAGCGTTTTCATGAACTCCCATGTCGCGTAAATCTTTCCTCGCTTGAAGGTGATCTTTTGTCTTGCCGGGTTCATTAAGCAGCGTATACAGCACATTGTCGCAAATATTCTTTTCAATGTGCATTACATCAAGACTGTGGAGAAGTAAATTAGATCTCCAATATGGAAGAGTGAATAAAATACTTATCTTCTTCCACTGCTGAGGCACCGAAGTCCTGCGCGTCTTTTGGCGAGTTTGTGCTGAATCGTCACTTTTTCCAAACTCAAAGTCAACATGCTCAAGCTGCTGTAAGATATCTGTACCGGACAAAGTCTGAGGTAGTCCTCTTTTTTCTGGTTACCCATTGAAGCGATTCCGTTGCAATCTGAACTTATGTGTTCCATCGAGAAACCTCCGATGCCCCATAAACCACCAATTTTGGCTGTGGGGAAGGCACAATGCGTCAGAGTCAAAATTGCAAGCTCGACACGCCGACCCAGTATGCATATTCCAACCAGATAATGTGCTAAGGCCAGGAAAGTTACTCATCATCCACATCAAGGCTGCACGCATGTTGAACAAAGTCTTGCTGTAAGCGTCGTACGTGTCCAAGCCGACATTCCACAGGTCAAGCAATTCCGCAATAAGCGGTTGGAGATACACATCGAGGTCATTGCCCGGTGCCTTTTTGCCTGGAATGATCATAGACATAATGAAAGAGCTTTGTTTCATACACATCCAGGGGGTAAGTTGTAGGGAACTAAGACTATCGGTCAAATACTGTAACTTGTGCTAAGATTCCCGAAAGGATTGAAACCATCGGTCGGCAACGCAAGCCAAACATTTCTGGGGGTCAGTCACGAAATTTAGAAAGTCATTGTCAAATGTTTTCCAAGCATCTGCATCCCAGGGATGTCTTAATTTACCGTCTTCATTCTTATCAATGGCATGCCACCTTATGTGCTCCAAATTTTAGACAACATAAATAATCTTTGTAGGCGAGGTTTCAAAGGGAAATACTTGAGAATCTTTGTAGGTTTCTTCTTCTGCTTTTTCCCCTTCCGAATTGTCTTGTACCTCAATGTGTGGCATCTCTTACAAGTCTCCAAGCTGGAATCGTCTCCCCAATACAACATACAATCGTTGGGGCATGCATCAATCTTTTGATAGTTCAACCCCAACATATTGATAATCTTCTTGGCCTCATAGAATGTTATAGGAATCTCAGCATCGGGGAATGCATCTTGTAATAATTCAAGCAACATTGACATTCCCTTATCTTTGATTCTACACAAGCACTTGATATGATACAATTTAATCAAGAAAGATAATTTAGAATATTTTCAGCAACCTTGATATAAAGGACGATCTACTTCATCCATCAAGCTGAAAAAATCCTGAGCTGCTTCATTCCTCATAAATACCAGCTCAGTACCGTGAACTTCTTCGTTGAAGTTGTTGCCTTGAAATCCAAATGCATCACGCACAGCATTATTCACAGGATCATCTTCATCTAGTTGAACGCCTACTTGAGAACTTTGATAAAGAGCATCATCATGTCTAATGCCGGCCTTCTTACCATGAACTGCTCAGAACGTATAGTCCTCCGGGAAAGGCTTCAGAAGCAAATGTTCCTTAACAACATTTCGTGCATGTCACTTCTTAAACTTGCATCTCTGACACGGACAAATGATCTTACCGTTACAGGTGGTGTGCATGAATGCGAACTCCAAGAAATTGTTTAATCTGTACAAATATTCCAGAGAATTGCATGGCAACCTGATCCATGATTTATCCATAGCTACTAGTGAGAGAGAAGAAAGTATAGTGAAGAAGATGAGTGAATAGAGAATGATGAGTGCTTAGAACCTTATATACTGAATTTTCAAAGTTTAATATTTTGTAGCGGTTAAAAACACTACAGTAACCGCTACTAATTTTCAAGCCGTTGGAAATTAAATAGAAGAATTAGTTTTAAACTTGTAGCAATTATAAGAAAAACCGCTACTAATATACATTTGTAGCGGTTATACATAAGTAACCGCTACAAATTTGCATAAAGGGGGGAATTCAAAATTGAAAAGTTGAGTATTTGTAGCGTTTATTTATATAACTGCTACAAATAGTCAACAATTCAATTTTGAATTTTGCCGCGCATATGTCTTTACATTTGTAGCAGTTTTTGCATTAACCGCTACAAATATGGAACTATATTTCAAAAAGTTAGCAGTTATATTATTAAACCACTACAAATATAATAAAATTATATTTGTAGCGGTTCTTGTATTAACCGCTACTAATATATATATTTGTAGCGGTTTTATAATATAATCCTTACAAATATATATTTAATTTTTTGTAAAAATATAAATAATACTATTGCAATTAATTCACAAATTCAACTATGCAGTTTAAGAATATAAATGTAAATATTGTACACACAATCAGAATCTAAGTTCTGAAATAAAAAATTATATATATTTATTTACAAATGTTTCAATAAGAAAAAATAAATATGTCCTAAACTAAGTAGCTGGGGGCTGATCATCTGGTGCTCCCTCAGGTGTTGCTGGATCGGGGCATTGGGTAGAGTTAACCGCACCATCATCATCAGCAGGAGGAGGAGGAGGAGTAGTCTAGACGACATACCGAAGGACAAGAGGGACCTGTAGATTATAACACCCTGCCTTTAATCACGTAATTATAATTCGATAATGCACATTTAATTCGGATTAGAGACCATCGGATAACTTAAACTCATTTCAATCTCCTACTTTGTAGTAGGGTTTTCACAAAACATTCAAAATCTCTTCCTGTTCCTGGTCTCCATTTCAAAATTCGAATATAATTACCTGTGCAGTTTATCTACATTCATGTATAACAGAGTGTATAACCAAATCCCCGGCAACTCCCGGGTTCTATACATATATACTCTAGAGGTTACAAGTATCCACTAGGGGATTACACAACCAAAATCGAATATAATATTCCTAATTCAAAATATACAGTAATCCCGAGTTTAAAGTAGATAACCAACATCTCAAAAATCCATAGTATCCCTAAAGATCCTAAGTGCTTCGGGTTGGCCGCTTCTCCTTTGAGCCACATGCCCTGTCTGAAATGTTAGTCATAGGAAAGAATGAGATTCGAGCGAATCCCAGTAGTAACAAACCACTCACCCAATGCATAACACAAAGCATGTATATAAATCACAACCAGCAACAGCAGCAGCAATCTCAAAGATACATGGTTTTCACCACAAACGACAGCACTCACGGCTGTATACACAATACGACAGCTCTCGCTGTAATCATAATCACGACAGCTTACGCTGTAATCACCATCACGACAGCTTACGCTGTAAACGACAGCTTGCGCTGTAAACGACAGCTTGCGCTGTAAACGACAGCTATCACCAGCTGTAATCGCAGCAGTATCAAAGATTCATCACAGAACAGTGATAACACACACATACAGAGCATTACACATAGTATAAGAGAGAGAGTCACTACCTAATCCTTTCCCGACGTTTCTTGGCACTGCGGGCTCACGAGGACGGCAAATATCAAATCCTGTAACCAAGTTAGGGACAACCCGTCAATCTCTTTCCCAAGTTTTATCTCTATAGTACTTAAGTTGATTATCACTATGGTCAATTAATCAAGTCAACTAAGGAGCTAAAGTGGTCAATTAACCTAAAAGGCTAATTTCTAACCTCAAAGTTCCACAATATTACATTATGCCATAAAATCTTCAATTTTCGCATAGGTGACCAATCTGCCAGAATTTTCCAACATCTTTGAAAAATCATAACTAATTCTAGAAAAATCAAAATGAGGTGATCCCAAAGCCTATTGAAAGCTCTTGAAGTCCTCTTCATAGGAAAAATATGAATGACTACCAGAAATCACCACACAATTCCAGAATTACACAACATTCCACACTGCTCCAGAATTAGGTCCAGTTTCGACATCAAACTTTGGGCAACTAGAACTCCCAGCTCAAAAACCGAAATGACACAAATCATCTGTCCATTTTGAAGCTTGAAATGTGAAATTTAAGACTGGAAAGTTTCAGAATTTTTAGACACCAATTGCCCATTCAAAATGTCCCTACAAACGGACTGCCCTGCACAAAGTTACACTTGACAGTTTTTTCCAATTTTCAACCAATGTGTTCAATGGCTTCAAAATCAACAACCAAACCTATTCCCACATAATTTTTCGTGTAGAACACAATGGTAACATCAAAATGAACAAATTCCCACTCATTCCCTATGTCCTGTTTTGGCAGAATTTTAGGGTATTTCACAACAAACAACCACTTCACTATCTAATCACTAAGCTTAGCTCATTTGCCTCCAAACCAACATATAAGCACATATATAGGATGAAAGCTTCATGATCCCTAATATACCCTAAAAAAACGAAATTAGGGCTGTCACAATAGCCCACCACAACTCAGCCAATTAAAGCATCATATACATCAACATAATGCTCTTACTCACCTCTTGCTTCTTCTTGTGTTCTTTTCTTGATTCCTCAACTTTTGTTCTTGCAAGGTGGCTGAAAACTCCTCCTCTTCAAAAACAAAAACCATAGAAATGAAGCTAAGGAAGAGAGGAACAAGTTTCATGAAGGTCACTTGAGCCATAGATGAGGTTAAGGAGGTGAAAATCCATGTAGAAGTTCTTACCTCAACTTTGTTCTTCACTTTCACTTAGCTTGCTGAACTTGGCCGACCTTGAGAAGAGGTGAGAGAATGATTTATGATCAGTTTTTCTCTTCCTTTATCCTCTTAATATCTGACCGAAATGTGGCCCAAAGAGAAAGAAAAGTTGTGGTGGAAAATAATTCTTTTTACACAAGTTATGCCATGTTGACTTTGGTCAATTGAGTAAGGTTTCTCTTGCCTCTTCTCTTCTTGTTTTTGGACGTGATATGGGCTGCACAAATGGAGAATTATTATTGACCAACATGTTCTTCAAAAGGAGGAAGAAAAGATTGACCAATTGCATGAACTTGCATAGCCATTGGTTACACAAATTTTCTAGTTGCAATTTTTGACTTTTCTTCTTTGCTTTTCATCTTGGTCAATGTCTCAACTTGTTTTAATTTAATTCCTCTTCCCTTTCCTTTGTCTCCACCGAAATGTTGCACTTTGAAACACAAAAAGAATGTTGACCACTTGCTTTAAGGTATATGTGACCCATATGACCAAAGTTCCCTTGTAAAAGAGTTGAAATTTTGACCAAATTCCTCCTTCCTTCTCCTTTACCCTTTTTGGACGTTTTTAACAATATGAGGAAGGGTATTAATTTGTTTTCCCATTGGTCAATCTTGATCCTTCATTTTAAGCTTTATCCCACAATTAAGCTTAACTATAGGGTTTAGGCACTAATTACAACACATTCGGATCAAAATCCACATCATATACTTCAAAAGTGTTCATTTACAATAATTACATCACTTTTGGAGTCATTAGCCCTTAATCCCATTTTTGGGTTATTACAATTCTCCTCCCGTAAAATAAATTTCGTCCTCGAAATTTGTCAAAGTACTTGAGCCATAAACTCCGGATATCTTCTTCGCATATCCGCCTCCGCTTCCCAAGTTGCTTCCCTCTGAGTCATTCCCTTCCAGATCACCTTCACAAAGGGAATGCTTCGGTGTCTGAGCCGTCGTTCTTCTCTATCAATGATCTGTTCTGGCTCTATCGCATATGTGCAGTTGTCTTGCAACTCGACTTCTTCGTATTCGACAATGTGAGATGGATCCGGTTGATACTTCTTCAGTTGGGAAACATGAAACACATCGTGGAGTCTGCTCAAGTTTGGGGGTAGGGCTACTCGATAAGCAACAGGCCCAATCCTCTCAAGGATTTCAAAAGGACCTATATATCTTGGGCTCAACTTCTTTCGTTTGATTGCTCGCCCAATGCCGGTGACAGGAGATACTCTCAGAAGCACATGGTCACCAACTTCAAACTCTAGAGGCCGTCTTCTCTTGTCAGCGTAGCTTTTCTGTCGACTCTGCGCTGCAAGCAACCTCTTACGAATAATCCGAATCTGTTCTGAGGTTTGATCAACCAAATCTGGCCCATAAAGCTTCCTTTCGGATAACTCATTCCAGCACAAAGGTGATTGACACCGTCTTCCATACAACGCTTCATACGGAGCCATTTGGATGCTCGCATGATAGCTATTGTTGTAGGCAAACTCAGCAAGTGGAAGGAAACGATCCCAACTTCCTTTAAAGTCGAGAACACAAGCTCGCAACATATCTTCCAGCGTCTGAATTGTTCTCTCAGATTGTCCATCCGTTTGAGGATGATAAGCCGTACTGAATCTTAGTTGAGTACCTAAGGCTTCATGCAATGCTTTCCAGAATCTCGAAGTGAATCGGGGATCTCGATCGGAAATGATATTCTTCGGTACACCATGGAGTTTCACAATTTCTCGGATATAAATCTCTGCTAGCTTATCCGGAGAGTAACCAGCATCGATTGGTATGAAGTGGGCTGACTTTGTTAATCGGTCCACAATTACCCAGATCGCATCATAGTTTCTGATCTTGGGTAATCCCACAACTAAATCCATGGTCACGCTTTCCCATTTCCATTCTGGAATCTCAGGACTCTGAAGTAAACCAGGCGGTCTCTGGTGCTCGATTTTCACTTTCTGACAAGTGAGACACCTTGCAACATATTTGGTCACGTCACTCTTCAAACCCGGCCACCAATACACCGATTTCAGATTCTGATACATCTTGGTCATACCAGGATGAAGAGTATATCGGCTCTTGTGTGCCTCATCCAGAATCTTCTGCCTCAACTTTGCCTTAAGTGGAACGCAAACTCTTTTCTGGTAACGAACCAATCCATGAGGCGATATGTCGTAGCCTGGAACTTCTCCCTGTTCGATTCGAGTCAGATTGCGCTGTATCCAGTCATCTTGACTCTGAGCTTCTTCAATTTCCACCCTTAGATCACTCTCCTCTTGAGAAACAGTGTAATTGGCACAGATGATCTGATTTGTCAAATTTAAATCACGGAAATCTTCAATCAATTTCCTTTCTTGTATCATCATAGCTGCAACGAGCACAGTCTTTCGGCTAAGAGCATCAGCGACTACATTTGCCTTACCCGGGTGATATTTTATCTCCAGGTCGTAGTCCTTAAGCAATTCCATCCAGCGACGCTGTCTCATATTCAGCTCTTTTTGATCATATAGATATTTAAGACTCTTGTGGTCGCAGTACAGTTCCACAGTCACACCATACAGGTAATGACGCCAAATCTTTAAAGCAAATACAATGGCCGCAAGCTCTAGATCATGAGTAGGATAATTCAATTCATGAGGTCTGAGCTGTCGAGAGGCGTAGGCCACCACACGTCCCTGCTGCATAAGGACACACCCTAATCCCTGCCCACTGGCATCAGAATACACAACGTATGTCAAACTGGGATCGGGTAAAATCAACACAGGTGCCGTCGTCAACCTCTCCTTCAGCTCCACAAAGCAGTTTTCACATTTCTCGTCCCACACAAACGGCTGATCTTTTCTCGTGAGCTTGGTCATTGGTAACGCAATACGGGAGAAATTTTGGATAAATCTCCGATAATAACCAGCAAGACCCAGAAAACTGCGTATTTCCGCCACAGATTCTGGCCTCTTCCAGTTCAGTACTGCTTCCACTTTGCTGGGATCCACAGAGACCCCTTCTTGCGAGATAACATGGCCTAAGAATTTCACTTCTGATAGCCAAAACTCGCACTTGCTCAATTTAGCATATAATTGCTTCTCGCACAAGATATTCAATACGATTCTCAAATGATGCTCATGCTCATCCTTATTCTTAGAATATATCAAAATGTCATCGATAAACACAACAACAAACTGATCCAGATATTGCCAAAAGATACGGTTCATGTAATCCATGAAAACTGCAGGCGCATTGGTTAGCCCAAATGGCATCACCAAGAACTCATAATGACCATATCGGGTCCTAAAAGCAGTCTTTGGAATATCTTCTGCTTTCACTCGCAGCTGATGATACCCTGACCTTAGATCAATCTTTGAAAACACACACGAACCAGAGAGTTGATCTAATAGGTCATCAATTCGGGGAAGAGGGTACTTGTTTTTTATAGTAACTTTATTCAGCTCTCTATAGTCGATACACAAGCGAAGACTCCCATCTTTCTTCTTTACAAACAACACTGGAGCTCCCCAAGGCGACACACTGGGTCTAATAAACCCTTTCTCAAGCAAATCTTCTATTTGTTTCTTTAACTCCGCCATTTCGTTTGGGGCCATGCGGTATGGGGCCTTGGATATAGAACCAGCTCCAGGTACAATGTCAATTGGGAACTGAACTTCTCTTTCTGGAGGTAATCCGCTCAGATCGTCCGGAAACACCTCAGGGAATTCATTTACCACGGGTATATTATTCAAGGTTTTGCCATTTTCCCCTTGCACAGAGAAAAACACTACATACCCCTGGCAACCCTTTTCAAGATACTTTTCAGCTTTGGCTGCCGAAAGAAAATTCATACTAGCATCCACATCTTCAGCCCTCTGAGATACAGGATATACTATCCTCTTGTTTCCACAATCAAGCAATATATTATTTGCCATTAACCAATCAAAACCCAAAATGACTTCTAATTGACTAAGAGGCAAACATATCAAATCTACAATAGATTGATGCCCTTCCACAGTTATGACACAACTCAAACAAGCTTCTGTGGTCAAGGCCTTAATACCCATTGGAGTTGACACTACTAATTCAAATGGCAGTTTGTGCACATGCAATCCCAGGCGCTTCACGCAATCATAGGCAATGAAGGAGTGACTTGCACCCGAGTCAAATAAAACTTGTAACAGATGGCCATGAAGTAGAAGTTTACCTTGTATTAGCTCAGGAGATTTGCGGGCCTCCTCATGGGTCATAGTGAATACTCGGCCCTGTGTCCTCGGTCTCTGGTCTGGTCGTGGCTCTTTGCATTCAGCAGAAGTATGCCCCACACGCTTACAATTGAAGCATATTATTTTGCCATCACAAGTTTTGCCTTGATGTGGTTGGTTACACCGACGACAAATCCATGGTCCAGAATATGTTCTTTGCTGGTCACGGCTCCCAGACTGGTAGGGCTTCTTACCACTTCCAGACGAAGATCCTTGCCCCTTTCGCTTTTGTGAGGTAGCACCCTTATTAGGTTCATTGCGGTGGCTAGTAGCTCTGGCAGGATACAAATCTCTCAAGTTGTTCTCTGTAATCCTGCACTGTTCAACCGCCTTGTTGAACTTGGTAAATTGATGAGTAGCTAAGCGCTTCCTCAACTCTCGCCTCAGACCGCGAATGAGCATATCAGAACTCCATTCTTCATCATCCTTGAACCGGAGATAGGAGGAGTATCGAGCCAATCGGACAAAACGGGACAAGTAATCATCGAAGCTTTCTGCGTCCCCTTGCCTGATATTCAGGAATTCTGTCTCCTTCTCGAGCCTCACTGATTTGGGAAAATACTTCTCGTTGAATTCTTGTTGAAACAATTCCCAAGTCAATGGCATCTTGTTGCTCTTCAAGGTTAGGGCGATATTCCGCCACCAACGGTCTGCATCCCCTTCGAGTTTGTAAACGGCCAGTCGTGGCTTCACTTCATCCGGACAATTAAGCACCTCAAATATTTTCTCCAGTCTGTTCATCCAATCTTCGGCTGCTTGAGGGTCAAACCTCCCTCTGAACGCAGGAGGCAGATGCTTGCAGAACCTGGTGACCCAAAACTGAAGGTCTCTTTCCTCTCTAAGCGGCATCCCATGTGATTCTTGATTTGGGATAATGTGAGGTGGGGACTCCAGGGGTCGTGCTGACCCTTCAGCAGTGTCCTCATGTTGAGTTTCTTCTTGAGTTTCCACCGGAGTGGATTGAGCCGGGTCCTCTTTGTTCTTTGGCTTCTCTGCTCTGAGCTCTTCTCTTAGCTCTGTTATCATATCCCGCTGATCTCTGATTAGACCCATTAATTCCTGCATTGCATCCGGTGGGTTATTATTGACGACCTCCACCTCAGGGTCTACACGCGGAATATTGGGGCGTCCTCTAGTTTTCTTCATTCTACAGACAACTTGCCCCATTAATTCAACAGAAATGGTATGCACATATAATCACAAAACTTATATATATCCACATCAATAAACATACATGTGCATACTCAACAATCATTCACAGATAATCTTCTATCCCTACAACCAACTAAGGGATCTATCCTAGCAAACTCTGCCCTTGCCAGGAACTACAGCTCTGATACCAAAATATAACACCCTGCCTTTAATCACGTAATTATAATTCGATAATGCACATTTAATTCGGATTAGAGACCATCGGATAACTTAAACTCATTTCAATCTCCTACTTTGTAGTAGGGTTTTCACAAAACATTCAAAATCTCTTCCTGTTCCTGGTCTCCATTTCAAAATTCGAATATAATTACCTGTGCAGTTTATCTACATTCATGTATAACAGAGTGTATAACCAAATCCCCGGCAACTCCCGGGTTCTATACATATATACTCTAGAGGTTACAAGTATCCACTAGGGGATTACACAACCAAAATCGAATATAATATTCCTAATTCAAAATATACAGTAATCCCGAGTTTAAAGTAGATAACCAACATCTCAAAAATCCATAGTATCCCTAAAGATCCTAAGTGCTTCGGGTTGGCCGCTTCTCCTTTGAGCCACATGCCCTGTCTGAAATGTTAGTCATAGGAAAGAATGAGATTCGAGCGAATCCCAGTAGTAACAAACCACTCACCCAATGCATAACACAAAGCATGTATATAAATCACAACCAGCAACAGCAGCAGCAATCTCAAAGATACATGGTTTTCACCACAAACGACAGCACTCACGGCTGTATACACAATACGACAGCTCTCCCAAAATATAACACCCTGCCTTTAATCACGTAATTATAATTCGATAATGCACATTTAATTCGGATTAGAGACCATCGGATAACTTAAACTCATTTCAATCTCCTACTTTGTAGTAGGGTTTTCACAAAACATTCAAAATCTCTTCCTGTTCCTGGTCTCCATTTCAAAATTCGAATATAATTACCTGTGCAGTTTATCTACATTCATGTATAACAGAGTGTATAACCAAATCCCCGGCAACTCCCGGGTTCTATACATATATACTCTAGAGGTTACAAGTATCCACTAGGGGATTACACAACCAAAATCGAATATAATATTCCTAATTCAAAATATACAGTAATCCCGAGTTTAAAGTAGATAACCAACATCTCAAAAATCCATAGTATCCCTAAAGATCCTAAGTGCTTCGGGTTGGCCGCTTCTCCTTTGAGCCACATGCCCTGTCTGAAATGTTAGTCATAGGAAAGAATGAGATTCGAGCGAATCCCAGTAGTAACAAACCACTCACCCAATGCATAACACAAAGCATGTATATAAATCACAACCAGCAACAGCAGCAGCAATCTCAAAGATACATGGTTTTCACCACAAACGACAGCACTCACGGCTGTATACACAATACGACAGCTCTCGCTGTAATCATAATCACGACAGCTTACGCTGTAATCACCATCACGACAGCTTACGCTGTAAACGACAGCTTGCGCTGTAAACGACAGCTTGCGCTGTAAACGACAGCTATCACCAGCTGTAATCGCAGCAGTATCAAAGATTCATCACAGAACAGTGATAACACACACATACAGAGCATTACACATAGTATAAGAGAGAGAGTCACTACCTGATCCTTTCCCGACGTTTCTTGGCACTGCGGGCTCACGAGGACGGCAAATATCAAATCCTGTAACCAAGTTAGGGACAACCCGTCAATCTCTTTCCCAAGTTTTATCTCTATAGTACTTAAGTTGATTATCACTATGGTCAATTAATCAAGTCAACTAAGGAGCTAAAGTGGTCAATTAACCTAAAAGGCTAATTTCTAACCTCAAAGTTCCACAATATTACATTATGCCATAAAATCTTCAATTTTCGCATAGGTGACCAATCTGCCAGAATTTTCCAACATCTTTGAAAAATCATAACTAATTCTAGAAAAATCAAAATGAGGTGATCCCAAAGCCTATTGAAAGCTCTTGAAGTCCTCTTCATAGGAAAAATATGAATGACTACCAGAAATCACCACACAATTCCAGAATTACACAACATTCCACACTGCTCCAGAATTAGGTCCAGTTTCGACATCAAACTTTGGGCAACTAGAACTCCCAGCTCAAAAACCGAAATGACACAAATCATCTGTCCATTTTGAAGCTTGAAATGTGAAATTTAAGACTGGAAAGTTTCAGAATTTTTAGACACCAATTGCCCATTCAAAATGTCCCTACAAACGGACTGCCCTGCACAAAGTTACACTTGACAGTTTTTTCCAATTTTCAACCAATGTGTTCAATGGCTTCAAAATCAACAACCAAACCTATTCCCACATAATTTTTCGTGTAGAACACAATGGTAACATCAAAATGAACAAATTCCCACTCATTCCCTATGTCCTGTTTTGGCAGAATTTTAGGGTATTTCACAACAAACAACCACTTCACTATCTAATCACTAAGCTTAGCTCATTTGCCTCCAAACCAACATATAAGCACATATATAGGATGAAAGCTTCATGATCCCTAATATACCCTAAAAAAACGAAATTAGGGCTGTCACAATAGCCCACCACAACTCAGCCAATTAAAGCATCATATACATCAACATAATGCTCTTACTCACCTCTTGCTTCTTCTTGTGTTCTTTTCTTGATTCCTCAACTTTTGTTCTTGCAAGGTGGCTGAAAACTCCTCCTCTTCAAAAACAAAAACCATAGAAATGAAGCTAAGGAAGAGAGGAACAAGTTTCATGAAGGTCACTTGAGCCATAGATGAGGTTAAGGAGGTGAAAATCCATGTAGAAGTTCTTACCTCAACTTTGTTCTTCACTTTCACTTAGCTTGCTGAACTTGGCCGACCTTGAGAAGAGGTGAGAGAATGATTTATGATCAGTTTTTCTCTTCCTTTATCCTCTTAATATCTGACCGAAATGTGGCCCAAAGAGAAAGAAAAGTTGTGGTGGAAAATAATTCTTTTTACACAAGTTATGCCATGTTGACTTTGGTCAATTGAGTAAGGTTTCTCTTGCCTCTTCTCTTCTTGTTTTTGGACGTGATATGGGCTGCACAAATGGAGAATTATTATTGACCAACATGTTCTTCAAAAGGAGGAAGAAAAGATTGACCAATTGCATGAACTTGCATAGCCATTGGTTACACAAATTTTCTAGTTGCAATTTTTGACTTTTCTTCTTTGCTTTTCATCTTGGTCAATGTCTCAACTTGTTTTAATTTAATTCCTCTTCCCTTTCCTTTGTCTCCACCGAAATGTTGCACTTTGAAACACAAAAAGAATGTTGACCACTTGCTTTAAGGTATATGTGACCCATATGACCAAAGTTCCCTTGTAAAAGAGTTGAAATTTTGACCAAATTCCTCCTTCCTTCTCCTTTACCCTTTTTGGACGTTTTTAACAATATGAGGAAGGGTATTAATTTGTTTTCCCATTGGTCAATCTTGATCCTTCATTTTAAGCTTTATCCCACAATTAAGCTTAACTATAGGGTTTAGGCACTAATTACAACACATTCGGATCAAAATCCACATCATATACTTCAAAAGTGTTCATTTACAATAATTACATCACTTTTGGAGTCATTAGCCCTTAATCCCATTTTTGGGTTATTACATAGATACTGCTCGTCAGGGAACAGGCAACTCTACGACCGCTCGAGCATGTTGTTCATGATATCACACCACTGTGTCTGCTGAGCATAGATGAGATTGGCCTGCTGCTGCTGCTGAGCCACTGTAGCCTGTGTCCACTCTAAATCTAACCACAGCTACTCAACAGATTTGTCCCTCGGACGTCTGACCCCTCTAGAGCTGCTAGCCTCAGAGGCGGCGCTCCTGCCGTAGACCATGCTAGGTCTGCCGCCTATCCCCATCCCCCGCACGCGTCCGGGGTGATCATCCTAACCCAGACCCACCTTCAAAGGAGCCATCGGATCCACTGACCCCTATGACTCCTCGGCCTGGGTCTCTCGCAGCTCAGCCTACAATTGCTGCATCCGCTCCTGCCATTTTATGAAACAATTACTTATTAGAATTTTTAATTATTAAGTTGGTTTTATAAAAATTATAATAATGAAATTACTTACAATGGCCGCCTCTGTCTGCTGAGAGGTCGGAGTCCCATCACGGTGTTTGTGTGATAGCATACAACTCCCCATAATCCGTCTAATGATTCTCCTGTTGTGCCTTCCTCTCCTAAAACAATTATAAAATTCAATTAGTATTATGAAATAACCAGTTCAAAGTCAGTGATATTATGAAAATTTACCAGCTCGCTGTAAGTGACAGCAACGGTCTTCGATCCTGCTGTGTGGTCGATCGTCTGCTGCCCACGGCACCTAGTATTCCTCTGAGAAAGCGCCTAGAAAAAAAATAATAGTAAATGTATTAAAATAATATAAAACATTTAAAATTAATAAAACTCAAATTAAAATTAATTAAATTTAAATTATAATTTAGTAATTAACAATTACAAAATTATATATAAATAATCTAATAAATACATTACCTACCCCTCAGCGCTCATCCTGAACTGGACGAAACTCGCCCAATCATTTGGCGGGACGTCATCAGGGACACTCTCGATCAGCTGCTCCAGAGGCAATGTCCCATTCTTATCCACACTATCGAAGAGACGGTTCCTCCTGTTCCTCCAACCATCACCCATCTTCACCAGGGTGTACCTCTTCCGGTTGGCCCGACAGCAAACTGCAGCTGCAAAAAAATTATTTAATATCAATAATTACAAAAATTCTATTAAAAAATATTAATTAAATAGAATTAATCATAAAAACTATTAATTAAATACTATTAATTACTTGCACTACCTCCTCCCAAGCCAGGTCGTTCGGCCCCTTCGGAACGTGCCTCCATGTCCTGAAGTAAAGGGGGAACCGCACCCAATTTGAGCCCAGGTCGTTCAAGAAGCGGTTGAACAGGTGACCCCCATTGTCGATCAGTTGGTCCGTGCCCTTATTCCACGATACTATAACTCGTAGTGTCCGGTCCATGCTGTTTAAACCGGCCACGTCCAGCCTCCTTATGGACACATTCCCCTGCTCATCTGCACAATTTACCGCATGTTAGATAAATTGTAATTCAAATTTAATATTTTAAATTTAAATAAATAATTTATTAAATAAAAAACTTTATTTACCTTAGACCTGCACCTCAAACCCAGTAGACCGCGAAGACAACCCTTGTTGGTTGTTCTGCTCCTGCGCCTCCTCCTCATCAAGGAACTGCTCTATCTCCTTGATCCTAATCGAGATGTCGAAGTCCTAGTTTGTGTCATAGTCATCGACACTGATATCTACCTCCCCCAAATCAGGCACCTCTGGTGCGGTCGTCTCCTGTGGGATTGTCTGCGGTGCCTGTGGTAGGGTCGACTCCTATGGGGGGATGGGCTAAAATGTCGCGGTCGCCCTTCCTCTGCGCTGCCCCCTCCCTCTACCACCTGCTCTACTGCTGCCACCCTGCAAAATTGGTCTGGGGATCTCAGGCTTCTTCCCCCTATCCTGTCTTGAAGGCATATCAACTACAAAAATTCAAAAAAAAACATTTTAGTCATATTATTATGTAAAAATATAATAAAAATAAAAATACAAACAAAATACGTATTGTTTCCGTACCTCATGTACAAATAATGAGAAATACTACAGCAAAAACTCTTCCACAGAAGTCTAAACGCTCAAATCTAAAAGAAAACACTTAGAAACTTTAGAAAACAAAATGGCCAAACGGAAGAGTGAAGGGGGCGGTGGCATTATATAGGGGAGGAATTTGTAGCGGTTCTTCAAATAACCGCTACAAATAAGCTAGGGAGACTAAATTTTTGTAGCGGTTCTATAATAACCGCTACAAGGTACAAAAACGTTTGAAGTTCTATAGCAGTTAAGGTACAAAACCGCTACAAATTTGGAGACCTCTGAACTTCTGTAGCCGTTATAACTTTATAACCGCTACAAATAGGCAACCTTTCGCATTTTGTAGTAGTTCAATTGGTTAAACTGCTACAAATAATCGTTACACTGTTGGAGCGTTTTGGTCGCGCCAAGTGGCGGCAACTTTGTAGCAGTTATTATTTAGTAACCGCTACAATTTTACTGCTACAAGTTTTGGCGGGAATTGCGCACCATCTTTGTAGCAGTTTTTTATAGTTAACCGCTATAAAAGACATTGCTAATCTGTCATGCCACTTGGCACGTAGCTTACTGCTACAGACTTGTTCCGGTTTAGGTTTTAACCGCTACAAATGTTAATATTTGTAGCGGTTAATTGTAACTGCTACAATGTCACCGCTACAAAATACCAATTTTTTTGTAGTCCGGATGTGTTTGTTAAAGTTAGGCCTTTTAAAAACATAGTTGACTGATACCGTGTTAACAAAACTCGTGGCATGTACTACTGGGGGTTGAGTCTAGTAGAAGGGGCTAGTCTTTTACAATGTGGCAAGCCAATATTCGAATCCCCACCAAGAGAGGTGCTCACATTTGTTAGAGCAAGCGTTTCACCCAAGAGGGGGGGTGAATTGGGTGATACTAAAAATTTCGTTGCAAATATAAAATTTGACGGTGAAATTAAAACAGTAAGGAGTAAGGAGAAATATCACCGAAGTGTACACCGGGAGTTATACTGGTTCGGTCTCAACCACTTTGACCTACGTCCAGTCCTCAAAGCTTCTCTGAGAGTTTCACTATAACTTCCAAAATTCAGTGGGTTCTTGGCACCTCAATACAAGCAAGTTCCTTCACCTGGACACTCGCTCCCCCTTACAAGTTGTAATCCAATCCCAACTTAAGGTTCCACAACCTTAAGTTATCTCAATAACAAATATTGAGTTTGAATGAAATATCTCTCTCAAGAGTGAATAAGAATCACTGAAGTACAGAGTTACAAATATCACGTAAAATAGAGTAGTGAACTTGATGATACGTTTGTGTGTGATCTTGTTGTTCTTTCTCTGTTTGGATGTTCCCATTTATATAGATATGTTGGTGAAGACCGTTGGAACATTTTCTTCTCGTCTGTTGGAGAGTGCGCAGCCACTATTGACTATTCCAGTATTTGAAATATATCCGTTGGCGGTAGGTGGCATTTGAACTTCTCATTTGAATTTCCTTATTTGATATGATTTCTTCATTGTTTATCTATAAATATGCTAGGAATACTAATACAATGAAAGGTTAATCATATAGGAAACAAATCAATGAACGTTTGAATGTTTTCTAAATTTCTGGGTTTCCATACTCGAGTAGCTACTCGAGTATTCATTAAAGTTTATGAGTACTTACTCGAGTATCATCGAGAAAGCTTTAATGAACTGCAAGTCAAAAAACAAGTATGAGATTACTCGGGTAGTGCATGGAATAAACAAAATATCAAACCTTTGGAAATGTGAGTTTACTCGGGTACCTACTCGAGTAATACACTCAAATAATCTTTTGGTTATTCGATGCTTTACTCCAGTAATGTTGGCAAGATTTCAAGGCCGAGAGCACTTCTAGTTTGATTACCTTGTTACTCGAGTACATACTCGAGTACACTTACTTTTTGTACATAACTTACTCGGGTAATGACTTGAGGTTTTCCTTCAAACATAACACTGCATACTCGAGTAATCCACTTAGAATAAAACATTAAATACTTGCATACTAGAGTAATGACTCGAGAAAAATGAGAAAAAATTAGATCAAGTTATTCGAGTACTACCTTCAGGTTTTTGCTTACCTCAGTGAGTTACTCGAGTAGCTACTCAAGTAACATTGGCAGGGTACAAAATGCCGAGAGCAACACATTTTCTGGAACAGAGTAACTCGAGTACATACTCGAGTATCATTGGCAAGCCGAGAGCAACTGTAAGACTTTTACATGGTTACTCGAGTAACTACTCGAGTAATGTTGGCAGGCCGAGAGCAACTCCAATTTATCTAAATGGTTACTCGAGTGGCTACTCGAGTAACATTGGCAGGCCGAGAGCAACTTGAAAACATTTACACTATTACTCGAGTACTTACTTGAGTAACGTTGGCAGGTTACTGGAAGATGCCTCTGGTTACTTCAAGTTTTGTCTCATTACTTGAGTACATACTCGAGTAATGCCTTAGAAAAATTGCTTCTGATAAGTTTCTCAGCTTTTTGTCTTGACCTTTCTTCATTACTCCAATGCTTACTTCAATTAATGCTTTTCCCTGTTATTACTTTGTTCAAACTTATTTATTACTCAATTCTTTTTCATACCATTCTTTGTTATCATCAAAACATGAGATCTAACAACATTTAGTGCCCAACAATGCCTTAAATAAGATTGCCTCCAATAGAAGGATATATATGCTTAGAAAAAAAAAAGAACTTATGTCAGGTTAGCCTTTTCTGTAAACAAAATAAAACATAAAAAAACCTAAATACCTAATTTCCTTCCTCCCTCGCATCACAGTATTCTGAAAGTTAAAGTATGCACTCATTGGGGAGTTGATTTTGGTCCTAAATGTAAGACATATTTCTCATATTTAGCAACCTTTTCTTAATTTACCCTTATTGATGTTTCCTTAATAATAATAAGTAAGAGAGGGGGGAGGGAATTAAAGAATAAGTTTAGTGTATTTTGGAAAAAAATTGTTTTATTAACTATCTTAATTAGCATCTTTAATATAATCAAATTAGATAAATGAGTTTTTCATTAAGATCAGAGGGAGTAACTCAATACTTCAAAGTCTCCCTTAGCCTCAATCTATGTCGCTCAAGACAATTTCATCCTTTTCTCTTCCTCAGCTTTTGATTTGTAGATGATCTTGACTGTTGGTTTCATGGAAAAATCAACGGTTTTGTTTACTGAGTTGTGGGCAACCGTGGAGGATAAATGCATTGGTATGGTGATTTGCTATTGACAAATGATGATGATCAATAACACGGCATATCTACCTTCCTCTGGTGATTAGTTGAAGTTGCTTGGCCATAAAAAGAAGGTTCCTAAAAATATAAAATTTATTTATTTATTTTTGGGTGAAGGTATAACTTTAGTAATGAAGTCTTTCACTATAAGCACCCAGTGCAATTATATTTTGTTTGGGTGCAAAACTAGACATTATCATTTTAAGATGTGCAAAAGTAGACATAATCATTTTAAAACGTACTAAATTTGACATTATTGTTAACCAGACCTAACATCCATCCATCTTTTGCATTTTGAGGGTCCCACAATTCTTCCTATTGACCACATCATTTATATTAAGAATAAAAGCATGCGTTACATCACTAAATTTAATATTATTTTGTGTAAGCTGATCTACCAGCCTTTAAAGAGTTTTATTATTTTTATGTAAACATTATTTTGTTCTAGATATTCATGCCCCTGTTTTTCTCTCCTCCATCTCATTATCCCTCACCTCCAACCTCCCTCTTAGATATTTCCAGTGAATCAGATTGCATTAGATATTTCCAACTGCAGCACCTACTAGCTCTCCACCAGCACCTGCCCTTGAGCTCTAAGGGTGTGTCACTCACTGGTAGAGGCCCTGTTTTTGAGCCATTTGCCAGATCTCTTGTATGATCCCCTATTGGATTCATCTAGGAAAAGTAAATGAGGAGAAAGAATTTAAAGAACTAAGACAAAGAGGGAGGTCAGAGGTGTTGGAACGAGAGGGAAGGGGGAGAAAAATGTGGGTGCAAATCTCTAGAACAAAAATAAGTTCACACCACATGCTTGTTGGAAGAACTATGGGACCCACAAGGTAAAAAAGGGACAGCTGTTAGCTCTAGTTAACGGGAGTGCCAAATTCGCTACCTTTTAAAATGATTATGTCTATTTTTTTACACCAAACAAAGCATAATTGTGTTGGGAGCTCATAACAAAAAAACTTTATTGTTAAATTTGAATGTTTACCTTTTTATATTTTGTCATAAATCCTGCACTCATTTTGCGTTTAAATTTACAGCCACACACGTAAAAAAGACTTACAGGAGGAATTTGGTTTCATGTGGCTGCAAAACTCTGACAAATTTATCTATCTATGTTGATTTCATATTTTATAATTATGTAATGTATTATGATATTATGCATGTGTTTGCATATATAAATGGACCTAATTTGATCTCTGCTAGATTTTGAATTAACATTTTTTATGACTTAATAATAATCCAACTTTTAAATTATTGGCTTGAATTGATGTTTGAGTATGACGAAATGGAAGGTAATATTTGGGATAAAGAACTTTTATAAAAATGTTCATTGACTTATTATTTTCAAAGAAAATAAATTATCAATTTAAATACTTTAAAAGTTACCGTCAATATACAATTTCAATATAAAAAAATGGAAGGTAATATTTGGGATAAAGAACTTTTATAAAAAAGCTCATTAACTTATTATTTTCAAAGAAAATAAATTATCAATTTAAATACTTTAAAAGTTACCGTCAATATACAATTTCAATATATCGTATCGATATATCCTCCCACACGCATATCATCAATAATATCTTAACAAATATTACAAAATTTATAAAAAATTATATTATTTACATATATTATAAATAATACAATAGATTAGCAGTCATTATTGTTTTATTTTATTGCCTTAGAAACTTCTGATGTTTAGTTTTTATATGATATTCTGATGATGGTTGAAGAAACATATTAGCTACAGAAATTATACTATTTATATTTTTTTTTATCACAATATGGCACAAATTAAAAAAGCTGTAAGTTATAAATTTGTAGTGAAAGTTTTCACTTGGGAGCATTAGATATTTGAAAGTTGTTTTTAATGAATATTATTGATTATTGTAATTGTATTGGTTATAATAAAGAATAAGAACCTAACATTGGATTTTCATTTACAATTTTATGTTGATTGAACAACCCGTGCAACGCACAAATGAGATTAACATTCTATTTAACATCTTATGAGTATAATAATAATAATATGTATGTATGTATGTATGCATGTGTGTGTGTGTGTGTGTGTGTGTATGAAATTATAAGGACTTAGTAAATAAAAAAATTACATATAAAGACTTAGTTAAATATAAATATTAGAGGATTATGATAGTGTGAGTACAATGCTGCAACAATAATAATAAATGTTATTCTATTATGTGAGGTCAAGCACATACACCGGGAATGAAATGACAGAGAAAAATACTTTTGAAGTTAAATAGGAAAGAACTGGTAAAGATACAAATTAGGGAATTTCAGTTTTCTGATGAATTTACTGACAAAACACCGACGGAAACGGATTATCGACGAAATTCTATGTGGCAGCCAACCCCAGCTGCCACGTGTTGTTGCCTCCTTGTGCCAAGTGTCCATATAAGATAATTACTAAGATTTTTGAAAATGGGAGGAATCGAACATTCGACCTTCTCACGTGCATTTTGATGCTTTTACTAATTGAATTGCTTTAACCTTGCGTTATTTATTTATATAATATTACATATAGAATATAACAATTAAAAAATAAACATAACATTAATATAAAAAAATATGTAATATTACATATATATTTATATATTTCACACTTTATAACATATTATTTAAAATTTTTTTATTTTCTTTTTTAGTTAAATATTTGTTAATTCTCATAATGTTTTGATGATAATAAATATTGATTAATTAGATTTAAGAATTAATTAAATCCTTTTTGCAAAAAAATAAAAGTGAATTTCATGGTGGACTTAACTTCAATCCAAAAACCAGTGAAGGATCACTCGAGTGACCTTAAATAAACACTCGAGTGATGCATCTCATTCCTAGATAATTCTCAGTTATTTGATGGTGATCAAAGGTTCTGAAAATCTTTCTTGAACAAGATCGCTTGAGTGAATTGGTAATCACTCGAGTGATAACATCAGTTGCAGGTAACACCTAGAAAGTTTGGAAGTTAGTACACAAAGAAACAAGATCACTCAGAGTGATGGGTAAGCACTCAAGTGATATTTCATGTAATGATGATCTGATATGTGGAAAGAAACATATCACTCGAGTGAACAAATAAAGATCACTCGAGTGACACTCATTGAGAAATAGATTGTAATGCCCCAAATTTTGATTAAAGGCTAATGATAATTGTTGAGGATAATTATCAGATTAAATTGGAACAATTATGGGTTTTGTGGCAATATTAATTCATATGCCATGATTAGTGGAAAATTGAAAGAATGAAATTGTTGGGCAATTAGTTAGTGATTAATAGAGAAATTAATTACTAGCTAAGAGAAAATGAGAAGTGTGATAAAATGGCTAATGGAGGGATTAAGGTGGCTAATTAGTGACTTATTTTGGGTGGGCCAATAGCAAAGTGACATGTGGCATGATTGTATGTGAATAGAGAAAATATGAGAAAAGTCAAATGCCCAATATTTTAATAGTTTCCCTCTCTTTTCCCTTGATTTTGGCTGAAGGGTAGGGGGAGGGAGTATCATCATCATCATTCTTCATCTCCTTCATACTCTTCTCTCTCTCTTTCTTCTTCTATTTTCGATGCCATTGGAGCTTAGGAGAGAGAAAGGAAAAGCTTGATTTTGTGGTAAGCTAATGACCTCAAATACAAAAGTTCATTTCATTAATATTGTTCCTTGGAGTGAGAGCTTCAATTTGATGGTTGTAGTTTCTACATTGGTGGTGATTTGAAGAATTACGAAAATTTGAAGTTTGGAGAATCAAAAAGTGTCTTTGAGAAAGTTGTTAAGGTAAGTGAGACCAATCTTTCTATCTATATTTTATGCCATTGTGTGAAGTTTGGAATTTTTGGTATTTTTGGCCTTAAATTCGAAAATGAGTAGCATTGAGTATTTGGTATGTTATTGGCATGAAATTGGTATTTTGAGAGGTATTTTGGATAGATAGAATTGATTGGTAGTTAAATTGTGAAGTTTTGATGATTTTGGAATTTTGGTGTTTAATGTTGATTCAAACCAAAGCATGATAATGGGATGGGATTTTGGTAATTCTAATGGTTCAATGTGATTCCTTGGGTGTTTTTATGTGGGAGTAGCCTTGAGTAAAAGTTTGGGACCATTAGAATCATTTGGGCAATGGTTAGGATGAATGGTCAGTTTTGCTGCATTTTCTGGTTCTGATAAGATCACTTGAGTGATTTGGGGTTTACTCGAGTGTGTGATAAATATCACTTGGGTGAAGTTGAGCATCACTCGAGTCCTGTGGGTATATTCGTTGTTCCCTTCAATTTTTCTGTTGTGTTTTCTGGAAATTCTCAAGAGTGTATAGTTTGACTTGTGAGTGTTGATCTATCACTCGAGTGCAATGTCTTGTGCTCGAGTGCTCCTCTTCATTGAAAACTCTGGTGCTCTCGGGTTCTCACTTTCTAGACTTCACTCTCTAGTGCTAGGGTGAGGTATTTGGCTATCACTCGAGTGAGGTCCAGTATGGTCGACTGTTGTAGTCTCGGAAAAGTCCTTGTGCTCTTAGGTGTTCACTCGTTATCCTTCACTCTCTAGTACCAGAGTGCAGACCATACCGTTACCCGAGTAAGGCCTTCTTCACTCGAGTGTCCGTACAATCTCACTCGAGTGAGGTCATCTTCACTCGAGTGTCATAGTAGAAAATATCAGTTTGAGCTTTCAAAAGGGAATTGATGCGTGCTTTTGTCGCTAAAGCAATCAATTAATAACTAGGACAACCTACTAATGCAGTATAGTGGCAACCTAGGTCATTCTCCCAAGGAGCAATATGTGGGTTTTCTCTAGAATTGAATTTAGGTGATAAAAAATGCAATAGAATGAACCTAAACTAAAATGCAAGACTCCACTACCTAAATGCAAAATGTAAAAAACTCTAAAACCTATATGAGAATGAAACTAACCTAAATAATGAACATGCAATTTTTGGGGTTTTTCTTATGAGAGGGAAATTAAAATCCTAAGGAAAAGAAATAAACTAATATATAAGAAAATCAACAAAGGTTAGTTCAATTATGATGGTGAAGGGGACAACTCAGGATTCACATGGATTTAGCTTTCTTAGCCATTCAATTTATTAGACCAAAGGGAGGTTAATGAAAAATTGGAATTAATAAACTTAATCACCTAATCAAGACATGGGAAACCCTCAAGCTCAATAACATCTAATTCACTAGAAAACTCATAATGGAAAAATGCTGGTTAATTAAATCTATTAAAAACCAATCAAAATTGCTTAAGATAGTTTTGGAAATTATGTTTACAATTGCCTAATTAAACAATTCGACAATTAATCACCTAATTAAACAATCAAGAGATTAAACCCAAATTGACAATTAAATTAATAATGAAAACTCAATTAATAATCTAATTGACAATCAAAGGTTTGCAAACAAAAATCCCAATAACCATTTAAGAACAAAGCAAATCCAAAATATCAATTTAATCCAAATCAAAAATAAGTCTACAATCTAAAACTAGATTGTTCTCAATTATTACAACTCAAAATCATTTAAAACTAAATAATCTTAAGTCTTGAATCAAAAAGATAAAAGAAAGACACTCCCTTGTAGAGCTGGGAATCAGGGCCGGCCCTTGACGGGCCAGGGCCTAACAGGGCCGGCCCTAAAGGGCTCGGGGTCAGAAAAATTGCAGTTTTTCAAAGCCCGGCCCGAGAGCATGCGGGCCAGGGCCGGCCCGCAGGGCCGGGAAGTCTTTTTTACAATATTTAACTATTTTTTCTACGTATTTTCTTTCAGAGAGATATACAAAGTTCTAATTTAATACATAAAAGTTGTCAACATGAAAGTTTAAATACGTCTCGCGCAACAAACAAACACAGTTACTAATACATGATTAAAGGTAAAATCATGTCTATAAATAACTCACATAAAGGCCAAAGCATAAGGCAAGAAACTAAACACTCTAACCTCTAAGCAACATTAGTATGACGATGGGCTCGGCCCGATTTTCCTGCTCTAGTAGTCAATAAAATAAACAACACAAGATATAAATTAAACAATCACAAGAAAATAAATCAAAAAATACAAAATTGGTAAGAATATTTATGAAATAAGGAATATTTTTTTATAAGTTTTTAATTTTTAGGATTATTGATACAAGATATTCTTATGAAACATCATTAACAAAATATAAAAAAGCAATAATAATATTATCATATAAATAATTTTAAAAAAATAACAAAAACATACAGGGCCTAAAGGGCCGGCCCGTGGCCCTACAGGGCCGGCCCTTTTAGGCCCTCGGCCCTACAGGGCTGGCCCTTCAGGGCTCGTTTTCATGTTTTAGGCAAAAATCTGAGGCCCGGCCCTTGTAAATTCAGGGCCTAAACGGGCCGGCCCGACGGGCTCGGCCCGTTTTCCCGGCTCTACTCCCTTGTAGTCTTCAAGTGTAAGCTCCTAGGCTCTAACTTCCTCCATGCTCCTCCCAAATTGTCTCCTAAAAGACTTAAGCTTCCATGAAATTCCTCTCTCCTTCACACTCCGACCAAACCGTGACAGCCATTGGGATGGATGGCTTGTAAATGAACAATTATTAAATGTTGGTTGTGCGTCTGTGCGTGAGTGAAAGAGGGGAAAGAATTGGAATGTTTAATGGAATGGAAATTGAGGTGGGACCCGCGAATGGAGTAAAGGAATGGTGAATGGAGAAAACCTCCAGCAATTCCAGCGTCTCTGTGCGTCTCGGTCTCTGCGTCAGTCCATCTCTCCGTCTCCAATCCCCCAATCTCGTGGCTGCTAGGTTATTTTTAAGAAGGGAGGGGAGAGTTTTGGATACTAATTTGGGCCTATTGAAATTTCAAAAGCCCAATAAAATTCCACCATTGGATTCTTTTTGAATTTCTAAGAAAAAATCTCCACCGTAGGATCTTTCAATCTGCTTCTCCTTGCCCTGCAAGAATTAAATAAAATCGTGATTTATCATATAATTGGAAATATTTTCCAATCACAAGATATCAATCAAAATAATAATAAATTAAGCTCAATAATATCATAATTGATTCAGATTTATATTATTTCCTAAAATTGGCTAGCTTTCCAAATATTATCTAATAAATCCAAATTAGCCTAAAATAATCCCCAAAATAAATGAATAAGGTGGGATAAAATATAATAAAATTGGGACTTATAGTTATTATCATAAATTCTTTCATTTTGATAATTTCTGCGATTACACGGATTATACCTGTTTGCACAAATACCTCCACGATTCCCGCTCGTTAATATGTAAAGCCCAATAAGCATATCTTGAGTTGGTACGGAAATGGGATCACCAATAGCCGGAGACAAGAGATTCATATGGGAAAACATAAGTAAACGAGCTTCCGCTTGAGCCTCCAAAGATAAAGGCACATGAATAGCCATTTGATCCCCATCAAAGTCTGGGGAGGTAGGAGGCTGAAACAAGGAAGGACACAAGCTCTCTTGCTTTTTCGGCACTATTCACCTCAACAATATCTCTCGCCCTTTTCTTCAATTCCCATCCTCTTCTCCCACGGGCCCACCTCCACAATCCCTTTGACAATTCAACGAATTGTCATCCATTCTCATTGCTCAGTGATGGAGCATGCACAGTGACGGAGCTGAATTAACCAATTCTTCTCAACTTTTCTTCATGACCGTGACGTGTTTGGGGATTGGAGGGAGAACTGATTTCATGGAAGCGTAAATTCTCTTGGGAGGCAACTTAGGAGGAACATGGAGGAAGCTAGAGCCTAGGAGCTTACACTTGAAGACTATAAGGGAGTGTCTTTCTTTTATCTTTTTGATTCAAGACTTGAGATTGTTTAGTTTTAAATGATTTTTGAGTTGTAATAATTGAGAACAATCTAGTTTTAGATTGTAGACTTATTTTTTATTTGGATTGAATTGATAATTTGGATTTGATTTATTCTCAATCGATTATTGGGATTTTTGATTGCAAACCTTTGATTGTCAATTAAATTATTAATCGAGTTTTCATTGTTAATTTAATTGTCAATTTGGGTTTAATCTCTTGATTGTTTAATTAAGGTGATTAATTGTCAAATTGTTTAATTAGGCAATTGTGAACATAATTTCCAAAACTATCTTAAGCAATTTTGATTGGTTTTTAATAGATTTAATTAACCAGCATTTTTCCATTATGAGTTTTCTAGTGGATTAGATGTTATTGAGCTTGAGGGTTTCCCATGTCTTGATTAGGTGATTAAGTTTATTAATTCCAATTTTTGATGAATCTCCCTTTGGTCTAATAAATTGAATGGCTAAGAAAGCTAAATCCATGTGAATCCTGAGTTGTCCCCTTCACCATCATAATTGAACTAATCCCTGTTGATTGTCTTGCTTTTGATTATTTTCTTTGCTTAGTATCTTAATTCATTTTTCACTAAAAAACCCCAAGATTGCATTCCAATTCATTATTTAGGCTAGTTTCATTCTCATATAGGTTTTAGAGTCTTTTACATTTTGCATTTAGGTAGTGGAGTCTTGCATTTTACTTTAGGTTCATTCTATTGCATTTTTTATCACCAAGATTCAATTCTACAGAAAACCCACATATTGCTCCTTGGGAGAATGACCTAGGTTGCCACTATATTGCATTAGTAGGTTGTCCTAGTTATTAATTGATTGCTTTAGCGACAGAAGCACGCATCAATAAACCAAATATTATATTCGTTGTTCCCTTCAATTTTTCTGTTGTGTTTTCTGGAAATTCTCAAGAGTGTATAGTTTGACTTGTGAGTGTTGATCTATCACTCGAGTGCAATGTCTTGTGCTCGAGTGCTCCTCTTCATTGAAAACTCTGGTGCTCTCGGGTTCTCACTTTCTAGACTTCACTCTCTAGTGCTAGGGTGAGGCATTTGGCTATCACTCGAGTGAGGTCCAGTATGGTCGACTGTTGTAGTCTCGGAAAAGTCCTTGTGCTCTTAGGTGTTCACTCGTTATCCTTCACTCTCTAGTACCAGAGTGCAGACCATACCGTTACCCGAGTAAGGCCTTCTTCACTCGAGTGTCCGTACAATCTCACTCGAGTGAGGTCATCTTCACTCGAGTGTCATAGTAGAAAATATCAGTTTGAGCTTTCAAAAGGGAATCTTTGGGGATTGTCTTCCAACCCTTTAGATCTATTGATAGAGGTGTTCATGGGTATTTAAAGAGTAATAATGATAACCAAATTAAGTATTAAGAAGTCATTGAGAATTGATACTTCGTCACTCCTTATGAATATAGGACACTACATTTGCCCTACTTGGGAGTAAGCAGTGCCAAAGCGTGCACGGAAGGAACGAGCAGGTAATGATTTCTCTCTCATGTTGTGTATGATATCTGGTATGCATGATTATCATAGTGTTTCTGTAATGTGAATTTGTGCTTAGTGAATTGTGAAGGAAAATGTGCCATAGTCCATTACAGCATGATCACTTCAGCGGGAGCCGTTGTAGGGGGTTGCTGCTTATCACACCTACCCCGGCCGTTGAACTGTCATCGTAATTGACATGGATCTATTGTGAACTGTAATCCGGCCAGTACGGCTGTGTATTATGAACTGTTATATGAAACCCAGCTGTGGTGAAATATATATATTGTTGTGAACTGTGATGTGTGAGATACAACGTGAGCAATTCAGCTTGAGCAAATGTAAGGGTGGCGTTCGTCACACCTGCCTTTGCCGCTGTAACTACCGTTGTAATGTGATGGGTGTGTTATGATTGCTGTTATGCCTTATTGTTGTGCACATTATGAGTGATTTCATACTATGAGGATTCTTTAGAATCTCACTCTCCCAAAAACTAAATTTTTAGACAAAGCTGAAGGATCGAAAGGAAAGCGGGTGACGAAGAGCGGTTGAGCTCCGGATCGAGAGTTTTATTTTGATTAATGGTTATCATGTATAAATAATTTGGATATTTTGGGCTAAATAGCTGTGTATAATTGATGGATAGCATAGTTTTGTGTAATTTGTTAGAACCGACTATCACCCAAGAAGGGGGTGAATTGGGTGTATTATAAAACCTTAAGAACTTTGAAAATCTTTTCGCATCTTAATGAAAGCGGTAAGTATGAAGGTTTATAAATCAATAGTTAGATTAAATAATATATGCTGGAAATATAAGAGCTTAGGGAGGAGAATATGCAAACTGTGATTTAACCTGGTTCGGTCCAATATGTGATGGCCTACGTCCAGTCCCCAGGCTCCTCCTGAGATTTTCAAATCCACTATCTTCTTGTTTAATCCGGGCACAAGAAAAGCCTTCACAATCCCACAAGTTTAGCCGGGTACTTGTGAAACCTTTTACAAATCTCTCACTGAAATACTCCCCCTTACCGTAAATCTTACAAGCAGAGCAATCTCGAAGATCTTCCTCTCCTCCTTACTCGTGCAAGTGTTACGAGCAGCAACGTTCTCTCCTACTTATACCCCTGTAAGTCTTATGAGAAGCAACGTTCTCTACTGCTTGCACCTCGTAAGTTTTACGAGAAGAATGTCTTACTGGTAATTCTCTCTACAGCTTCCCCCGTAAGGAAATCAACTCTCTCAAGGTCCCTCTACCTTGAGATCAATTCAGAAATACAGATGAAAGTGTTTACAGACTCTCTCACAGAGTAGATATAATACTCATTGAAGTACAATACAAATAATCACTCTCTCAATGATAAGTAATATAGAAACTGGAAAGCAGAGAGTGTTTGGGTAGAAGCAGAGGATTCATGTTTCCATCATTTTTCTCGTAGTTGCTCGCTGTCTCAGTTCTTCATCGACTTTGAATGCTTTCTCATTTATAGTTGATGAAGATGATGACCGTTGTGAGCATTCGTCCATTGGAGTCATTTTGACCGTTGAGCATATTTGAAAAATGAGCCACTATGAAATGTCTGTTGGAGAGCGGAGCGTCCCATTGAAGATCGGTATGTCTCATTGTGAGCTGTACATCACGTTGTGGAGCGGGATGAATACGTCTAAGTTTCCAGACAATCTCTCATGGTGGGTCAAACTTTTGTCGTGGTAGGTAGCTAATACTCGGTGTGTAATGATGCCGCCCGCCACAATTAACTCTTACATTTGAATATGCAATCTCAACGTTAAATTTCTTGTTTCACACTGCAAAATACTTAATCATTAATATGATGAAGAGTTAGTCATGGGTATGTTGGATCATTGGTCAAAAGCTAAATTTCTGGCTTTTGGGACTCATCACGTTGAGTGAAGACTTTTGCCATACGTGACCTCTGTTCTTGACACTACTACAAAAAAGTAAAACTGTGGCGCTTATAATTGCATTAACTGTGGCGCTAGAGAAGTGCCACATATCTAGACGCCACTAAAAAAAGCTGTGGTGCTTGGAAGCGGCACAACATTAAAAAAAATTTTTTTAAAAAAATACCCTCCTGTGGCGCTTGTTTGAGGAAGTGCCACAGGAGGGGGGCCTCCTGTGGCGCTTGCTCCAGCAAGCGCCACAGTAGGGTCGCTTTTTTGTTTTTCTTTTTTCTTCTTCTTTTTTTTTCCTGTGGCCCTTTTTTATGCTTCCTGATTGTGAAGCTTTATATAAAATGAGTGGCTTTCGTGTTTATCATCTCCACAAATTGTCAATCTTTCTATTTTATATTTCAACCTATTATATATATATATATATAATTTTCACATTTAAAATTCAAGTTCCCCAACAATAATGTTCTTACATTAATACTCTCCAAAGCTAACATAAAAATTATCACAATACAAGAACTTGATATGTGAACACAGTACATCAACAACTAATTAAGTAAATTAAAAGATTACTAAAAAACGCAAGCTTGTCGGCAAAAAAATTTAAACAAAGCAAAACGGCAAACGAAACAAGCTAGGTTTTCAGTCTTTCCTATTAAATTAGGAACAAAAAGGCAAACTTTATATTACGGTTTATCTTGACTAAAAAAAAAATTTAAACAAAGCAAGCTAGAATGAAATAGTCTTCTTACAAATCTATTAATTGACCAGCGCAAGGAGTGGGAGACCACGTTGGTGATGCTAGCTTGAGTGACGAGTGAGCGTGTGGGTGTGTTTTTTAGTGTGAAGATGATAGGAAATGGAGGGAGGGGGCCGACGGATCCACTAAGAAGATAAGAAAGGGAAAGTAGTTTAATGGATGAGAGAGTAGTTAAATAATTAAAGTGGAGTAGTAGTCAAAAAGAGAAGGAATGGGGGGCGGACACAGGACCACTACGCGGGAAATGAAATAATTAAGAGATACACTATCCATTTGAATTTTTTTTAAAAAAAGGGGCAAGTGTGGCGCCTAAATAATTAGGCGCCACACATTGCCTCATATCAGCTGTGGCGCCTAATGCTTAGGCGCCACAGCTGATATGAGGCAATGTGTGGCGCCTATTTATTTAGGCGCCACACATGCTCAGTTTTTAAAAAAAAATTAGTGTATAAGCAAGGCAAGTGAAGTGGATGGCATTATTCCGAATGAAATAAATTCCACAAGTAGTCAGTAATTAAAGTAAACACCAATCATCCTTGCCATGTGACAAACACGCGTCGCAAGTAGGAATTCACCCTTGTAAAATTGGAAATGGTGAGATTACTTTGCCCCAGTCAACTCATCAATTTGTTTTCTTTTGCTTAATGTGGTCGCCCTTCACAGCGCATTTTGTACGCTATTAGATCCATCGACAGTTTATTATTACATTTTGGCTCGCTTTTTCCATGTCCACCGTTGACGCAATTGAGTACCTATAATCTCCTATATATATATATATTATACACATTCATTTAAAAAAGGGGCAAGTGTGGCGCCTAAATAATTTGGCGCCACACATTACCTCATATCAGCTGTGGCGCCTAATGCTTAGGCGCCACAGCTGATATGTTAATTAGCATGTGTGGCACCTATTTATTTAGGCGCCACACATGCTCAGTTTTTTTAAAAAAAATTAATGCTGCAGCTGTGGCGCTTGGTGGGTTAGGCGCCACAGCTGATTTCCTGCCCCCAAGTGTGGCGCCTGCGTAGGTAGGCGCCACACTAGGCCTCCTCAATTGTGACACTTAATCTATTAGGCGCCACAGCTAGTACCCAAAATTTTAAAAAAAATTATAGAGGTAAAAAAAAACAAGAAGAAGCTGTGGCACTTGTTTAAAGAAGTGCCACAAAATGTGCGCCACCTTTTATCCTTTTTGTAGTAGTGTGAAGATGCAATCCAAATGTTTAATCTCCTGTTTTACACTTGAAATATATGTTAGTTAACGTTTAGGAACAATAACAAGTGAAAACATAATGAATGTATAACATTTAACATGCTATGAGAGTCTGAACTTTCTACGTTGGTTCTCTCAGGACTTCACTCGAGTGCAAAGAAGCCTCACTCGAGTACATGTACAATTTCACGTTCTGGCTTCCTCTCGGGCAAACACTTTCTGTCCAATACTCGCATCTGCTCAAGTGCAATTCTGGACATCACTCGAGTGCAACAAGTCCTGCTCGAGTGCGCCTCTTGTTTTCACGTACATGCTTCATCTCGGGTTAACACTCTTATGTCAACACTTGCATGTGCTCGAGTGCAAAGCAACTTGATGCTCGAGTGTGGATCCTAGTGCTCGAGTGTTGTAAATTTCTCCACACTTCAGCCGCTTCTGGACAACACTCGCGTGACATTTTTTAAAAAGTGCGTTTTTGCACTCGTGAGTGATGTGGGGCCACATTATACAAAATTTATTTATTTGATTCTAATGATGTATCAAAAGAAAGCTCTTTCCATATGCATTCCAATGCAAAAAGAATCAGCTCCGAACTCCTTGTATTCTGCAAGTTATGATCGAAAGAATGTCTATCACACTAGACTGCACAAGTGTCAACTTCCAGAAGGCATAGCTCCTAGAATATAACTTCAAATTAGGCAAATTACCTATTCATGGAAAGCCTTTGAGTCTAGTTTCATATGGCACTGGTCTCGTCTCAATCCGATGTGTGGTTTGTGAGTTATGTTCAAAATACTGAACCTGTCTTGGAAAGTGATGGTGATTTCAGTCTCATCTTCCACGAATCATATCTCCTCCATTTGAGCTTCTTTCAATGTGCTCTTGGTGTACATTTTACGTGTTGTGCGTCGTCTTTCATATGCCTCCAGTTTCGGGTCAATCCGATGTGTGGTTTGAGAGATATGGCCAAAATATCGGACCTCTATCAGGCTGAACGTAAAACAGAGTAGAACAGAGTAGCCCCCCAACATCGAGTGTGTTCATCCCCTGCAAGAGTGCAACACCTCTGGCACTCGAGTGCTGAGCTCACACTCGAGTAAAACTTTTCTAGAAGTGTCATAACTCACATATAAGTCATCTTAGCTTCGTATTATCCTATTCCAACCATCATTTGATCATAGAAGCCTCCAGTATCATCATAGAAGCCTCCAGTATCATCATAGAAACCTCCAGTATCACTTCTAACAGCTTGAACCTTGATATTCTCACTAGATCTTATAATTTCTTCTTTCTTCAAAATCTTTCTTCTTGATTTCCTTCTTGATGATCATTCTCTATAACCCAAGTAAGCATCTCCTTGACTATCTTCAATTTCTTTCTTCTTATCCCTCTTGTTCATTTTCATAAATTCAATCTTCTTCATTCTTTGCTTGACTAATCTACAAAATATGTAACATTAAATATAGTAGTTAGTCAAAGAAATACATTATATAAATTTTTTGCTCTTATCATTTCATATCTATATTTGACATCATCAAAACTAATCATATCTAACATTCTCTCCCTTTTTGATGATGACAAATCCTTTAAGAAAAATATGTCTGAATGAAGTGCAACATACATATATAATGCAACATACATATTTGTTTTACATTTTTCTCCCCCTATTTGACATCAGCAAAAAGTTTGAAATATATAAAGAAGTAACGCTTGTGGAGAAGTAAATAGAGTAGAAATTACTTTAATCAAAATGAATGAACCAAGAAAACAATTTACACTCCCCCTATGTGAAAGTACTTTCATTTTTAATGAGAGGGAACTGGAAAAGATTTGGAGAGGTTTTCAAGAAAACTTTTATAATCAAGATAAATGAAATATATGAAACATATTCTCGAAATGTAAAGAGAGAAGGTTTAGAAATGCTCATGTAGATTTGCAAAAAACAAATGATGAAGCGCTCCATGAAGTTCGTTACTTCTTTGGCAATGCTGGTGCATGCTGTTGTGCTTTGTACAACTCTGATGTATGTTCATGTTGTTGCCAAGATTCACTGTTTGAGTTAAGCTTTTGTTCATCATGTTCAATGCTCATTTCTATTGCTTTGAATGTTGTAGCCAATATGTATTCCTTGACTGAGCGTTAAAAATGTCCTCAAGGTTGATAGAGTCTTCTTGTAGTATGTTGAGGAATGCTATTGCACGAAACAAATTCTCCTGTCATAAATTTAAATCTTTCTTTGCAAAGAGAATTGTTAGTTCAATCAAGTAACAAACTATTCCTTTCCATATGATATATTAAAATTAAGATCATGAAAAGAACAATATAAGAATAACTCATCATCAAAACTAATCAAGACATGGTGAATACAGATGAGTATATTAAAAGGATTTTCTTCCAATAAAGGATATGAGCTTTCAAAATATAAAACACAAGTGAATGTGAAGCTCCCCCTTAATTGATGCATGGTTTTAAAACTTGTCTTAGAAAAACAGTTAATTAATCTCCTAGATTTTGAAAATAATTGAAAACTTTATAGAGAAAATAATTTTGAAAGTATGAAGATTTTGAAAATGGATGGCAATGCTAATAAGAGGTTTTAAGAGATACAAGCTAATATCACCTAAGTGGTTACTTGAGTGATTCTACTCAATCATTACTCGATTGTATACTCAATGATACAACCCAAGGATTTTGAATTAAGCAAGAATACAATACCTCACTCGAGTAATATTGTAATCACTCGAGTTATAATCCTCTGTAGTCTATTGACACATCATTGGCTAGTTACTGTCTGAATATATGATCTAACGATGTAATCTCTGTTGCTACTTGAGGATCCAAGTTGAGCTCAGAGTAAGGCTTTATGCGCATATTGACTTAGTATATGCCCCTTGCTTAGCAAACATCATTGAGAAATTTTAATTTCACTATAGCACATAGCACCCTTATTTTGTCATCCACCATCTCAAATAGAACTTTGAAGTTCTGGTTCACTAAGTCACATAGCTACTCCATCTTATCATTGAATGAATATCTCAGCATTGTTTGTAGTAAGCTTAGTGTGAAAGTGTAGAACCTCCTTTTTCGGATAGCCCCTAATAGATGTACCAAAGAATAAAGGATCAGGAGGACCAGTTCTGGTAGAATACTGTGTCGTCCTCTGAACATCTGTTTCTCTAACTGGATCAATAGCTGGTCACTTGCTAGTGCTGGGGTGTCATTTGAGCAATATCACATTATACTTTTACTCACACTACAACACTATCAATCATGCCTCTTCTGTTAGCCTCTGATCTTTGTATGTGAAAGTAGAGCATTTTGGTCAATTCCTGCAAACTTATAAATATATGCTCTTTGGTACCCAACTTTCTCTTGGGTCCATATGATATTAGATTTTATAACTCTTATGCTCATATATAATTAAATCACATGATATTTAAGCAAAGAGTATCATAAACCAACAAAGACCAAGATATAATTTTATCCAATTAAATCAAGTTATTATAAAGCATAACGAACAAGTGATACTAGGAATGATGATGATCAATGACAATTTGTAAATACACTTTATATAGAAAATATGTCATTGATAAGATTTTCATGCAATATATGTAAGTTAAATCAAAGAGAGTAGAAAGTTTATCCACAATGATCAACTTTTTATAAAATGATAAATCATGAATGAAATCAAGTTTTCCAAGAATGATAATGAAATATGCGAATTATTTCAAAATCTCAAAGGTTCTTTTGAATCATGAATATGCATTATGATATTAAGATTTTGAATACATGAAAGCTCATTTATGAAGTTTGTTAAATATCAATGTTGATGCCAAAAACAATGGAAGTCAACAATTATAAAATATATATAAGAAAACTTCACCAAGGAGTTCAACAAAGATAACATGTTAATTATAAAACTTAACATGTTGGAGAATTTTCCCGAGGGCGAAAGTCATATGAAAAATGAATTGGTCAAAAAGGCTTAGCTTCAATGATGTATATAAACATACTGACTTTGCTATTGACCAAGAGATAAACTTGACTCTTAAAGTTGTGTCTTGAAGAATAGGGATATCCAACTCAAGAATTTGAATTGAAGGCTCTAGTTACTCGAAAAATGGATGAAGACAAATGGTAATGCATTTGAGCAACAATGAGTATAAGAATTTATGGATGATGAAGCATATACTCATTAATCCAAATGACTAGAGTTCTAGAATATTATCCCGGTAAGTTATTCCACAATAATGGTTAATGCATTAAGATTCAATGCACTAATGAACATTTATAATGCTTGGAATAACATGGCCAACTAATGATTTATGCATTAGGCACAAGGCTTTCACATATAGAATTCTTTTCTAGGGAATACACTTGAAACTCATATAGATAGTTAACTTGTTAGACATAAGATCTAACTTGTTAGAAAATAAAGATTGAGGAGTTCAAGTAGTAACAGGTTTAAGATTAAGAAACAAGTATGTGAATAATGAGGAAAACTCTAGTGGATGGATTTGAAGCATTTCTGACTTTCAGTATAAATAAATATTAACTTCCAATTTTGAAACCGATTTAAATGCAAATAAAATATGAAAAATTTTCAAATAATGTGTATGCATTTTTATAAACAAGATGAATTTGGAATCTAGGTACATTTTTTAATTATGCATTTCGAAACTCAAATACATAGAAAGATTATGCACAATTTCATTTTCAGTCCATTTAGCAATCTAAAAACAATTTAAAACCCATAAATGATTGATTGCTAATAGTATGCAATAATGAGCAAGTTATTCATTACCCAAATAAATAATTTATATAAGCATAATATCAGGTAAGAATAAAGAAGACAGTACTGTGCTCAAGTAATCTTGTAATTACTTGAGAAATTATCCTTTGGAGTTCATTTGTGCATAATTCCTTGACTTTTACCTTCCAATCTTCCAGTTGGTGTTATCACTTGAACATTCACTCCCAGTTGTCACGCAGTGATGATGGTCACTTGATTGGTTACTTGAGTGACGCTTTACTGTGCATCGTTTCTTCCTTCATTGCTTGCTAGGCACTTGCAGTGTTGCCTCAAGTAATGTCTCCTTTTGTTTACACATTTAAGATGTAGCCTCAAGGTCCAACTTCACCAAGATTTGAGTGAAATCTTATGTAGTCATAATCTTGAGATGAAACTCTTCCTTTCTTCTTCCTACAAAACCTTATAGATATTTTTCTTCCTTTGGTATCCAATTTTACTTGGATCCACTCATGGTTACCTTGTAGGAATCATAATTCACATGCTCTAAGAATATAATTAATTTGAAACAATTGAGCATAATGAATTAAATATGTTTTTATGCATAAGAGAAATATTTTCTTTTCAAATCATTATACATGCATAAAGAATTAACCTGTTGAGCATTACAATCCCTTTATAAATAAATCTATTAAATGTCTTTTTAAGGGATGCAAAAACGTAATTTCAAAATCATTTGCAATGCCCATTCCAAAGATTCCAAAATATAAAACTTCAATAAATATTACAGACAATAGCATAGGAGGTTTTATCATTGTATACCTTTGCCTTATATAGGAGGATTGCTTTTGCTTACCCATTGCATCTTTCTATGATGTTGATACTTTGAATATCTTGCTTTGGGTGCTGGCAATCTTCTCTCAAAATATATAGACTCTAGGAGTCTTTTATTTGATGCTTGAGAGATCCTCCTTTTCTTGTTCTCCTCAAGATAGTTGAATGGTATTCTATGGTAGTTCATTCTTGAGGTAGAACGTACTCCTTTTATCCATTGCTTATTTCTCTGGTTATACTCTGTAGCTCCAGTAATAGGTGCCTTGAGAGTTCTCCTTTTTGATATAAATGATATGAACCTCTTTATTGGCGCATGAGAAACTCTTGGGTTCTTTTTCATCTTCTCCTTACCCTTATGTCCATTCTTCTTATAATCAATCTGCACACATAAAGTACTAGATGGACATTTTGGTACCCACATTTACTTGGGTCCTTGATTGTTAGTATTAACCCTTACGTGTTTCTTCAGTACCCAAATATACTTATTTCTCACATGGGAATTTCTTCTAATATAGCATGTATGAGAAATATGACTGGATTTGCCACAATAATTGCAAATTGTATGAAGATATGCATTATGGGATATCATGCAAATATTATGTCGATCATGAGAGTAGAAACTCGAATGGATTTTATTTGAACATTCTTTCTTCCCAAAAAACTTTCTAGCATATTTGAAAACATTTTTGCTTTTCTCAATAGAATCAACAATTGGTTGAGAAACAAACTTTTGTAGACTTTGAAAATCAGTTTTACAAAAATCACACAAAGAATTGGAACTTTTTACCTTAAGTTCATCTTGAGCTCCGGAGAGTGATTTTTCATGTTCGTCTATAATGAACTCTTTTCAGGAATCCTCTTCTTCTTGTCTATCCATGTTGACTGTATGAAAGTGTTCTATGATTTCTTCATCTTCATCATCAACTTCCAATTGTTCATGCAGAGTAGATGCGTAGCGTGTAGTTTCACACGAACTGTCAACACTTTCAACTTCAACACAATTGTTAGAAGCATAAATAGAATCAAGAGTGTCCCGGATATGTTTAGCATTAGAACAAAATCTAATTTTCTCAAAATCATTTTCGGTTAAAGCACTATACAGAATTTTTATTGCTCTAATGTTCAATGAAAACATTTTCTTTTCACTTTCTGTCCAATCCTTTCTTGGTTTGAAATCAAAAACATTTGTAAAAACATTCCACATATCAAAATCAAAAGCTTTTATAAAACTAGTCATTATAGCTTTCCAAAACCAAAAATCAATATCTTTTAAAAGCGGTGGGATTGTATAATCAAAACCTTCTGAAAGTATAAAACACCCAAAACCAGTCATTGTAACTCTTGAGACGGTTAAGTCCTTTAAACAAGAGCCCAGGCTCTGATACCAAATGTTAGAACCGACTATCACCCAAGAGGGGGGTGAATTGGGTGTATTATAAAACCTTAAGAACTTTGAAAATCTTTTCGCATCTTAATGAAAGCGGTAAGTATGAAGGATTATAAATCAACAGTTACATAAAATAATATATGCTGGAAATATAAGAGCTTAAGGAAGAGAATATGGAAACTGTGATTTAACCTGGTTCGGTCCAATATGTGATGGCCTACGTCCAGTCCCCAGGCTCCTCCTGAGATTTTCAAAATCTACTATCTTCTTGTTTAATCTGGGCACAAGAAAAGCCTTCACAATCCCACAAGTTTAGCTGGGTACTTGTGAAACCTTTTACAAATCTCTCACTGAAATACTCCCCCTTACGGCAAGTCTTACGAGCAGAGCAATCCCAAAGATCTTCCTCTCCTGCTTACTCATGCAAGTCTTACGATCAGCAACGTTCTCACCTGCTTATACCCCTGTAAGTCTTATGAGAAGCAACGTTCTCTACTGCTTGCACCTCATAAGTTTTACGAGCAAAATGTCTTATGGCAATTCTCTCTACAGCTTCCCCCGTAAGGAAATCAACCCTCTCAAGGTCCCTCTACCTTGAGATCAATTCAGAAATACAGATGAAAGTGTTTACAGACTCTCTCACAGAGTAGATATAATACTCATTGAAGTACAATACAAATAATCACTCTCTCAATGATAAGTAATATAGAAACTGGAAAGCAGAGAGTGTTTGGGTAGAAGCAGAGGATTCATGTTTCTATCATTTTTCTCGTAGTTGCTCGCTGTCTCAGTTCTTCATTGACTTTGAATGCTTTCTCATTTATAGTTGATGAAGATGATGACCATTGTGAGCATTCGTCTGTTGGAGTCATTTTGACCGTTGAGCATATTTGAAAAACGAGCCACTATGAAATGTCCGTTGCAGAGCGAAGCATCCCATTGAAGATCGGTATGTCTCATTATGAGCTGTACATCACGTTGTAGAGCGGGATGAATACGTCTGAGTTTCCAAACAATCTCTCATGGTGGGTTAAACTTTTGTCCTGGTAAGTAGCTGATATTCGAGGTGTAATGATGCCGCCCGCAGCAATTGACTCTTACATTTGAATATGTAATCTCAACGTTAAATTTCTTGTTTCACACTGCAAAATACTTAATCATTAATATGATGAAGAGTTAGTCATGGGTATGTTGAATCATTGGTCAAAAGCTAAATTTTTGGCTTCTGGGACTCAGAGTGAAGACTTTTGCCATACGTGACCTCCGTTCTTGAAGATGCAATCCAAATGTTTAATCTCCTGTTTTACACTTGAAATATATGTTAGTTAACGTTTAGGAACAATAACAAGTGAAAACATAATGAATGTATGACATTTAACATGGCTATGAGAGTCTCAACTTTCTACGTTGGTTCTGTCAGGACTTAACTCAAGTGCAAAGAAGCCTCACTCGAGTACATGTACAATTTCACGTTCTGGCTTCCTCTCGGGCAAACACTTTCTATCCAATACTCGCATCTGCTCAAGGGCAATTCTTGACATCACTCGAGTGCAACAAGTCCTGCTCGGTGCGCCTCTTGTTTTCACGTACATGCTTCATCTCAGGTTAACACTCTTATGTCAACACTTGCATGTGCTCGAGTGCAAAGCAACTTGATGCTCGAGTGTGGATCCTAGTGCTCGAGTGTTGTAAATTTCTCCACACTTCAGCCACTTCTGGACAACACTCGCATGACATTTTTCAAGAGTGTGTTTTTGCACTCGTGAGTGATGTGGGGCCACATTAGCCACATTAGACATTTTTCAATCCGATGTGTGGTTTGTGAGTTATGTTCAAAATACCAAACCTATCTTGGAAAGTGACGGTGATTTCAGTCTCATCTTCCACGAATCATATCTCTTTCATTTGAGCTTCTTTCAATGTGATCTTGCTGTAAATTTTACATGTTGTGAGTCTTCTTTCATATGCCTCCAGTTTCGAGTCAATCCAACGTGTGGTTTGAGAGATATGGCCAAAATACCATACCTCTGTCAGGCTGAACGTGAAACAAAGTAGAACAGAGTAGCCCCCCGACACTTGAGTGTGTTCATCCCGTGCTCGAGTGCAACACCTCAGGAACTCGAGTGTTGAGCTCACACTCGAGTAAAACTCCTCTAGAAGTGCCATAACTCACATATAAGTCATCTTAGCTTCGTATTATCATATTCCAACCATCATTTGATCATAGAAGACTCCAGTATCATCATAGAAACCTCCAGTATCACTTCTAACAGCTTGAACCTTGATATTCTCACTAGATCTTATAATTTCTTCTTTCTTTAAAATCTTTCTTCTTGATTTCCTTCTTGATGATCATTCTCTATAACCCAAGTAAGCATCTCCTTGACTATCTTCAATTTCTTTCTTCTTATCCCTCTTGTTCATTTTTATAAATTCAATCTTCTTCATTCTTTGCTTGACTAATCTACAAAATATGTAACATTAAATATAGTAGTTAGTCAAAGAAATACATTATATATACTTTCTACTCTTATCATTTCATATCTATATTTGACATCATCAAAACTAATCATATCTAACATAATCCCCTAGTAAAGGGAAAGAGATTATGGGCATTTTTGTTTTGTAAGACCCTTTATTGATTAATAGAACCTGAGTGTATCGGGAATTTATGTTGTACTCTGATATGTATGAATGAAATCAACCTGTATAAGCCATTTAGTATTTGTAATGTGAATATGAGATCTTGTGAGCAGGTTTTTGAAAAGTTTTTATAGACTCTGATTTTGGGAATTTTGATTTTGTTTAAGTCCCAAATCAGCTAAGGTCTCTAATTTCACTTAATTACTTGATTATAAACGTAATTTTGGCCTATAGTTGGAAGGGGGTTACACATATCACTCTAGTGGTCTGGAGAAATCACTTGAGTGATATGTCTTGGAACCAGATCATCTGAGTGATTGTTTTGAAAACCAGATCACTCGAGTGATACAGATTTTCCCTGCTTGCTTTAAGTGATCACCCGAGTGATAAAGTAAAAAACACTCAAGTGGTGATACATGCTGTAATATCCCAATTTTTGATTAAGGAAAAATTATGATTATTGTGGATAATTATGAATTTAATCTGAATTATTATGTGTTTTATGGCAATATTAATTAATATGTCATAATTAGTGAAAAATTGAAAGAATGGCTATAAGTTAGTGATTAATGGAGAAATTAATTACTAACTAAGAGAGAAATGAGATGTGTAATTAGAATGGCTAATTGAGGGATTAAAGTGATTAATTGGGTGATTACTTTATGAGAACAAACCAAATTCTGACATGTGTCAAGTGAAGATGAGGAGAGAGGTAATGGGAAGTCAATTAACCATAAAATATTCAGTTTTTCCCTCTCTTTCTTCCCTCCATTTTGCTGAGAAGAGAGTATGGGAGTGCATGTGCCATCATCATTTCATCTTCAACCTCCTTCTTTCTCTCATTTTCTCTCTCAAATTCGTCCTCCATTTCTGTAGAAAAAGAAAGAAGAAGCTTGGTGAAATAGTTTGTCCATTTAGTGTTGTTTGAGCTCTCACAAAATTTTGAACTTGGGTGAATCAAGTAACTCCTTTGGGGAAAGTTATAGAGGATTTGACATTTGCCCTACTCAGGAGAGACCGGCGCTAGGACACGCCCGAAAGGACCAAGGTAGTGACTCTTCTCTCATATTGTGTATGATGTTTTGGTATACATAACTTATCATTGAACTTTGTGAACTGTGTGCTATGGTCCATTACGGCGTGAGCACTTCAGCATGAGCCATATAGGGATTGACGCTGGTCATCTCTAGGTCGGCCGTTGAACTGCCATCGTAATCGACATGGATTTTTGTGTATCCGACCCATGGGGCGGCGTTTGTGAATCCAGCCATGGGCTGTGTGTTGATCTTGCCTGTGTGGCTTGTGTTATGAAATGCTTTATATGAATCCCAGCTGCGGTGAAATATATTGTGTGGATTGTTGTGTTGCAATGTAGCGTGAGCAATTGTAAGGGATGACATGTGTCATACTAACCATTGCCGTTGTAGTTGCTTTGTGTGGATAATGATTTGATTTCCTGCCTTATTGTTGTACATACTATGATTGATTTGACACTACGGGGATTCCTTAGAATCTCACTCTCCCAAAAACTATGTTTTAGACAGGACAGAAGGATCGAAGGGAAAACGGGTGGCGAAGAGTAGTTAGAGCTCTGGTTGAGGAGTATACTTTGGTTATTAGTTATCATGTAAATCATTTGAATATTTTTTTGGATCAATTGTATATGTATAGGGATAGATTGTATAGTTTTGTGTAATCCCCAAGTTAAGGGTAATGAATTATGGGCTTTGTGCCTTTGTAAAACCCTTATTAATGAATGGAACTCGAGTGTGTCGGGAATTTGCATTATACTCTGATATTTGTGAATGAAATCAACCTGTACAGGCCATTTTGTATTGAAATGTGAATATGAGACCGTCATGAACAGGTTTTGTAAAAGTTTTTGTAAGCCATGATTTTGGGAAGTTTGATTGTGTTTAAGTCCTAAAATCATCTAAGGTCTCTAATTTTACATCAATTATCCATGGTGGAAGGGGGTTACACATGCTTTGATAAACACTTCCTAATCATGCTTAGATCACTACAAGTGATGTGATCTTTAAAGAAGATCACATGAGTGATCCATAAAAACTTACAAACTTATGCAAGTAATCTGAAAGTGATAAGTTATTATCACTCGATAGTGATTTTTAAAAGTAGCAAATGATTATTTCAATGACGAACTCTTAACACTTGAGTAAGGTACAATTCTTTGAAATTTTTTCTTTGCTTATTGATAAAGTTTATTACTCCAAAGCTCATAGTGCTCGATGGACTAAGATCAATAATCGAGTTATCTAGAATCACTTCAAGTAACTAGCAATTGCACTTGAGAGATGATATCAGAATTCAAAGTTCATCATCTTAGGAAATTCAACACTTGTTCTTAACACTTAGAATGACTTCCTAAATCCTTATATTGTTATTAATTGTTACTAAACTTATTTCCTATCAAGTTTCAGGAGCTTTAATGATGGATTAAATGCAAAATCTTGAAGATAAAGAATTCTGACAAAAGCAATAAATGCGTAGCAGAGAAAAGAGATGGAAACACTCTCTATCATCAATGGCTATAATTACTCTCTAACATACAAATTTGAATGCTCACAATAATCTTTAAATTACTTCTACCTATAAATACATAAGCATTCAAGACGAAGCAACCAACTAATAACGATAATTAATTTGCTCATTAAGTGCTTTGTTTTTTATTCTTATATGATATTCCTTAACATACTATTTGTACTTCGGTTCTTATCTATCTGCTCTTTGAGAGAGTCTTTAAATACCTTCTTTCTTCTGTAAGGTGATTCTCAAGGTAATGGAACCTTGAATGAGGGATCAGTTTATAAAGTATAAGGAGGAGCGAGTGTCTAGTAAAGGAACTTACAATGTACTGAGGTACCAAGAACCTACTCAATCTTAGAAGATATAGGGAAAATCTCAAAGCTGATATGAGGACTGAACGTAGGTCAAAGAGATTAGGACCGAACCAGTATAAATCTCTGGTGTATACTTTGGTGAAATTTTTCTAACTGTCAACTCAGTTTTAATTTCTGTTAATCATCGTCGTTAGTTTTTATTTTTATTTAATAACCCAATTCACCCTCGTTTTTAATGAAACGCTTGCACTAACAATATTAATTATTAATATAATATATATTTAATATATTATATCAAATATTAATTTTGTGATAATTAAGTATTTATATTTTTCATTATATATTATTTTATTTTATTATATAAATTATTAATATATAATAATAAAAAAATTATTACTTTATCTTTATAAATTTATAAAAATGAAATTTATAAATTTACTTTATCAAAACGGATGAAGACTTTATGAATTTATACATTTGATAGAGATCAATATATAATTGATTTCGTTTTGGTAAAGACCTTGAGGAGGAGGCTTCCCTAAGTTTGTTAAAGTATTTTACTTTATCTTTATTATTTGGAAGGGAATTTATTATTTCAAAAAATAAGTGTTCCTCTTGACCTATTACAATAATTTGAAGATTTCTTTTTACCTTTTGTTTCATCAGAAAAAGATGAAATATCATCCTTTTTAAGTTGGTTAACTTCATCTGAAGACGATAATTCATATTCTTCATCTAAGGAGGTTTCAATCAATAAGTTGTTTAATTGTTGAAGAATAGGTTCTTCAATTGCTAAGGCATTAATTTTTTTTATTAAGCCTACAATATTTTGCCATATGGCCTTTCTTGCCTCAACGAAAGTAAACAATTTTCCCTTTAGGAAGCTTAAATGGTGATTTAGACTTAAACTCATTTTTTAGTTTTCTGGGGTGATTACTCTTGGGTTTTTTTCTAGGTTTTTCTCCAGTATCTTTTAGTCTAATGGTTTTGTTCCCTATCTTTATGTCGATTTTTTTGTTTAGATTTGTTACAAGCAGGAAATCCAAATTGTTCGTAGAAAGATCCTAAATCTTTCTTTCCTCCTCTAATTTGATGTTTAATTTTATCTTCTTAACAGAGTTTTAGGGCTGTTTTTTTGACAATCGCAGTGAGCTGTCCATAGGTCAACTTTTTTGTAATGGATTTGTCCATCACCTGTTTTGGTTTCTAATCTTTTCTCTGATCTTATTACCTAGAGAGGAAAGAAGACCATCAAGGAATTTTTCTTTCCAAATTGGATGGTTACCATCTTCTCTGGTAAGAACTCAGGTTAGGAAAGTATATTTATACCACTTGAAGTCCGATAGGGTTTTACACCTAAGATTGGACTGAAGATCTGTAAATTTATCTCTCCAAAGTGAAGGATCTCTTATAAAGTGTTCAACTATATTAACTATAAGAGAGTTAACAGAGTTAGGCACCATTTCACCATTGCTAGTGATTGGTGTTCCATCATGAGAGATTTTGACGACTGAAAGGATTTGTGTTTTTTGTTCATTGGTAAGATGGTAATCCCACCAGCCTCTGAGTTGTCCAGTAAAACCATAGATCAATATATGAACAATGTCATCCTCCTGACAATTGTTATATATAGAATAGGCATTACTGACCATTGTCATTTGTTAGAGAGTTTCCATTATGTGTGTTTCAGCTTTTCCATCTATATTGCAGACATATGTTATTTACGTTGAATTGTTTAAGTGTGACATCTCATTGTTCAAGAGCTAAATTAGGGGGTAGCTCTAGGGTAATATAGTTTTGTTGGGTTTCTCTAATTCATGTTGTTAATTAGGTTATTTGTTGATTTCGTAGGTTCAGGATAATCTTCATTACTACTAGTTTGACTATCTTTTCCTATAGCACCAATGGTTAATTTTGTCGTTGAAGAGGTTGTTTTTTAGGAGTTTTAGCCACTGTGAGTTTCTTTAACTCTTTATCAGTTCTTTGTTGTAGGCTTTTGGCCCTGATGTTACTTACTACAGTCTTTAGGATAGAGTAAAGTTTGAAGATTGGCTATCTAGTTACAAGGCTAGATGATGGAAAATCATTAACCCTGTGAACTACATTTTTCACAACAATATGTTCTCCTAAAGTTTGAAGATAAGAATTAGTATAATTGTTTTGTTCCATAAGACTCAGGAAGTCTTTGGAATATATTTCTTTTGTGATATCTTTTGTCTTAAAGGGAGAGGCAATAACATGAGCTTTATTTACCTTTAGGCTAGAAATTTGGTAAGGTTGTTTCAAAGGGAGAACAAATTCGAGCTTTTCTCCTTGTTTGCCATAAGGTATTAACCTCTTCAGTGGATTTAAAAGGATAATCCTTAATCTTTTGTTCTTCAACATAAGCTTCAAACTAGTCAAAGAACATAATAGGTAGCTTAAATCTTTCAAGCATTTTTTAAAACCTTTCTTGGATAGGTTTCTTGGATTTATTTTCATATTTTGCAAGAAACCATTCTCTCTTTTGTTTGTTGTAGTTAGAATAGAAACCTTTTCATAAGAATTTCTTATCTAACTAGAATTCATCTTTTATGGCTCCTACTATATCAGAATAGGTTGGAGATTGATTGGTTTGAACTCCATCCTCCTCTGAATTTTGGTAAACAAGTCTTACAATGCTGGATGATGTATCCAGTCCTTGTAAATGTATAACAAAGGGAGGAATTGACAGTTCTTTTGTTTCTATAAAGGAGCTATAGGAATGTCTAAGTAGTTGTTCCAAAGCAGTCCTAAAGCTTTCAGGAATAGAAGGTGTTCTGAAAATACTAAAGGATCTTCTTCTATCAAAAGAGATTCCTACTATTCTAGTTTCTAATTGCCTAATTTGTAACAAATTAGGTATTGCTTTTGGGGTAGAGGGAGAGGCCTTTTCCAAAACCCATTCTTCTGGGAGAGATACTTCATCCCATTTAATCATTTTGCGAACCATGACATTCGCTTGATTGGCAACTGTCAGGAATAAACAAGTTTCATTTTTTTTGTACGTTCTAACCAAAGGAGCACTAGAATTCATGATTTTATATTTGACCCTATAGATTAATACTATAGGAGAGACATCAGGTTTCATGTCGAGACCATGAAGTTTTATGTTTAGCCTGGGGACATCCATGATATGTTTGTCATATAGGTAAACAGTCAGATCAAGAAAGTAGTTGAAATAAATTGGTCCGTTATGAAGACCACCTTCAACCATTCCTAGAATGGAATCATAGAATTTGTTGTGTCTTGCATCTCTTAGACAAATTAAGGTAGCAGCATTTAAACCTACATTAATAAGTGGTTTTAAGGCTACTTAGACACAACCTATATGGAGAAATTTGTACTTGTTTTGATGAAGTTTTATGGAATTTTCTGACAGGAGGGGAATATCATCCATTCCTAAATTGAGAGGAATAACTTCCTCTACATATATGATGATATAATCAGATGACTGAAAAACTTTTTGTTGGGTTTATACAACTCATTTTTATCAATGTCTGGAATTGTCCAGTCACTAAAGTTTTGGTTGATATCCTCAAAATGGATTTCATTTTTAAAGATATTGGTTGATGAGGAAGGATTTCCTTCTTTGTTTGATGAGGAAAGATTTCCTCCTTTTTGGTTAGGAGAGGACATAGGTGAGCTAGAGGAACAGCTAGAAAGTGAGCGGAAAGAGAAAGATCTAAACATGGTTGTAAAACCTTCCTGTCTAGATATCATTACCATTTGATTCCATAGGAATATGTTAGACGAGATGAAGCTTAGGTTTATTTATAAAACTATTACCAATGTTACCTTGTATGTTTATATAAAGACAATAACCTGTTAATATTGTTGTTTCTTATCCGACGATTTAAACAGTGTATAATAGATTCATATGAACATTCAAGCTGGCTTATGGGCTAACGGCCCTTTCCACAGTAGGCGAGAATTTAATTTCGTAATTTGACTGAAACAAATTATGTCCGTAATTTGCTAGTAATTATTAACGGAATTTAATTCCGTTGGAAAATTTAATTTTTGATAGAATTTACCTACGCAAAAATTCTATCAGTAATTTTTCCAATGGAAAATCACCAACAACAAAAAATTGCATCAATGATTCTGTTAGTAATAGCATTTTTTTTGTAGTGATGTCGTTTAACATTTTTAATGGTCTTTATAAGAGGATTTTTCTTCAAAATTTGAAAATTCCAAATCAATAATTTCCTACTATAATGAACAAGAAACAAAAAACCGGACTGGACTACGAATCGTTTATAATAGTGGTTTAAAGGATAATGGGTCAAGCTAGAGCCAAGGGGTCATGCCTTATTAAAATAATAGAATTTAATTAAAAATGATAAAATTTAATATACCGTATTTTATTTCATTAGCCATTTTATATTTATGAAAATTAATTGGGTAAACCTTAAATATTGTTTTATTTTAAGCACAATTTTAGAGTTTAATTAAATAGCAATGATGGAAAATAATTAAGTAAAAATGAATTAACTTTATTCTATTTCCTCTTTAGTAAATTTGAGTAATTAGAAATTAGGAAATTAGATGTTTGTTATTATGGCGTTTGGTCTGGCTTGGACCTGGGGTAGTAAGTATTTTCATTTTTTAAACAAGAAAATCATTTCGTCTCCTATAGCTATAGTACAATTTTCATTAATTTAGCTTTGAAGTTTTCTTTAGGGAAAATCCCAGAAACATACCTCCAAAATAGGAAAATTCTGATTCAATACTCCGAATTCCAAAATCCTAAATCTTGATTAACAACTCCGCTTTATTCTTTCACATATTCGCATCTCAAAAATATAGTGTTGTTAATGTAAAATACGGTGTTGTTAATAAAGAAAGAAGTGTTGTTATTGACTTTGAAACTTAAATTACGAAGTTGTAAAATAAGAAATGGGAGTTGTTAATGTAGAATATGGTGTTGTTAATAATAAGACCGGTGTTGTTATTGTGAAAGTAAAAAGATAAAACTTGAGTTGTTAATCAAAAATCTAGAGTTGTTAATTAAAAGTGTGACAGATAAAAGTGTTAATTTCAAGAAAAATGATAAATATAAGAAATAAAATGAAAAATATCTTATATTTCTGACCAAAATTTACTTATAATCTAAGATAGTAGATAGTGTTTATATGATATTCTAATGATGAATGAAGAGACACAATACCTATAGTGAGTAGTTGCCTTTTGAGCAAGCTCTTTTCCATGGCTGATTTGGTAATTATATAACTAGAAAAACTATAATTAAAATGAAAAGGTCTTATATTTAGGACCAAAATTCACTTCCAAATTAACTCTTATATTTAGAACTAGAGGTAGTAGACAATTTTTATATGATATGCTGATGATGAATGAAGAGACACAATAAATATAGTAAGTAGTTGCGTTTTGAACATGTTATTTTACAAAGTCTAATGCCATATGGGCTAGATTTTACATATGCATTTTTATATTGTTTATTTTATTGAATGTACCGCTATTATATTTTGTTACATATAGCCTCTTGACTCTACGCCAATTTAATTTATTCATGTATTGAATCATTAAGTTCTTATATTGGAAGTTTGGCAAAAAAAAAAGTTCTTATATTGGAAGAATATCCCTAATTTCTGCTATTTTAGATTTGTGATTTTAACTTTCCTTTTTATGTAGCCTTTCTTTCCTTGAGAGAAGAAGTCCCAAACATAAAAATAAAATATTTATGGTGTGAATCATACCATATGACACTGTTTTTAAGAATCATTTCGACACCTAAAAATAAAAAATGAGGCATGTTCTAGCATGAAATGAACACTTCTTGTAGGATGCAAAGGTACAGAACAATAAAACCATAACTCAGGAGGAGAGCTCAGTGCCCACCATACATGATTAAATAGAATAGTTTCTAATATGGTGGTTTATGAAAACCCAATATGGTTAATGAAGAAATACAATTGGTTAATGAAAAGTTGAAAACACATAACAGCTCTAAGGGTCAATTCTAAAGACTACTCTTCTTAGCTCTTTTATTAGCTCAAACTCATATCTTACACACACACACACACACACACACACACACACACACACAGTAAGGCATCCTCAATCTTAAGCAATATATTATTTGTTGTCGTCCTTAGTGTAATGTTTTTTATTCTCTCATCGCATCTATTTTCTTCTAATGTTTAACAATATTTCCAAAATAAATAGCAATATACAGATCACCTATATTTTTTTACCAAATAGAATGATTTTTCATTAATATAAAGATGAGAACATGTAGCAAGAAAATAAAGATAAGAAAGTACAAAACCCAATATAAGAGATCCTTAAAAATTAGGTCTAATGACTAACTACCCAAAAACATAAACCTTAACCCTAACAACAATACTAAGGAAGTTGTCGCTGTCAAGTTCAATGTCAAGTCCATCGTCTTTTTTGTCAAAGTCTACAACAATGAAGTCACTTTCATTAGAATAAACACCAAAATAAGGGGTGGGGGTTTGAATAAAACATCCTAAAGGACCCATTTGTGACTCCCTTATTCTTAAGGTGATATGATGAGTCTTTACACAATGAATTTGAAACTACTAAGCCCAGTTTCCATCTTGGTACATAGGTTTATCTAAAAAATATAAACTTTCAAAAACAGTCATATAGTGTTTCTCAACTTTATATTGACTCATCAGTCTAAAATTTAGTTATCATTATCAGAGTGTTTCTTTGCTTGTAAAACTAGTATATTGACAGTTCACTTATGGGTCCTTTCTTTATGTTTGCCAAACTTAGTTCATTTGTCACACTAGAAGAATTTACTGTTTCGGTATGTATAATAAATTGATTAAAGTTAATCTTGGCTACGCGCATTATACTAATTCAACAAGCACTAACATTACTATGGTTATCTCTTTACATTTGATACAATACATATGAAACTAGAAGACAGATAACCAACAAAGATCTTTATTTTTCATCTTCATGCTTTACTTATCAAGCATTACTCTTTGCCCTTTGAGCTGCTTGCCTTCTCTATATGTGAATTATTGGTAAGGATGAGATTCATGAGAATCTCAATAGTAACAACAATAAATCACATAATATGTAAGTTCACAAAGTGTGCTAAACAAACCATCACATAATCAACAATCATCATAAGAGCATTCATCAATTAATATGCCCACTAGTCCAATACCACAATGCTTAGTAACTTAGGTTTTACGGCCTAGGGCCTCTACCCCATACAAGATGCATATCAGGTCATCCAGCCTCGGGTCACTGTCCAGCTCAGGTTTTATAGCCCAGGGTCACTGCCCCATCCAAACTTGTACTGTACCTCAGGTCTCTACCCGTCACAATTTGAATACTCATAAGGTCTTACAGCCCAAGGCCTTTACACCATGCAAGCATACATATCGAGTCTTCCTACATTCCAGTCTTACAGCCCAAGGTCACTGCCCCATACAGACTTGCATATCGGGACTTACTGCCTCAGGACTCTGCTCGTCAGGTCTTATTGCCAAAGGACACGCTGGTTCAACAGGTCTTACTGCCTACCATATATTCATGAAATGAATATACTCAATGGTAAAAACATATATGCAGAACAATATATAATATATGAGAGAAAGAGTTACTGCCTAAGCGCCTTTTCTGTCCTTTACATTTATCAGCAAATTTCTTCTTCTTCAGGCTAGGGCAAATGTCAAATCCCATAATTTAGAATTCAAGGATAAATGGGTTATTGTCTATTCTAATTCTATTGACATAATAAAGATTATGTTACTCTTGACCTATTCTAGATTCCTATCCTTTACCTAACTTTGTTAGTTATCTTTAGGACTCTTTGCACTATGTCTGTTGAATGTCTAATCTAAGACATACTATATGTCTTCTAACCTCGTGTTTTGGGTATTCAATGTAGTTCCTCATGTTCCTACTAGCCACAATTCCCTTCAAAATTGGAAAGCCCAGATTCGACCTCAAGCTGCCATCACATATTAGATAACTTTAAAAATTCATAACTTAATCTAGAAAACTCCAAATAAGGTGGTTCACATTTCTATGCAAAGATATTTAAGTCCTTTGTGAAGGAAAAATATCAATCAATGCCAATTACAGGGGCTAAATACCAGGATTCCTCGACCAACCTCACTATCATAGAATTCTTTCCAGTTTTGATGCCTCAACTTCAAAAATTCATTACTTACAAACTACTTATCCAAAAAACACATTTTATACCTAATTTTAAAGTTTAAGATGTTTAATAATACCTTGTAAATTTCACAATCATTGGACAAGGTTTGATTAACCAAAATCGAACCCAAATCGGCCTAATTTCCTAAAAATGAATATGGCAGCAAACCTCAAACAACCTTTATCTTCAATTTAGGGTTTTCAATCCAACCCTTCAAAAATCATAGCTGCAAGCTATTTCCACACAATTCTATATGTAGAATCCATTTTCACCCTCAAATTTGGCAAAATCGAATTCCTTCCCTAAGAATCTGCAATGACTAAAATCTAGGGTTTTCAAGCCAAAAATTCTTTTTTCTATTTCCAAGCTTCTGAAGTTAACCTCGTACCTTTTTCCCACATAATTCTTCATTATAAATCCATTGAAAACCCCAAAATCAACAAAATATCATCCCTTCTTAGTGCCATATTCTGACCAAAATCCACCTTAGGGTTACACAAAGTGATTTTGCAAATTTTAATCACAAGACATGTCAAAATTTCATTCCTATCATGCTTAAACCTCATTTAACATCATGTTTATCTTCATAAGACCATCAAAACCCTAAGAATACCTCTTAAATGAAATCAGGGCAGCTTGCTCATCTCATGAAAAACTCAACCAGATTTCAAGATACTATATTCAAATCAAAGCTCACACTTACCTCTATTTGATGTTATTGCTCATTCTTGATTCCTCCATCATCTACAATCTTTAGACAACACCAAAGTCCTCTTTTCAAGAATCTAAAACCATAGAAATGTTGCTCTTGATGAAAGAAACAAGATTAGTGAGACACTGGGCTAAAACTGTGAATTTGGGGGTGAAAATCATTTAGGAACACTTTCTCTCTCTTGTGTTCTTTAAGATTTCATCCTCCTTCTCTCTTCTTTCTTTTTCTCCCTATTTTCTCCTATTTTCCTCTTATTTTTCTGTTCTAGGATGAAATTTAATGAGTGGAGAAGTGTTAGGGTTAATTACCACATGTCCACAAGACGCCACGTATCTTCTTGAAATTTAGCCAACTCCTCCCTTCTCATGAATTGGTTGACTTTAATGGTCTAGGGAAGGAAGTCCAATAATTTCAACTAACCTTCATACACAGTGTTAGGGGAGGACTAACATATGGCCTGACCAAAGACCGATAAGTTGTCCCAGCTAATTATGCAGGTGCATCATGAGGGGATGGGTGGTGCCTTGTCATTGAGCCAACCAAAAAGGCAAAAGTTAAGTAAAAAGAAAGGGTCTTAGGTGTCATCTGATCGTTGCACCAACCCAAAAGCCAAAGGTAGGTAACAGCTAGGGGTCGAGGTGTCATCATAGTACGGTTCTAACCCAAAAGTTAGGTAAACAGTTGCTTTATGAAAATCTACTTTATGTGTATGGGACCCACATGGTGCCACATATGTACTTGTGCAGCCTTAAGATTGCACCATGTGGAAACCTGTATTCCCCAAACAAATGGTGTTAAGTCTAAGCACATAAAGGAGATGCCAAGTGTGCTCTTTTATACATGCACCGGTACATTTTATCCAACTAATTACATATACTAAGTAATATTGGTCATTCAATTTTTAGGATGTTACTCCATCCCTCTTATAGGCTAAAGACCAACCAATTATGGTTAAAGAAGTAGCAATGGAGAAACCTATAGAAGCATAAAGCAACTACAGGTATCAACCAACAAAAGCAACTATAGGAAAGGAAGGGAACCCATTATTGGTTGCCAGCCGAGCAACATTGTAAAATCTCTTTTTTTTACCTTTCCACATCAGTTTTTAGGGGGACATCAATGTGAGTGCACTGTAAGTTTTGAATCTACATCTATTTTGTAATAGACATATAAAGAAATTTTCATGTTAGTTTCTTAAAAACATGGCGTGGAAAGTGAATATATATTTTTAATATATATATATATATATATTTCACCCCCATTCTATATAATCTTGTATGCTCTTTTACTGTCTTAGAAAAGGCAGTCCAAAACAAAGGATGGACCAAAGCACAAAATGTAGTTAGCTTACTTACCTGAAGGTCTACAACTGATTCTAAATTTGAGCTCACACCAACAATAGAATAATGAACACTACAATTGCTCAAGAAGCAACCTTGAGAAATAATTGTGTCTAGTGGAAACCATTTTGAGTAGTCATAAGCAACAAAAATGCCAAATTAAATAAAATGATTGAATTTGCAATTTTCAACTTTAGTGGGTGGTAGGAATCTTTGAGGAGTGAAGAAAGGTGTCCTTGGATCACAAAATTCAAACTTGGGAGGCTATAAATCATCACATTTGCACATAGTGAATATGCTAATTTTTGCCTAGTACAAGAAGAAAACATGTCCATTTTCTAGACCATTCAATGATGTAAAATAAGAAGAGGAAATATAGGTTGCAAGTTCATGATTATAGTGAGCATATATATGTAGAGGAATCTGAATCTGAGGTAGTCTCTAACATTACTAAACAATGGCTGCTAGCAAAGTACCAAATCCATAAAAATACCAAAAAATTCAATAATGGTGGGAGGATATTAAAGTTACTTACCAAATTTTCCAAAAATCACAAACCTATCAAGAGTTTCAAATCGCATAGCAATTCCAATAAACAAAATAAAGGATGAATAACTCGTATAGAATCAACTTACCTAAGCTTCAAATATAGTCCACCAAGTAAAGATTGTGCCTAGTTCAAAAAAGCAAACAAGCTAAGAAAGACAAAGAGGAAGACATGACTCTTGCAAATAAAAGAAAATATATAGTGTGTTGTAACTGATAGTGATGGCAGAGGAGGACGAGGAGGAGGAGGCCGTTGTGATGCAGAGGAGGACAAATCAATAAGAGTGGTGTAGAGGAGGAGGATGCCATTGCGGTGATCAACCTATGCTTATTACGTCTATTTTATAAAGATAGATATTGTTTAGTGACATTAAAAGTACTTTTTGTAGTAGTGACACCTCAAAGGCCACTACCTTATTTCCTTATTTGTACAAGAATTCACTCCCTTATTTCCTCTATGAATAACCTCCCATCAAATCAACACCCACCATCTCTTCTCATATCAATACTCAAGAGATATAATCACAATGGGTTCTTACATGTCATTACCAATTCACAAGTTCTTAAGACATTCTTTTTCAATCTCATAAATCAACATCAATTCAAATACACAACTACCAAAAATGTCTTTTATGAAGGTTATTATCTGCCATACATGACGGTTTTGAACCATAATATATGCAGGCACTATATATGCTCCGCGTAGATAAATTATAGTTCTAAACCATTATTTATTCTAGGCCTATTATAACAGTTATAATATAGAATCCATTATATATTGAGGCTTGATGAGGCCATGATATGTGCATTGCTATGATAATAATTAACGGGCACACATAAACAATCGTCATAATATATGGTAATGCTTGCATAATATATAACAGTTCTACTTTGACAACCATTATATATGTTATACATATATTGATAGTAATTCTAACATATTTATTTAAACAACCTTTATCTATAGCTAACATAAATAATTGTTGTTAGGTGACAACCATGATTTATCAAAGCTAATTTTTTTAAAAAAATTGGGGGGGGGGGAGGGGTTTGGCTTTTGTTATTCGTCTTGCATATACATTTGTATAGAATGAATCACAATATATATTTTTATTCTTTTATATACAAAACAATACAACAAATTAGAATATATTTATAGTCATTTATGTACATGTATACACTATTGAAACTAAAACTTTAAAACAAACAAATCATCACTATCTAGAAATTTACAATCATTCTATGTATTTACTCTCCTACTAATGTTGCACAGATGCTACCAACTCTTTAGTCACTTCTTCTATTTTGGAGTTGCTAAACATCATGTATGAGGTATTAAAATATTGTGCACAAACAGAAACAATAGATGGAAGTTAAATATTGTAATATCTAATTGACTAAATGTATATATGAATGATTTAAGCATATAATAAACTTTATTTGCATCAATATTTTTATAAAGAAATGAGAAGAAATTTTTTTAATCAGTCATATATATAAACTATATGTGTGCTTCTATTTAATATTATAGTCATTAGTGAATAATATATATACCTTCAGATGAAGCAGTTGGAAGGCTCATCCATAGCTGCCATCAGTAAGGTTGATTTTGGGATACTTGAGATTGTTTTAAGTATGGTAATTGTACACCACTATGAGAAGATCCAATAAAAAATTACACACACACACACACACACACACACACACACACACACACATTAAGATGCAAGATGAACATAATTATAAGAGACTGAATGTCTCCTGCATATATGGTCCCCTATCTGAAACCCTTTTTGCGCATTAGATTTATCACTATGAGCATCTAGTGTTTTCTAAGTACAATAATAGATCACCCATTAGGACAATTACAAAATAAATAAAAACTAAACTAGAGTTAATGATGTTCACACCCTTAAATGTAAGGAACAAAGAAGTAAGTAGCCCTTTTTGTCTAGCATCCCCTTAATGAATTCATTCCCCAAAAACCTCGCATAATATTGCTTGACATCTTCCTTCATGTATTTACACTGGTTATTAAAGTTGTCAGGGCAGATGACTTGATCTTGTCCTTAAGGCAACAGGGGAGGATGTAATTTGGTATAGGTGCTTGAAATACCAAAACCAACGTATTAAAATGTAATCAAAGTTTTAACATGCTAATTATTTAATAACAGTTGAAGAAATGCCTCATAATGTTGTTGACAGAGCTTGTACTTGCTATCTCATTGTTTAAGACCTCAAAAACAAGCTCTTGGCTTATAGTATCCTCTTGGTTTGGTAGGTCAAATACCTCTTTCTCAAATTTGATTATTAGGTGCAGGTCTGAAGTAAATAACTTGTCAGTGAACTCCTAAAGGACTTTTATATAGATTGAACATCATATTTATTTTGTGAGAAAGACTTTTGCCGAACTGATCATTAGGGGGTGAGATGCTTCCTCCTCTTGGACTAAGTGGGGGACTTGGACTTAGTGGATAGCTTCTTTTGAGCGATGGACATCTTTGTCATCTTGCATACTCTAAGTACATAGTGAGGCCATGCAACAAAGCTGCCAATAACACTTCCTACTATATTGTGTCATTGGTGGCCATAGGGAGTGGATAGCTTGGGTTGATGTTTATGTTGATTTCTATATGTACATGTTTAGGAAGGATAGGCTTGTTATAAAGTATGTTATCATTCACATAGCTGAACATGCATCCTGTTTCAACTATATGGGGTCCAAGGCTATCGACAAAACACTCGATATCCACCAAGCCCTCAGGCAGATGGCTTGGAAATGTTCAGCTACCTCTAGTATGTCAACTGTCATTTCCACTTTGCTACTTCATACAACACTCCTTCATCAGCTCTTATGTGAAAAATAGTATTTGTTTTTACATTTCATCACACTGCTTTTAGAGCTTTTCATATTTTTTTTCCTGTTATTTCTTTGAGTTTGCCACTGATCATAATATTTTGTCTTGGCTAGTATGTCCTTATTTGCAGAATGGCAAACCTATGTTGTAACTTCCTAGGGTATGGCTTGTCGTGCATTTAACAATAATTTTAATATTGATAGTTAATTGAAGACATTACTTCTATGAATCGAGGAATTATCAATATAGTTGCCTAATTGAGTAGAGGTATTCTTAGGTCCTAAACTTCCTAGAGAGGGATCATAGTTAGATCCCGGAAGTAGACTTAGGGAGATCATAGTAGATCTTGAGATCGGAGTTAGATCTCATAGTTATAGTAGACCTTAAGGAAGGTTACTAAGCCACAAAGTATATCGGTTCTTTGGGAAGACAATGACCTAAGATGAGTTTAAAATACAAAGACCTCTTAACTTTGGCTAACTTTTACAAAGAGAGCATCATTGACTTTTCTTTAGATGGCCTTGTTGTTAATGAGGTCAAGCTCAATCCATTTTGGTCAACAAAGAAAGTAAAAGTTTGCAAAGATCAAGCTACAAGTCCTAAACAATGCATTTAGACAAGCAAAGTATGAGATGAGAATGCATGAGAAATAGAATGAAATTGTCATAGACCTTATTTATATACCATTTTTAGAATATATGTAATAAGCCTTAACTAGCTATCAGCTAGTAATGTGTTCCTAGATTGTAAAAATCATAAGTTAGATTTCCCAAATCACAAGAGAGGCTTCAAAATTATAGGTCAAATTAAATTTTACTTAGCAGTGCAAGTAAAGAAATGGTTACAAAAAGGGTGTCAAGAATTTGTGGCATTTCTCTCTAGGTAAGTAAAAGCAAGAGATATACAAAGAAATTCATGACTTCTTTGGAATTGCCATGCTTCTAACAAATCTTGTTAGAAAGAATCAATCATTCGTATGGAATAATAAGGGTGGGCTAGTTTGCTGGACTTATAGATAAGACTCATGCCTACTCTAGTTATAAATGTCCCTGATCATAGATAGACCTACTACATGATCTATAATGATGCCAGTAAACATGAATTATGGTGCGTCCTAATATGGTAGGGTAGAGTATTGATTTATGCCTCTAGACATTTAAAGCCTCATGAGGATAACTAATCAACTTATAATTTGGAGCTAATGGCAATAGTGTATGCTTGAAAGATATATGGATATCTTTATGGAGCATATAAAGTATTATATTGTAACCACAAGAAAACCAAATATAGTAACTCATCCTTTAAGCATAAGGTTTACCAGATGAAAGGGTGATTTGAAAAGTTATATCCTAGATAAGAAACCTGAGAATTAGATGAAGATATGAAGAAATATTATTCAGAGTTCATGCAATTACAAGGTATAGTTCTAAATTTCAAGGATGAAATTTATTTTACATGAGAGAATTGTAACATCCCAAAATTTAAGGAGAAATCTATTAGGCTTATTTGAGGCTTAGGGATGTTGTCTAGAAATTAAATATCCTCGAAAATGAATTGATTGGTCAAAAGCTTATTTTCATTTCAGAATTTTAGGAAAGTAAATAAGGAAATAGCTAATAAAAATAGCTATAAATTCCCAGAAAAATCAAGATAGATTTATAGCTAGTTTTTTTAGGAAATAAAGGTGTTTATGTAAAGGTTTGTTTCCTAAAAAGAGTTATAGATGGTTGTAAAGCTAATTTTACAAGTTAAGGGCTTATTTTCTTGAGAAATTCAAGAAAAATAGTTAGAGGTTATTGTCCGGCCTGAACATTTTAGGAAAATAATTTTATGGCTTAAAGAAGTTAATTAATGTAGAAAATCCTTATTAATTAATAAGGATTAATTTTTATAATTTATTTGGTAATTAAATACAAAAAAAAGAAGGGATAAAATGGTGATTTCATTACCCTAAGTCCAAAAATGAAATTTGGGCCATGTTTTAAGCCCAATATTAGAAGGCAGAATGTGCTACATTACTAAACCCAAAGCAAGAGGATCTGAGATTGAAACTTCTTTAAGAAAAACCAATGAAAAAAGGGGTTAACTATGTTATTTAAACATGGGACCCCTAAGCCTTATTAGATTATTTTCCCCTTCACTTAAAACGCTACTCCAACCCCTCCATCTTCCCTGAGTTCAATTTTTATTTGAGGAATAGAGTGAGAGTAAGAGTGAGAGAGTGAGAGAGAGAGAGAGATAGTTGGAGACTGATGAGAAGAGGAAGAGGATTGAAGAATGAGAAGTGTTGGAGGAAAAAGATATTTTTTGCATGCAACACTAGATTTTAGCTCAGGTAATGAAAAGTGCCAAATGTGGACTTTGGAACCTAAAATTTCGAGAGAAAAATCTTGTTTTATTTCTAAATGAATCAATGATATAAGACAAAATAAGTACTGTGGGCTCAACCTTTTTATATCCTATATGATGATGAGAACCATCGCAAACTACATCTATCTATAATTACATTATAACCCTGTCATAATTACATATTACAAAAAATACCCTTTAGAAAATAATAGCTGTTTTTACACTCCCCCTCAAGTTAGGGGCTGGAAGATATTAATAGCACCCAACTTGTCTAACAGCTTTCTTTGAATTTCTTTTGGTTTAGTTAACAAGTCTACTTCTTGACCTTCATATCATACATGTCTTAAGTTGATTACCCCTTTCTTTAACTTTTTCTGAACGAAATGACAATCCACCTCAATATGCTTGGTCCTTTTGTAAAACACAGGATTGCTTGCTATATGAATCATTGCAACATTATCACAGAAAACCATTATAGGATTAGTATGACTGATGTTAAGACCTCTTATCATCCCAAGTGTCCATACAACTTCAGAGATATTCATGCTAAGTGCCCTGTATTCAGCTTCAACGGAAGACTTTGATAATGTTCCTTGCTTCTTTGATTTCCACATAATCAGATATCCTCCAAATTTCAGCAAATAACCACTTACTGATCTTTTGGTTGTGACACATGCCACCCAATCAGAATCGCAGAAGCATTCCAGCTCTAATGCTCCATCAAAACTGAGCAACACTCCAAGTCCTGCAGTCCCTTTCAAGTATCTCAGGAATTTAGGGCTGCCACCATGTGCTCTTTACTTGGTATTTACATGATTGGCTGAGAGTCTGCACACAAAAAGATATATCAGGATGTGTCATTGTAAATAAATCAACTTATCTATTAATTTCCTATAACGTTCTGGATTTGGTAGCAACTCGTCCTCTTTGTTCTTTCCTTCTTCAAATGCCATAAGCTTTTGATTGGGTAGTAAAGGAACTCCAAGTGGTTTGCACCTACTCATCCCTGTTTTAACCAGAATGTCCGAAACATACTTTCTTTGACACAAAACAATTCCTTTATGTGAGCTAGCAATCTCTATCCCTAAGATATACTTCATGAGACCCAGATTCTTAATCTTGAAAGTATTATGCAGAAATGACTTAGTTTGGTTTATTCCCTCTACATTACCACCTGTTACAAGTAAGTCATCAACATAAACAAGTACTAGCACAACACCATCATCACAATTTTTAGTAAAAAGTGAGTAATCATGTTGACTTTGCTTAAAACCAGCATGTACTAAGGCTTCAGACACTTTATGATTCCATTGTCTTGAAGCTTGTTTCAACCCATACAAGGACTTATTCAATTTGCATACCATTTCTCCCCCTTACTTTCAAAGCCTTGGGGAATTTTCATGTACACTTCCTTATCCAGATCTCCTTGTAAGAAGACATTACATATATCCATTTGATTCAAATCTCAATCATATATAGTTGCCAACTTAAGCATAAGCCTTATAGTTAGCATTTTAATAACAAGAGAAAATGTTTCATGGTAGTCTACTCCTTCCTTTTGGTTGTATCCTTTTGCAACTGACCTAGCTTTATACTTGTCTAATGTTCCATCAGAGTGATATTTCAATTTATATACCCATTTACAGCCTATAGCCTTCTTTCCTCTAGGTAATGGCACTATATCCCATGTTATATTATCTTCTAAGGCATTAATTTCATTGTTCATAGCATCTATCCAGCATTGATCCTTTAAATCATCCTCATAATATTCAGGTTCATGCATAGAATCAATGGAAGTCAAGAAACACATGTGAGAAGGAGATATTCTATCATATGACACATACTTATGAATGCTATAAAGACATATATCTTCCTATCCAGACCTAACCAAAGAACATATATAATCTTTAGACCAAATTGGCACCTATCTTTCTCTAGTTGGTCTGTGAGTTACCTCAGTAGATGGGTCTCTTGATGCACTGGAAGGTTTTGCCCTTATGTTTGTTATAGAATTAAGTTGTTGATTAGGTATAGAATGCTGCTCATTAGGTTGGCAGGGCTGTTGATTAGGTTCAGAATGTTTTTCTGGTCCCTACTTATGCTTATAAAGCCTATGGTCATGATCAAACCAAAACATTTATTTGAATTCTCCGCAATCTTCACCTGAATCATATAGTTTAGTATCTTTAAAAGGAAATTTGTTTTCAAGGAAGCTTACATGCCTTGTGACAAAAATAGCTTTGTTTCTCAAATCAAGTAATAGGTATCCTTTTTTATTATCAGGGAAACCAAGAAAAACACATAGAATATATTTGGCTTGCAACTTATCATTACATTTCAGATATGTTGCATAAGCTAAACACCCAAATATTTTTAGGTGGATAAGATTTGAAGGGATTCCATATACTAGTTCAAAGGGAGTCTTATAGTCTAGGATTTAAGAGGGAAGTCTATTTATCAAACAAGTGGCCATTTTGATCCACTCCTCCCCAATATTTAATTAGTAAACCTGATTGTAGTATGAGACCTCGAGCTACTTGAATTATAGTTCTATGTTTTCTCTCCACTACTCTATTCTGTTTAGGAGTATAAGGGCAAGAAGTTTGGTGAAATATACCTTTAGACCTGAAACAATCTTTTAAATCATTATTTGTGAACTCTATCCCATTGGTGCTCCTAACAATCTTAACAAAAACTGAGAATTGAGTCATAACATAAGCAATAAAATGCTTAATGCAGTTTGTAACTTCAGTTTTAGCCTTCATCAATAAGGTCTAAGCTGCCTTAGAATAATCATCTACAATTGTTAAGAAATAATGATATCCTTGATGTGTCGGAGTCCTATATGGACCCCAAACATCTAAGTATAGTAATTCAAAACAACGAACACTCTTAATACAACTTGAAGTGAAATGAAACTTTGTCTGCTTTGATTGAATATAGACTTCAAATTTATTATTCTCAGTATCCTTATTATTATTGCTTACAAAGCCAAGATGTCTCATTAGAGTAAAAGGGGCATGACCAAGTCTATTGTGCCACATGCACATTTCATATATGTCAAGGCTCTTATTACTACCTTTAATAGAGTTTATTACATCACATGATTTACTACTATTTTTCAATATGTATAAACCTTCAACCAATTTACCAGTCACCATTATCTTGCCATCCTATAGGTTTTGTAACAAGCAAAAGTGAGGAAAAAACAAAACCATACACTTATGTTCCTTTGTTAATCTAGCAACTAACAATAAGTTAAATTCCAATAATAGAGTATAGAAAATTCCAGTAACTATTAGATTATTAGAAATACGGGTACTACCTATATGAGTTATTGGAATTCTTGTTCCATTAGGCAATTTTATAGTTTTTAAGGCCCTTCATATCTTTCATAATTATCTAAGAGACTAAGATTGCCAACCATTTAAGTGGTGGCACCAGAATCAACTACCCAACATGAACAAGAATTAGAATAACTAGGAGGAATAACCAAACCTGTACCCGTTAATCCATGGATGGTGGGCTCAGAATCCTTCTTAAGCAGCTCCAAAATTTGCTGGTACTGTTCATGTGTGAAGGTTGACGCAACAATAATGGTTATTTGTTTCTTCATTGTGAATTGACTTATTAGATACTTGATTAGCAGAAGGGTCCTTCCCTTGTCTTGCTTTGCCTCCTTTGAAATTAGGTGGATAACCCATAATCTAAAAATAATTATCTTTGACATGGCCTTTTTTTCCATAATGGGAGTAATCCATACTTTGATTGCCATGAGCATGTCCTCGGCCACGTCCTCTACCTCTTGAAATCATAGCTATACCTTCTATAGGTGAAATTTTCTCCTGATTAGCAATATAGCGACGTACCTCATCCTCTAACACCATTCTATAGGCTTGTTCGATAGAAGGAAGAGGTATCATAAGCAAAATTTGACTATATGCCTAACTATAGCACTCATTTAATCCCATTAAGAACTGCAGCAGCCTTTGCTGTTGTATTAATTCAGCATATGCTCTCGAAGTCGCATATTGACAGGAAGGGATATTAACAAGCACATATTGTTCTTCCCATAGTTCTTTTAATTTCAAAAAATAGGCAGACACAGAAGAGGAGCCTTGCCTTAGGAGATTTATCTCATGATGCAATGTAAATATTCGTGACCTAGTCTTCTTGTCGAAATGCTTCTTCATATCACTCCACACATGCTGAGCCTCTTCATAGAACATAACTCCATTCGCTAACTCTTAAGGTACAGAATTCAGAACCCAAAAAAGGATCACGACATTGCACCTTTCCCATTGGTCTTTCAAAATACTTCACATCTCTATTTTTACCTTAACGATCCTGCCCAGTAGTCTATATGCCTTGAGTGTACTAGCATTAAAATGAAAATCTAAAGACATTAAAACAATTTAACTCAAGAATCAAAGATTTACAAACAAATTCACTTATGTGTTGAAGATGGATTTTATCTTTTTCGTTTGGCCTATGACCCAAGGAATCAACCAATAGATGTAGTTCATGATGAGGGAAACAACACAGTCTCCAATGATAACTATAACAACATATAAGATTAAAATGAAGTTAGATAACATGATAATTCTTAAACAACTGAATATTTTTTAGTAGACAAAATTAAAATACTTATCCTTCAAGAATTGGTGCTAGATAACAAGGCAATTTATTCTCTCCTATCGTGTAGCCCCAAAGCTCGCCCTACATTCCAACTTATTATTCTTCTTTGTCATATTTGCATGACATAAGAATCTATATAAACTATTTCTTCCCCTTTTGACGCATATGTTGTGGAAGAAGCTATAATATAACTAAAATGATAAATGCAATATTGAATATATAAAATATAAAAACCACTGTATTAATTGAAGTAAAAAATAAAAAAAGAAAAAATTACAAGATTACAAGTTTAACCCATTATATATCTAACTCCTCTAAATTTATGAACTCCCAGAGATCTTTCCTATCAATTGTAAAGGGACACGATAGTCTTTCACCCATAATCTCATAAGGCATCTGCAAGTCGATATGCCCAATTTCTTTATAGAGCTATTGCAGTCGTGCCAAGAAAGAAAATTTTGTCCTATCTTGTTGATCCTATAAAATACAAAGTATAAGTAGGATGTCTAATAAAACTCAAGTAATAGTAAGGTGTTTCCTACCATTAGAGGTGTTACTGCCATGTGAATAAGATTTTTTGTCCAAAGAATGAAAGATCTTATCGCTTGACCTAGTATGGCGACCTTTTCATCAGGGATTAAGATATCTATAGCTTCCTCCCCTTATCAAACACATGTCACCATGACCCTACGTAAAGCATCTGGAATTTGCTTGTGATGGTGGGTGGTAGCTTGTATGTGTACAGGATCATCGGCAACACATAACAGCATGACATCTAAATAAAGAGTGCAAGGTCCTCTTGCTCTGGAGTGGGAGAAGGTTCGCTAAATGGTGCCTCTAGAGAAGATTATATAACTTTTTTTAGTGTTAGGAAAGGCTAAGGAAACATAGGTTCTATGTTCCTTATGTTCCCTTTCCGATTGAATGATAGATCCCACCTTACCACGTTGCTTATGCATTAGCTCTTCTCGGAGTGCTTGGCAAAGTTACACCTCAAGCTCTTCTCGGACTTTTTCTTTGAGTGATTGACAGACTTACTCTCAAATATTGGCTATAAGCTCATAATAGGTTCGCCTTATAATGAATATTGTGAATCTCGTCCAAAAATTTTAAGAGACCAACTCCCATTAGCTCCCCTCGAACACGACCGGGATGATCTAGCTTCCCAATTACCAATGAAAAGAAATCCATCCGTAAACTTTGAGTAAAGGAACATTGGTTACTTTGCTTTTCAAGTTTATCCTCTAGCATACAATTTATCATTAATGAAAATTAAATTGTTCCAAGCTTTAAGGAACATGACCCACACATAAAGATACTTTACATTAACTACTTACAATCCTTGCAGTAACCTTAGCAACAACTGGATTTATTTATTTTCCACCCTGCATCATTCCTACTTTCCATTTTTTGTGACGTAGAGGAGGAGCTAGGGCCTAGACAACAATGCTAGGATTTAATTTGGCCGCTTCCTTCATATTCTCCAACTCTTCTTCTATCATCCTCTATTCAAGCTTCCAATAACTACCACAAGACATAAAATGATGATACTTATTTCCTGCTTGTGTCTCTTGATTTGCTTTACTTAGTTCCTATGAAAGGAAAACAAAGAACACTGAGTCAATGATGTCAAATAAATTCAAATAAGAAGTTTTATACTATGATGAAAGAAATTTACCAAAAATGTAGGATCTTGCCGTGATGCCACAAATAACCTCCAGTTGTCTAGAAAAAGGTAGGAATATCTTTTACATGGATCCTTATTCCTTCTGAAAGAAATTTACCAGAAATGTAGGATCTTGATGTGATGCCACAAACAACCTCCAGCCGTCTAGAAAAATGTAAGAATATCTTTTATGTGAATCCTCATTCTTCTTGCCCCTCGAATGTACTTTTGTGTGAGCTTGTTCTTAAAATCTTTCCATCATATATGAACTTTCCCTATCCAGTACTTGTTCTTCGATTTGGTGTATAGAACCGCTACAAAAAATAAATAATCAATTCATAGCAGTTAATTTGTAGAAGTTCCAACTGCTACAAATATCAAAATTTAGATACCACTACAAATTTGTAATGGTATGACTTGCGCCAGGTGGCATGATAGTAAGCGAACGGAATTTGTAGCAATTTTCACACAAGTCCTTATTAACTACAAATTCTCAATATTAAACACACATAATGTTTATACTTATCTAACTTAATTTAATCATTCTTCTCAAATATTAATTACTATAATTTAAATTGTTACTTAAATAATAAAACATTCAACATAATATTAGAATAATGGACTCAAATTATTATTTTGGTTTTTTTAATTTATGCAATATTTAATAGCAGTTTTCAAACTGCTACAAATATAAATTCAAATTGAAATTAATTTTTTTGCGCAACTTTTGAAACTTCATCCAATACAAGTAGCGGTTTCATAACCATTACAAATATTTTGATGCCAATTTTTTCAAATTCCTGAATTTCCTTAGTAGCGGTTTACCACTACAATGTTGATGCCAAATTTTCAGTTTCATTTCCTACCACACCAAAATTTGGGCAAAATTTGGGCACCAATGTTTGTAGGAGTTATAAAACCACTACCAATACAAGCGGTTTTGCTTAGGTGAGTGGCAATTCTTGAAAACCGCCACAAAACCGTTTACAACAATGTGTTTTGTAGCGGTTTTTCCAATTGCTACTACTATCGTTTGTGGCGATTAAAACCACTATAAAAACACCATTTTAAACACTACAAAATGACAGTTTTTTGTTGTAGACACTGTATGTTTGCTGCAAGAAACGCATCATATGATAATTATATTTGAACTAATAGGAATAAAGATAGAAATGCAAATAAATAGAAAGTTATATATCAAAATTTGTTGCCAAATCTTTTTCTTCATTTTTGGTGGAACCAGCTTCCAATTAAGGTACATAATGCTAACTTTAGCTCAAGCCATATAGCATAAATAGCTAATAAACCTATTTTCCTTATCACTAATTAGATTTATATTATCGTCAAAGTCCACATGCAGCCTCTCTTGTTATTCTTCATGACAGTAACCAATGCTTGCAACTTTATGCTACCTTTAACCCTTTTAACAACAGGGTTTGCCTCTACCAGAGCCCCTATCCCTTTGATCCTTACTAGAGCCTTTATCCCTTTGTGACTTATCAGAATGATCCATATTCCTATTAAGAAATCAATGTCAAATAGGTAATTAAATTACAATTAAATGAACAAAATAAACTAACTAAAATTAAAACAAAAATCATACAATATTATTTCATAACTTAAGTTCTTACTTTATATGGTTTCCTATATTCCTTCACAATGATCATTTCTTATAGCATGTTCATCATCATTTACCAATTCCACTTTACTTGATCTAGGTGGATTTGTAGTGAAAGGTAGTGTGTCGTCAAGTTTAAATATTGGATCACCATCCTTCTGTTTTTCACGCTGAAGTACTATGTACATTTTTTTATTTATAGGATTCATGACATAAAAAAATTGTTTCGCCAGGCTTGCTAGAATGAAGGGTTTATCTCTCTTCAAAGATCAAATGAGGCAAATCTAAATTGTTGATCTATTACAATAACATTATTGTTAATCTACTTACATTTGAATAAAGCAACTTTGAACTTCTTGTAGGTAATCTCCTATATTTCTTCAATAACTCCATAATAGGCCATGGATTCCAATATGGGGTTTTGTTTTTCGAACTAGAAAAGTGCATGGCTTCAACTACAACCCTTACCCCCACTATTTTGCATAACACTTCTATCATCTTGGGCTTTTGTGTAGAAAGAACACTTGTTTATATCATAACTGCTCCAAGTGACGACCTCAAAAGAAGGCTGCCAAGCTAACCATCAGAAGGTGCAAAACCTTTCCCTCTAACCACTCGATGAATGTCTTGTTTTTCTTATTAGCTATCTGCATGTCATTTTTCCTTGGATACATATTCTTCAAAGTCTTTTTGTGTTCATCTAAGTACAGCTGAACTTCTTCTATATTAATCAAGATATACAAGTGTTCTTACTGCTCTTCTTCATGAGGTATACTCTTCACTTTGGGACATTATATTCCCTTACTTCTCCCTCTTCATGTCAAGATTGTTCTTTCATCCCTGATAGATAATCCTTGCAAACGTCCATAGCTCCTTCAACTACATATCTTTCAACTATTGAGGCTTTAGGTCCATAAGGATTTTGGAATACCCTTTTAAGATCTTCATGTATCGTTCAAAAGATTACATCCACCTTAAGTAAACTGAACCGCAGAGTCTTACCTCCCTTACCAAATGACCTATCAAATGCACCATTATATCAAAAAATGTAGAAGCAAGATGTATCTCTAGTTGGGACAAAATAATATAACCCTTATTTTCCAATTCATCTAACTTTTCAGTGTTAATGACTTTGCTACAAATAGCATTAAAGAAAACACACAATCTTGTTGTATTGGTTCTCACATCATCTTTCATAATGCCTCTAATAGCTACAAGTAATAGTTGTTGCATTCATACATGATAATCATAGGACTTCATTCCCACTAATTTCAAATTGTCCATTGAGACAAAGCTTCTCATATTAGAAGAATACCCTTATGGCACCTTAATGTCATGCAAACACACACACAAACTTTTTTTTCTTAGCTTTTGATAGTATATGCATTGCTAACTCCATGTATGCCCTCTTACCATCATCTCTTAGTTGTATATGTAACCGTTCTCTTATTTCGATTTCAATCAAGTCTAGTCTCGTAGTAATTCCATCCTCAGTCTTCCTTAGTATGTGCAAAAGCGTACCAACAAGGTTATCATAAATGTTTTCCTCTGCATTCATCACATCAATACTATGTCTCACATTAATACTGTAACCCCCTCATGGTAATTACATCCGGATTTCGATGTTTAAGTGAAATAGAGACCAATAAAATCAAATCAACAATTTATAATCCCTCAACTCGGGATGAGGTATTTCAAAATCAATTCAAAACGTGTTAATTCCGGTCTCACAGTCACGTTCGGATATAACTACTTGAGAAATCAAATTACATAAGAAATATCAGAGTGCGGAAACTAAAATCCCGACAAACCCCGGGTTCATCTACATATATATCATGGGTTGCGAGTTCCCAAAAATGGGGATTACATATCCAAAATATTCATTTACATCTCATATACACTTAGTAATCCCAAAACCAAAAAAAGGATAACCAACATCCAAATATAAAATGTCCCTAAGCCCTAACCACTCCTGGTTGGTCGCTTCCCTTTCGAGCCACTCGCCCTGTCTGAAAAGGTTAGTCATATGGAAAGAGTGAGATTCTAAAGAATCTCAGTAGCAACAAGACACTCATACAATATATAAACATAGAGCATGTATATTCATCATGTTCAGCAGCTTCACAATGATCTCAGGCTCGCGCCACATACGACAGCACTCACGGCTGTAATCACAATGCACTACGCCCGCTTTCGCGGTGAACACTATGCACAACGCCCGCTTTTGTGGTGAACACTATGTAGCAGCAACACGAAGCACAAAGCACCACAAAGCATCTCAAAGCACAATGTATCACAAAACTCCACAAAGTATCTCAATGCATAGGGTATCACAAAGCAGTAGCAGCAGCATCCACACAATGAATGACAGACAAACATACAATACATTTACATAAAGTATAAGAGAGGAGTCGCTACCTGTATCTTTCCTGACAATCTTTGGCACAGTTGGCTCACAGGTTCGGCAGATATCAAATCCTATACCAAATTAGGGACAATTGATCAATCTCTTTTCCAATTACTTAACCCCATAATACACTAAGTTGGTTATCATTTAGGACTCTTAAGAGGCCACAAATGTCTCTAATGAAAGCCCTAAAAGGTTGGGAAACAAAAGGTTGAAGGTCACTTTTCGAAAACACAAAGTGCTGGAACACAGGGTTGGGCCACGGCCCGCCCTTCCTTGGGCTACGGCCCAAATATGGTCAAAAGGTCTTGGGCGGCAGCCCACCACTTATGGGCCGCGGCCCAAATCAGGTCAGAAAGGCTTGGGCCGCGGCCAGCCACTCTTGAGCCGCGGCCCAGAAATTTCCTGACTCTGGGCTGACTTCGAAAAACCATAACTAATTCTAGAAAAATCGAAACGAGGTAATTCCAAAGCCCAATGAAAGGTATATGAGTCCTCTTTCAAGGAAAAATATAGCCCATCACTGGAAATCACTACACAAATACAAAATCACCAAAAACTAAACACTACTCCAAAACAGAGTTCTGTTTCAATCCAAAACTTTGGACAACCATATCTCACAGAATTCTAAACGAAATGACACAAAATATATGTCCATTTTGAAGCTTGGGATGTGAAATTTAAGACTGGTAAGTTTCACAATTTTGCAATACCATTTGGTCACTCAAAACGCTCGTGTAAGCTGACAGCGAAAAACAGAGCTTAACCAAAACAGATTTTCCAACTTTTCCCAAGTGATCCAAATGAATCCCAAAATCAACAACCAAGCTTATTCCCACACAAAATCACTCAAGGACACAATGGTAACCTCAAAATGACCAAAATCATCACCCAATCACATGCCCTGTTTTGCCCAATGCACCAAAGCTATCACAAAGGTATCAACTTTCACATTTCCAACCTAAATCCATTCTATCAACCCAAAACACATATCAAAGCACTAATTCCATGACAACAACATGCCAACCACACATTGACCCTCATTTTCGAAATTCAAGGCAAAATTTCCAGAAATTTCACACTCAACCAATGGCTACAAAACCTATATAGAAAGGTTTGTCTTACTCACCTCTATAGCTTTCTCAAAGGAGTTCCTTGTTTCCCCCAAGTCCAAAATTTCGTGTGGTCACAAACCACCACCAATGGACAAGCTACAACCATAGAAATGTTGCTCTTAACTCAAGGATCAACTTTGATGAAGGGAGTTTGAGCAATAGAGATCATTTACCTACTCAAAGATCAAGCTTTCCTTTTCTCTTTCCCAAGCTTGTGCGCTAGAAAAAATGGAGGAAGAAGAGAGAGAAAATGGTGAGATGGAAGGGATGATGATGAAATGAGACTTTCTCTCCCTTGTACACACACACACTCTACCGATCAAGAGAGAGAGAGAAGAGAGGAAAAGTAGCATTTTGTCCTCTAGTGCCTCATCTAAAGGCCTCCACTATGCCACATGTCACCATCTCATCCACTTCCACTATGAGCTCACATAGACACAATGTATAGGATTCTGACCCATCAATAATGAATCTCAACCATCGATCTCAAATACCACACACATTTATCTCAAATTTACATCATATTACTTCCAAAATATTTAATTACACAAATTACAATCAAATCTCAATGCCATTAGCCCTTAATCATAAATTTGGATATTACAAATACTACACTAATATAGAAGATCAAATAAAATTGACATGTTCTTCCATATGTTCTTCTCATCTGCAGTCCTTTGATTCTTACCAAAAATGACATTGATAAATTCTACCCAACTATGAACTTCCTCTCTGATTAATGCCTTTGTAGCCATTCCATTCTTTTGTAAGCTGTTAAAACACTTTCTTAACCTACAATACGGGTAGAACTGATGAAAAAGCCTCTTGTGACAAAGGTAGATCATTTTTCTTCCATGCTTAAGTTGACGAAAGTGTATATTTGCTTCACATATTAGACATGCTTTATGCCCCTTCATATTATACCCTGACAAATTTTCTTATGCAAGAAAATCATTTATCTTGGTGAAAATCATTGCACATATCTTAAAGGACTCCTGCTTATGTGCATCAAACACATCTACGCCTTCCTCCCATAACTTCTTCAAGTCCTCAATCAAAAGTGCCAAGTTGATAAGTAAAATATTTGCATATTTATTTTCCCTTATATCATGATTTTATGGATGATATTTGCGTTTAATATAATAAATTTGGGTGTGATTGATAAATAAATATTGTTTTTGGAATAAACAGCATTTAAAAAAAATAAAAATAAATAAAAGCACTGTAACAGCCACCGGGCACTGTAGCAACCGCCAGCATTGTAGCAGGTCAACGGGCACTGTAGCAACCGCCAAGGCACTGTAGCACCAGCGGATCACTGTAGCAGTACTGTAGCACACGTTTTTTCCCCTATAAAAAGAGATCAATGCCAAGCTTAAAGGAGGAGGAGAGGAAGAGAAGCAGAGGTTTCCTTCTCCGACAGGGAGAGGTCCTTCTCTGACTGGGAGAGATCTTTCTCTGACATTTCTGAGTTCTTTGTGTTGTGTTTTAGCTTTAATTTCATGTATTGCATGCCTCCATCTTGAAAAGCTTAGGATTGTATTACATATTATATGCCTCCATCTTGGAAGGCTTAGGATTTTATTACATTTTGCATACCGCCTACATGGAAGGTTTTACCTCCTAAATGGACGGCTTGATTTCTTCATCTTTCATTCATCTTTTGGTTGTATATTTATGTTTGAGAATTTAATATTCAAGTTTATGCAGTATTTCTGAGGATTTCATTCTAGCTTTATATAATGTCAATTTATTTTGGTTTTGTTTTTAATGTCATCATGTGCTAAACTTTCATTTTCTTAGGGTGATGGCGTAGCTTACTAATGATGGATTGAATCTTAACTTATTAAATCTAGTTTGAATTTCTCCTTCATGATTGAGTTTTAATTATTATTCTTAATGCTTTTGATTGACTGGCCATCTTTGGAATGATTTCAATATGCATGTCGAGACGGGAAGGAGATACATGTGTGTAGACCCTATAATTAAAACCATGACTTGCATATGAAATAGGAATATATTCATATGAGTTGTGTAGTCTTACTAAGTTCCATAAATCTTAATGCATAATTAATTGCTTAAATTCATATAGGAATATATTGGATTAGCAATTGATTATAGAATTGCTTGACCTTGGAAGAGGCTGGGAATTAAGTTAGGGAAAATCGACTATCAATCATGTGGAATAAATTGGGCTAGAATAGATAGGTGATTCAATCCGAAATTTGTTAAGTGAAATCTAATCCCTAGGGCTTTTTCTCATATTTGCTTTCTTATCATCTGCACTCATATTTAATTGTTTTTCTTTTATTTTGTACTCTCAATCACCAATTAATCGATAGACTAAATAGAATTAAAATTACCTATTTTGGTACTTAGTGCTCAATCCTCGTGGAAACGATACTCTACTTACTTCTATATTACTTGATTACGACAGTGTACACTTGCACTATTTAATTGATCATCTGAACTCATATCACAAGTAGACATTGATATTGTTCCCTAGCTGTTTTGGTCCAGAAATCATCACAGAAAGCTTCACATATTTACATTTCATATACAACCAAGGAGGTAAATTGTACATCACAAGGAGAACCGGCCTTGAACTATGTGTGCTATTAAGAGTTCCATACGGATTGATTCTATTTGTATAAAGCCCAAGCCGAAGGTTCGGTGGCGTGCTGCAAAATTAAAGGAACATTTCATCTATTTTCTTTTATTGTGGAGAGTCAGCTTGGTGTCAAAGATATTTTTCATCAGATATTCTCTAATTAGAATGTCATCTTAACTTCTTTGCTTTTGTTGCACTCGCAAACAATTGCCTAAACCTTGATATTATTGGAAGATGCTATAACACCTTTGAAGGTTGCCTTTTAGTTGTCTTATCACCACAACCACCATCTTTCTTCACTTTGTATCATGAAGTTTTACACTTCGGACACTCACTAAGACCTTCACACTACTTTCTGTAAAATACATAGTCATTAGGGCTGATAAATTTCAATTTTAATATATTTTATCCCACCTTATTTATTTATTTTGGGGATTATTTTAGGCTAATTTGGATTTATCAGATAATATTTGGATAATTAGCCAATTATAGAAAATAATATAAATTTGGATTGATTATGATATTATTGGGCTTGAATTGATAATATTTTGATTATTATCTTGTGATTGGATAATATTTTTAAATATATGATAGATCATGATTTTATTTAATTCTTACATAGTAAGGAAAAGCATATTGAAAGAACCTACGGTGCAAAAATTTTCTTGAAAGCTAAAAGAATATCCAATGGTTGAATTTTATTTAGACTTCTAAAATTTTAATAGGCCCAAATTGGTACCCAAAAAGCTCTCTTCTCCTCCCTTTTAATTTCCCTAACCGTCACAGATGCTAAAGGACGCAGAGACACAGCCGCTGGACCAAATCACGCACTGCAGACGCTGAAGCCAGAAGAACCACGGGGTCACTATTTCATCTTTTCTCATCACACTCTCTGGCCATGCTCTCTCACGCATAACACCACTCTCATTCTCCATTAACACTTTTCATCTATACCATATTCAACCACGGGACCCACACTGACCCTCCCTCAATCTTCACCTTTATCCATCAATTTAATGGCCGTGGCTTCACGAGAGAATTTGGGAGTGCGTGAGGCGGTGGTGGCTGCTTAAACTTTTTTGGGAAGCAATTTGGAGGAGTATGGAGGAAGGTTGAGCCTAGGAGCTTATACTTAAAGACCATAAGAGAGTGTATTTCCTTTTATCTTTTTGATTCAAAACTTGTGATTATTTAGTTGTAAATAATTTTGAGTTGTATTAATTGAGAACAATCTAGTTTTAGATTGTAGACTTATTATTGATTTAGATTGAATTGATATTTTGGATTTCATTTGTTCTTAATTGATTGTTGGGATTTTTGTTTTCAAACCCTTTGATTGTCAATTAGATTATTAATTGATTTTTCATTATTAATTTAATTGTCAATTTAGGTTTAATCTCCTGATTGTTTAATTAGGTGATTAATTGTCGAATTGTTCAATTAGGCAATTATGAACATAATTTACAAAACTATCTTAAACAATTGTGATTGGTTTTTAATGGATTTAATTAACCACCACTTTTTCCATTATGAGTTTTCTAGTGGATTAGGTGTTATTGAGCTTAAGGGTTTCTCATATTTCAATTAGATGATTAAGTTTATTAATTCCAACTTTTCATGAATCTCCCTTTGGTCTAATAAATTAAATGGCTAAGAAAGTTATTTCCATATGAATCCTAAGTTGTCCCCCTTCATCATCATAACTGAATTAAATATTTGTTTGTTTGTCTCGTTTTTCATTAGTCTTTTGCTTGGGATTTTAATTCCTCTTTCATAAAACCCCCAAAAATTATATTTTCATTATTTAGGTTAGTTTCATTCTCATATGGGTTTTAGAGTCATATGCATTTTGCATTTAGGTAGTGGAGTCTTGTATTTTAGTTTAGGTTCATTCTATTGCATTTTTTATCATCTAAATTCAATTATAGAGAAAACCCATAGATTGCTCATTGGGAGAATGACCTAGGTTACCACTTTATTGCATCAGTAGGTTGTCCTAGTTATTAATTGATTGCTTTAGCGACAGAAGCACGCATCAAGGGCAAACATGTATCTTTTTATACTCCATACCCATTGTAGACAAGATTTTCTTAGCCTCATGGATACGATTTGAAAGTACATTATCATTTGAAAACAATCATACAACAATTCAAGAAACAACATAAAACTACTATTGGTCCACCCACAAGTTGCCTTTAAGTTAACCAAATGCAAGGTACTTGTCAAGTGGGTATAATTACTTCCAAGGTGCAATGTTGTCTCTACATCACTTCATAGGATCATATACATGCAATTGCACAAAAGATTCTATTTCAATATCATGAATCATTTTCTCCATTCTATCTTCATCTACGACATCCACAACTTCTTTCTTGTGTGAAGCACAATCAATTCATTGGCAAAAAAGAAGCACAATCAATTACTTTTTTACCATGCCATATCCACCTTGTGTATTAAAGATTTATTCTGTCACAAAGTAGATGATCCCTTATGTTATCAATATTCCATTGACTCTCGTTTAAACAATTGACACAAAGACAAAAATACATCTCATTTTTGCTAGGCGCATTCCTTTTTGCAAATTTAATAAACACTTCCACCCCATTCTCATATTCTTCAATGGTTCTTGAAGTATTCATCTAACTATGATCCATTTTATTAATGCCTAAGTGATTTCCAACAACATTCAATTTTAGAACAATTGTCAAGGAAAGACATGTGGATATAGGTAAAGGAAGGGATTACCTTTTACTCAATTTTAAAAAAATTCCGGTAGCATTCTTCCTTAAAAGTAAGACATCCCAAAATTTTAACAATAACCCAATTCATCAAACATTTCATAGATATGTCAAAGCTTGCACCAGATAAGCAAACTTAATCTTTCAAATCTCAATTAGACATCTTTTCATCATCATCATCATCATCATGAAGTCATAAATCTTCCATATTCAATCAGAAGACAACATTCAACTTAAAGAATCAAACCATCATCCTTTGGTTATACCCTCTCCCAACCCATCAATAACTACGCCTTTAAGAAATTAATTTACCCTTCTAAACTCCCTTAAGTCATTTAGCAACAATTTTCAATAACCCAACATAGGATTATAACCATCAAGAATTTCAAATATACTTGGGTAAACTAAATTCTTATTTAAATCTTAATTCATATTTGCACCCATTCTTATAAAATCTTAAACTTATAGCTATTACCAATAAGAGTATAATATATTGTCCATCAAATCTACTTAGCACACTTGAAGAAGTAAGCAAAGCAAGTTCCTCAGTTAATCTAACACCTACAATTTCTCAATCACTCATTTGATCAAACACTTTATGGGCATTTATAATAACTCATAAAACAAACATTCAAGTACATAATCTACCATCAAATAATAACATTTTAAGCATCAATGAGATCTCATAAAATTCCTAACTCTTTTTTTCTTTGAAATCTCATGATCTACCATCAAACAATAACTATTCCATAAAGATAGAGGGACAATGATTATGAACTAGAATATGAGCTTAGAAAAAGATTCATACCAATGTAATAAACAATGATCCAGAGATCTTCAAAGGGAATCTTCAAGAAGTATAAAAAAAAAAAAAAAGCTCCAAAATCAGCTCAACTTAGGGATTTTGTTTGAAAAAACGCCTCAAGGAAGACACTCACCTTGGGAAAAAGAGGCAAATGCGACAGGAGACTATTGCATAGATGACACGATTATGGACTGCTGAAGGATGAGGCAAGAATGAAGCTTGGTGTGATTCTGAGTGGTGGCACAATTCTGAACTGTCGGAGGAAGAGGTAAAAACGACAAATCTACGAGAGGGAGGGGAGGAGCCAAGAGAGGAAGAACTGATTTTGCACGCTATGAGTCGAGTGAGGTGGCTGCTATGAGTCGAAGAACACGCTGCTCTACATTTAGGTTTTTAAAAACCTTTAGGCATCTGTTTTATCAAAAACAGACTTTGAAAGTAGTTTCAATGTCTGTTTTCAGAAATAGATCTATTTCCTTAAAACAGATGTTGAAACTGTCTCTCAACGGCTGTTCCCATAAAGAGACGTTGAAAATCAATATTTCAATGTTTGTTTTTCAAAAAAACAGCATTGAAAGGAAAGAGATAATTACAAAAATACTATCGCATAGTTTGTAACTTTTATTTTTGAAAAACAGACCTTAATCATGAAATTAAAAGCCTTTTCTGTAGAAGTTAAAAAGAAGCTATAGCACTTTGTAAAGCGATACATAATGTATTTTTATTTTTTAAGAAAATACTTGTTGTAGCACTTTCTTGGAAAAGTGATACAATAAGTCTATGACTTGCTGTAGCGCTTTGTCAAATACAATATTCATCTTTTGTAGCGCTTCCTTCGCAAAACATTACAAAAGATGATTTTTCTAAAAAAAAAAATGTAAGGGCATTTGGAATGAATCACCTCCAGTAATCAGTGCTTGTGCTTCAAATAAATTCGAATTACACATTTCTATCTCCAGCCATACTGCTATATCTAAGACTAAAACTATATTTTCCGGACCTAAAACCAATGTTTTAGAAAATTGTACTAACCTCTCCCTCATGCACTTCAAGTTTCAAACCATACCCTCTGAACCATAATTTGACCACATTAACACATTATTTACCATAGTTGCCCACATTTCACCTGTTCTTCAGTTCTGTGAGTTGCCATTAAAATATTCAAACAGAATATCAACAAATTATTCAAAAATATTGATCATAAAAACACTGACGACTACTATTTTTAGAGAATTACCTGGTCCACCCACAATACAGTGCAGGCATCACTCTGCAGCAAATCTGAGAGCTAAGAACCTAAAAAACCCAATTAAACCTATTAACTACATGATAAATGACATCAAGTCAGGAATAAAAACGGTTCGCCCCAATGTCATTTCATATTTAAGTCACTAATAATTTTTTGCCTTTATATTTAAGTCACTAATCAAAGTATCCTTTCTACGTTCCTTCAAATTTTTATATCACAAGCTTTCCAAGGTAAATGCAGTCTTTGCCAATAATAAACAAACATCCTTGCAAACACCTTCTTCTAAGTCAATGCTAACTTTGGTATTTTTCCGGATGCTTGTTCTGCATACGGAGAAGATATAATCTCCATAGCATTTAACCCAGCATTCTCAGCCAGAGTTGCAGGAATCATTTCAAAACTCTCAGCAAATTTGGCTATAGCATACTGGTCCAATCTGCAGAGCCGTTGAAAATGTAATACGCCCTATTGATGCAGCAAGTAACTAATTCACTTTAAACAATATTAAAGTCAAGAAATATTTCAAGATTTACCTTGTTCTTTTGTTGATAAAGTACTGCACATTGAAGAAAGTTATGCTTCTTTTTCTTTAAAATCCTGTTAGTCATGATAATACTCTACAGCAATTTTATTTTCAACTTCAGGGATAGAAATATCATCTTGTGCCTTTAGTAATGCCTTGTTCAAAGATTTTATAGTTTCAGTTGAATGTTAAATACTTTATTAAAATAATAATATTATATCCTTTTGTTTATCCAAATGGTATCTAGATATATTATTTATTGATCATATAAATGATATATTAGTTAATTATTTTGATCAAATTAAATATTCTAGATATTATTTAATTTTCTGAATATTATCAAATTACTTTAAATATTATTAGTCTAATATATTTTGGATAAAAATATCTCTTGATTATGTCATGCACGTGATTTGGATAGAGATTTGATTAAGAGCTACCTGCTTGGCCGGTAAGCTATTCAAGCCTTAATGGAAGGCTATAAATAGCATGAGCCAGGTTAAAGTGGATATAAGTTTTACTCACCTATTGAGAGTTCTCTGATGAGTGATTGCTATTCCAAATCATTATTGTGCCTCATCTTCTTGTCAGAAAAAGCCCTGACCTATACTCTTCTAAATCTTCCTTATTCTCTATAGTGTTTAAGTTGTAACATACTACAAGCAGAATTACTATGGTTAAAGGTACTTGATATAAAGTCTTCCTCTAACACACTTTATTTTAGAATTCATATGATGTATTTAGGAATCATTGTGTTTATTCCTACATATGATATTAGAGCTGGTCGATTCTGCCTGTCTTATGCATGTTATATTATTTTGCCTTTCCCATTCCTTAATAAATAACATGATATTTGAATGATGCAAGGTTTTGCTATTAATTTTTTGAGACTTTTGGTTATATTGTATCAATGATTATTGTTCTTAATTGCTCTTAACCTGCTAATCAATTGGATTTTGTTTTCTCCTTTCGGAAGCAATTATAAACTATGTTCTAGAGAGATATCCTTTTAAGGTCTGATGCATATGTCACTACAAAAAAAAGTGATTTAGTAACGGTTAAAAATGGGAATTAGTAGCGGTTTAAACCGCTACAAACAACATTAGTAGCGGTTACCAGAACCGCTACTAAATCGTATATTGCAAGCAGTTTTGTAGCGGTTATATAAAACCGCTACTCAATCAAAAATAACCGCTACATCCTTTGTAGCGGTTCAATCCAACCGCTACAACACCCTCATGAATGAAATTTTTTTCAGAGATATTTGTAGCGGTTATATAACCGCTACAAATATAAAAAATTGAAATTTTGAGGCGAAAAAAAAATGACATTTTTTTATTTTGTAGCGGTTAACAAACCGCTACTAATTTTGAATTTCATGAAATTTGTAGCGATTATTAAAACCGCTACTAATTTCATGAAATTCAAAATTAGTGCCAAAAAATTAAATTTGAGTTTTAAAAAGGCGCGTTATTTAGTAGCGGTTTAATAACCGCTACAAATATTTAAAATTTTTTTACAAAATATACAATCATTTGTTTATGTTTTTTTAATATTAAATTAAATATTTTATTTTGTTATTATTTTATCTATTTTAATTAGCTTATTATTCAATAGTTTAACTTATTAATAAATTAAAAGGAAAAATGTAATTTAATTGGATTAGTATAAAATTTATATTAATATTATTATTAAGGATATGTAGGTAATAAGGAATTATTATGTTGTTTAATATAATGTAATTGTGTATGAAAAATAGATGAAAATGAGATACAGCTCTGAAATATGTGGGGGGGAAATGGTTAGAATAAATTTTATAGAAAGGAAAGAAGTATTGTAAAAAAAATTAAAAATCTTGTTACCATATTTGATCGTATTATTCAGATCCTCTACTCATACGAAAGAAGTTGTAAATGAGAGAAAATGAAAGAAAGGTAAGGTGAAAAGAAATTGGGGGAGAGTTTGAAATGAGTTGTGGTAAGGGTATTTATAGGGATCCACGTACTATTTGTACTGGTTAATGTATCCATTTTATAGCGGTTATTTGTACTTTTGTAGCGGTTTAATATTTATAGTGATCCACGTACTATTTGTAGCGGTTAATGTCTCCATTTTGTAGCGGTTATTCATTTAGTAGCGGTTGATATTATATTTGTAGCGGTTCAATAACCGCTACAAATATTATTTTTTTTTAAAAAAAATTACGTTTTATTTTTAAAAAAATTTTGCATTTTTTTTAAATACAAAAGCATAATTTGAATTTGATTACTCGTCGTAGCCATCCCTACAGAAATTTTGTAGAAAAATTATTGTTATGGATGTATTATTAAATTTAAAAAATTTAATTCAAATGACGTGGACTTAAAAAAACTCACCACAGTAGAGGTAAATTGTCATCGCCTTCAGGGAAGTAGTTTTCAAAATTAGCTGGCTAAAATGGCTCACTCTCGTAGGCGATGTTATCGCCTTCACCCATGTCGTAAAGGTCTCTTGGCTTTAAATGAACAACCATGTGCCAATCCCTATGCCTCTCGTCCTCGACATAATAAACCTGATGTGCCTCTAAAGCTAGAATATATGGCTCATCATCTTGAGAAATACCAGTATGAATCGGCCGTGAGAAATTGACTGATGTGATCCCTAAGTCGTCAGTTGTCAGTCCCCGACAAGTAGTGGTATTTGCCCACAAACACTTGAACAGCGTCACAGTGAAATGACCTTGATAATTAAGTTCGACCAGATTAAGAAGCTTGCCATAGTAAGGGACGCCTCCGAACTACATGTTGGTGTCACTGCTGCTCGCATAACTCCTTGTCCCAAATGTGCCATAAACACCCGAATTCTGTGGATGGGCTGGTCAATGCCCTCATTCCACGGCACTATAACTCGCAGGGTCCGGTCCATACTATTCACCCCGGCCACGTCTAACCTCCTCGTTGAAACGTTCCCCTGCTCATCTGCACAGTTTACCGCCGTTAGATAAATTGTAATTCAAAGTTAACATTTCAAATTTAAATAAATAATTTACTAAATTAAAAAAATAATTTACCTTGGACCTGCACCTCAAACCCAGTGGACCGCGAAGACGACCCTCATGGGTTGCTCTGCTCCCAAGCGTCCTCCTCATCGAGGAACTGCTCCATCTCCCTGAACCCAATCAGGATCTCGAACTCCTCCTCGTTGAGGTAGTCCTCGACGCTAATATCTGGCCCCCCAACCTCAGGCACCTCTGGTGCGGTCGTCTCCTGTGGGATCGTCTACGGTGCCTGTGGTGGGGCCAACTCCTGTGGGGGGATTGGCTGAGATGCCATGGTCACCCTATCTCCGCGCTGCCCCCTCCCTCTGCCCCCTGCTCGGCTGCTGCCACCCCGTAAAATCGGTCTGGGGACCTCAAGGGCCTTCCCATTATCCTGTCCTGAAGCCATATCAACTATAAAAATAAAAAATAAAAAAAATTTAGTCACATTATTATTCAAAAATCTAATAAAAATACAAATAAAATACGTGTTATATACGTACCTCAGGTGCAAATACTGAGAAATACTGTAGCAAAAACTCCTACACAGACGTCTGAACGCTCAAATCTTGAAGAAACCACTCAGAGTAACCCCAGGAAACAAAATGAGCAAACGGAGAAATGAGGGAGGCGGTGGTTTAAATAGGCTAGATATTAGTAGCGGTTATTCCAATAACCGCTACCATAACCGCTACAAATCACTCACATTGCCTTAAATTTGTAGCGGTTCTACAATAACCGCTACAAATTACAAAAACCTTTGAAATTCTGTAGCGGTTATTGCCCAGAACCTCTACAAAAGTGGAGACTCCTGAAATTCTGTAGCGGTTATATCCCTATAACAGCTACAAATAGCTGACGTTTGGTATTTTGTAGCAGTTTGGTTGCTGTAACCGCTATAAATAACCGCTACACTATTTATTGTAGTGGTTTCTGTGTATTAACCGTTACTAATTAACCACTACAAGTTTTGGTGGGAATTTCGCGCCAAATTTCTAGCAGTTTTGGCTACCAAACCGCTACAAAAAAACACTGCTAATATGTCGCGTCACTTAGCGCGTAGCTTGCCGCTACAATTTTGTAGCGGTTTAGGTTAAAACCGCTACAAATACTATAATTTGTAGCGGTTATATAAAACCGCTACAATTGCACCGCTACAGAATACCATTTTTTCTGTAGTGTGTTTGGCATTTTAAAATATATCTATATATATGCTCTGGTTGTTCTTGATCTGTAATCATTTTGATAAAGGATTTTAAGATTGGTTTTCTGAATGCATGTTTTGATTCTCAAATGTAAGTTTGGGTTTCTCATTCTTGAATAACCGTCATCGCATTGTTCATGATTTTGTTTAGAATCTTTGCTCAATCTTGATGCATATCTGTTAATGACCTTGCATGCTTATTCTAGAGTGTTTTTGGTGATCGCCGCTAGCGAAATCATGGCTTTCCAAAGGCTGGAGTTGCCGGAAAAGGCCAATTGCGTCTGCAGGTTCCGCAGCTGGTTTTCGGGTCTCACGTAGGTTACACAGGTGAGGTAGGTCAGGCCTGGTCTGGGGATCCAGGTAGGTGAAGAAGACACTTGAAACTACGTCATCCTGGGGCACTAATGAAATGCACCGTTTCACTTATTAAGCGTGACTGGGCTCACGTGTTGGTCGGAAACTCGTTTCGGCCTTGTTGGATCTCTGTTTCTTTATCATTTCTTTTTTTTTTGCTACAATTTATTTTTTCTTTTATATAATTCTATTTTATTTCAATTACTAGGCTTCAGGTTTTGGGCCTTTATTCTGCATTATGTTAGTTTCTGTTTTCGTCCACGCAATATTTTTTGGGCTTATGAAAATTTTTGTTTTTCTACTTTCAAATGATTAATTCATCTGGGCCTTTTGGAAATTGTTGGGATTTTGGGAAATTGCCTGAATTATTTTTCGTTCGGGCCTAGGTTTTTTTTTTTAAAGAGTAATTTTTTGGGGTTTGTTCTCTAGGCCGGTGGTTTACTTGGGCAAAAAAAAACGGCTGCTGGTTTACTTATTTGGTTAACTTCTGGACCTTAATTATGGGCTTTATTTGTGCCATTTGCTTTATTTTCTCAGAAAATGTTGAAGCTAAACAAGTGTTGTTTCAAAGTTATTATTCTCATTACTCATTTAACACTTTTGTTTCTTCTTCTACATGTACCATTTTAACTGCTTAAATTTATCTATTTTTTACTTGAAAAAATTCTATAAATTCTTTTGAGAATTATTTAAATTGTCTAAATGTTTATATTGTTGATTTTGGACATTTATACAGTTGTTGGATTTTGTGAATATTTTGAGCTAAAACATGTTGAAGACATTTCAAAGCAATTCCAAAGTACATGAAATAGTGGGAGAGTTTCAATTGTCTAGTTACAATTGTTGATTAGACTAACTATTTAAATTTACATTAGGTTATTGGTGCATATTTATGTTTTATATGCATATGATATTTATGATTAGCATGCTTGTTTTCTGGGGAATAGACACAACATCCTTTATTTTGTTGCATACATATTTTCAATCATATATGGCATTATAGAATATTATTTTTTAATTAATTATGAAATTATAATTTATCATTGCCCATGATAGATAATTATAACTGCATATTTAGTTAGGATGAAATAGAATGTCATTGTATTTTCTAAGTAGCCTACAAGTATTAGAGAATATAATTGCATTCTACACTCATCAATTTGAGACAAATACATGCTATGTTAGCATTCTTTGGCCATAGATAGATAATAATTGAATTTGATTCAAAACTAATGTGTGAGAGTATTTGTAATTTTCCAATTTATGTGACCACTCATAGGATTGTTACCAATGTCAATAACAAAAGGATCTTGGATGGTACTAATTATCCATATTGGAAAGATAGCATTTTATTGGAATTTGGCTGTATGGATCTAGATCCACTAGTACAAAAAAGGTGTTTTAGACCGGCCCATTTAAACCGGTTGTAATGGATACAGGTCTAAAAGAAATGCGCGGTAGCATTTTCGTTATTATAAACAAGTTGGGAGACCGGTTATTATAATAACCGGTCTAAAAAAGATTATTTAGACCGGTTCTATTCTAACCAGTCTAAAAAAATTAGGGATTTTATTTTTTAGACCGGTTACTGAGAGAACCGGTCTAAAATCCGGTTAAGAGGATAACCGGTCTAAAAAAAAGGTTTTTAAGACCGGTTGCCTAACAACCGGTCTTAAAAGTACTTTTAAGACAGGTTGCCTAGCAACCGGGTTGCCTAGCAACCGGTCTTAAAAACCTTTTTTTGGGACCGGTTATCCTCTTAACCGGTCTAAAAAATGTTCTTAATTTACTTTCGCGCCGTGCCTCAGCTCACACTCCCGCCTCTTCCATTCTGAAATCGATCCCTTCCATTCTGAATCACCCAAGCAACTTTGTTCCCAATCTTTTCTCTCCTCAGCGCGAGTCCCCATCCCTTACCTTATCCCATTCTGAATCGAGTCCGTCGTCGCTCTTCGGCCACTGTACTGTCATACATTGCTTCAACTGCTCGTGGTTGTCGTGGGTGCTGTCGTCCCTGCTTATTCATTGCATTTATGGGACATCTTCGTCTTCAATTTCTTTTTTGAGGTATGCTTCATCCTCCTCTACATTTTCCCCTTTACAATTACTATATAGAAGCTGTACTACTTCCAGATTTGGTCATCGGCCTAGGCTAGCAATGTTCTGGTGTGTTTGGTGTTTAAACAGTAGCTTAATATAAATTTTCTGGTGTGTTTGGTGTTTAAATCCCTCTCAAAAAAGGAGAAAACACCATTATGTTCCTCCTCTGTTCTATTGTTGAATGTGAATGCACATTAGGTGTTTGATAAAATGTTTGAAAGGAGAAATTAAGGACATTTATATTCGGTATAAGTTGTCATGTCCGTGAGGTTTGCGATTGTTTGTAAGCTAAGCTTCAAGTTCATATCTAGTTTGCTTCTGTTGGACCTTCTTTTTTCCCCTCGTCCCATTTTGTGTATTGCTCGTCTAACTGGTTTGCTTTTGAAAGGGGTTTTCTTATTTTTATGTTAAAAGTATCATACCAATCTGGTGTGTGAGCTTTTATGTTGTGAATTGGCTTGCTGATAGCAGTAGATGTGTTGCTGAGCGTGCCTTTGCTTGAAATTATTACACCTTCGGATCTTGGACAAGTTAAATTTTTACCAGCCGAGGCTTCGGGATGTCAATGTATGTATGAAACAATTGCATATTTTTGTTAACGTATAACTATTTAATATCTTTTCTTGAGCTTCCTGTCAGTTCATGGGAGTATGTCACTATGTTTGAGCGCCATACCTTAACTTTCAATTTGAAATTGCTAGTGGAATGGTTTTCTCTAATTTCATGAAGGTTGAAACTGAAAGGAATGAACTCAAGCGCATTTTTGAAGTGTTTTCTGTCAGGTTTTTCAATATAACAGTGACACGGGTAGGAACTTTTCTTAACTAGTCAATAATGTGGTGTTGAGTTATAAAAGTTGCTGTGGGTTATATTTTTATTTTTATTTAAAGAGCTTAAAAGTAAACAACAACGGGGCTTTACCCATGAGTAGTTACTTTGCATGAATGGAATGAAAAGAAAAGAGAAGAAATAATCTTTATGCAAAACTCTATTGTCTCGTGAGATTATTGTGTGAATGGTAAGGAATCACCAAAATAAGGTAGCTGCAGACGGGAAAGAGTAATTTGAACTATAAATATCCCATTTACTGTTATTCTTCATGTTACGTTTCCTCTCTGCTTTCTCTAGCCCAATGATTCTGAGATGAAGTTAAAAAAACTGGATCCTTTTGATCTGTACTGGCATTTGAATGGCATATATGCATATCAAAATACACCGGACTTGTCCGGGAGAGCTAGACGATGTGGTGAAGCTGCTGGAAGAAGCAATGGGTTCAGTGACCGTTGGTCAAATCGGTCAGACAGTGATTATATACAGGCCTAGTCTCACCAAATTGAAGGCAGAAGAGAAGAAGAAACAAGCTCGAAAAGTGTTTCTTAGAAAACAGCTAAAGCCAAAACTGGTAATCAAGTTAAGGGCTTAGTTTTCATTTTCCTATTTACACTTGTCCCTTTATGACATTTCCCTAATAGCATAATGATTTTTTGCAATGATATATATATATTTATTGATGGATGGAAGTATACATATGCAAATATGTGTGTGTGTATGTGTGTATTGATTGATGAAAGGCTTGTTGTAGATCACGAGCAGGGCTTAGGCTTTTCATTATTTCTGTTTGAGTAATGAATTCTTCATTCTTTTATGAAAAAAATGGTATTTCAAATTGTAACAATATCATATGGAGATTTATATATAGTTTTGAAATCAGCGATGAGATGTACATCAGAGCATGTGTATTGAATTATTATTTGCGAAGATAGAAAGTAATATTTTCTTATCATCATAAATGAAAGAGCGTACGTGGATTTTTTCTTTTAGGCATCCGATCCTAGGGGAAGTTTAATTAAGGATAAAATAGGACAGATAAAATTAGTTAATATAGCTAGAGGCAAAAAGGTGATCACCCTCAAAATCCACATAAGAAGACCAACATTGAAACGGCCAAAATTAATCATACTTGAGTTTATGAGGAAAATTACAATTCACTCACAACGTACAAGATATGAGACTCATCCTTTGATTTCGATAGGGTTATTCTTAGCTCTCTCTCAACTCTCAATGTCTTTTAAACTAGTGAACATGCGGTACGATTCTTCAATATGATTAGTTACATTAATCTAATTATTTGCTTGCAAGTGCTGGATCTAGCGGGACTATTTACAGTTGTTTTATTAAAAAACTTGTTTTATGTTTTTGTGTACTACTTTTGGACCCATTATGATGAATAAAATATAGGAACATAAATAATTGGGAAGGATAGGAATATATCATATATATAGGTAATGATCCGGGTGCTATATTAATCATTATTGGTTTTTTGGCCATTCACATTCAATATGCATGAATGGGGTTGAGATCTAACTTCTTCAACCCCATTCATATAAATTTGTGGCCAAAATGTTTCTTATATTTCAAATAAGTAAAAAAGTTAACACTCTTGTTTATGCTTGAAGAAAAAAGATGACCCATTCTCATCATACTCCTACCTTTTCCAGGGGAAAAAGTAGAAAACAAAAAAAAAGGTGTTGGAATATATGGATCGTAGTTAGATACAAGCTAAACGGACGAGTGTTGAATATGATGTTGGGGTGAGGGTTTTTTAAACTTTGCAAAAAGAAATGCCGATGATGATAGTGGGATGCTTATTGCCCTTGTGTAAAATGTTTGAATGAGAAGCGATTAAATGATGTAGATATATATACACATTTAGTTTGTGAAGGGTTTTGTAAGGCGTATGTAGTATGGGTATGCCATGGTGAACAATTAGAAATGCCAAGTGCATCTCAATAGGGGGAAGTGACTTGTGATGATAATGACACGGATATGGATGATCGGATAGAGGATATTATTCGTGATGTAGGAGAAGAGGCTTTTGAACAATCACATGCATATGGTAATATGTGCAGTGATGCTGAGAAACCGCTGTACCCGGGGTGTAAAAAATACCAATTGCTGAATGCTGTATTGAAATTGGTAAGCTTGAAAGCATGGCATGGATGGAGAGACAAGAGTTTTTCAGAAACGCTTGAGGCCTTTAAAGATATGCTTCTTGATGATAATGTGTTGCCTTGTCAATACTATGATGCTAAGAAAATACTGTGTCCACTAGGGATGAAGTATAAAAAGATCCATGCTTGCCCTAATGATTGCATATTGTATAGAAAAGATCATGAAGAGAAGGAGCAATGTCCAATATGTGAAACTCCGAGGTATAAATCAAATAAGGGCCCTGCAAAAGTGTTGTGGTATCTTCCAATCATTCCAAGGTTCAAGCGCCTGTTTGCCAATGAAATTGATGCCAAAAATTTGAGATGGCATAAGATGAGAGGATTTCTGATGGAAAGCTTCGACATCCAGCTGATTCTTCTCAATGGCAGAAAATCGATCAATTATTTCCTAGCTTCGGTGAAGAACCTAGGAATCTCAGGCTTGGGCTTAGCACAGATGGCATGAATCCTTATGGTAGCCTAAGCAGTATACATAGTTCATGGTTTGTTCTGTTGGTAATTTACAACTTATCTCCTTTGTTATGTATGAAACGAAAGTACATTATGCTGTCTATGTTGATTTCAGGACCAAAGCAACCCGGAAATGACATAGATGTTTACCTAGAACCCTTGATCAAAGACTTGAAAGAGTTGTAGGATAAAGGTGTCGATGTTTTTTATGCGAACAAGAAGGAGACTTTTAATATGCGAGCAATGATCTTTTGTACTATAAATGACTTCCCTGCATATGGGAACTTGTCAGGATATAGCGTTAAAGGCCACAAAGCTTGTCCGATATGTGAAGAAGGCACATGCTACCATCAACTTCAACATGGAAGAAAGACGGTTTACCTTGGCCATAGGCGATTTCTTAGATAAAGCCACCCTTATCGTAGATTAAAAAAAGATTTTTTCGGTGGCCAAGAGTTTAAAGATGCCCCAGAGGCATTGACTGGGGAGAAAATTTATGAAAAGGTGAAAAATATCAATACTATGTTTGGTAAGTCATCAAAGAGTAGAAATGAGAAAAATATATGGATAAAAGGTCCGTCTTCTTCAATCTTCCATATTGGCGCAATCTTGACGTCAAACACTGTATTGATTTCATTCATGTGGAGAAGAACGTATGTGATAGTATTGTTGGGACACTGCTCAACATACAAGGAAGTTCTAAGGATGGCGTGAAGGCAATATTAGACTTGCAAGAAATGGGAATACGAGAAGATTTACATCCAAGGCCATATGGTAATAGAACTCTTTGTCCTCCAGCTGCTCATACTTTGTCTAAGGATGAGAAAAAAAGCTTTTGTGAGTATTTGCATGGCGCTAAAGTTCCCTCAGGGTATTCTTCAAATTTTAAAAAGCTTGTATCGATGAAAGACTGAAGTTAATAGGGCTAAAGTCTCATGATTGTCGTGTCTTAATGCAACAACTACTCCCAGTAGCTATTCGAGGCATTGCCGAATATGATCTTCAACACATATTGACTAGACTTTGTTTCTTCTTTAATGCCATTTGTTGTAAAGTCATTGACACGGAAAGATTGGAGGAATTGGAAAATGAAGGATATATGATCTTGTACCAGCTTGAGAAGCTTTTTCTTCCTTCCTTTTTTGACATCATGGTACACTTGATTGTTCATCTAGTGAGGGAGATAAAGTTGTGTGGCCCTATCTATTTCCGGTGGATGTACCCAATCGAAAGAACTATGAAAATACTAAAAGGGTATGTGAAGAACCCCAACCAGCCTGAAGCATCTATTGTTCAAAAATATGTTTCTGAAGAAGCTATGGAATTTTGTCAACATTATTTGTCAAATGTACGACATATTGGCCTTCCTAAACGTCATGATCAAGAAGGGGGTAGACGCGGGGCAACAGTAAAGAGTATAGATGCTGATGAATTGCAACAAATCCACTTGTACATCTTGAACAATGTTGATGAAGTTCAATATTACATGAATGCCCATAAAGAAATTGTACAGAAACAAAATAGTCGAATGACTGAACAAAGGTTAATTAGGGAGCATAACAGAACTTTCGCACATTGGTTCAAACAAAAGGTTGAAGAAGAAGAATGTGTTTCTGATACAATAAATTAGTTAGCACATGGTCTTGAAGTTGATGTCATAAGTTGGACTTCATTTGTGATCAACGATTATACATTTTACACAAAGTCCCTAGATGATAAGAGCACCGTCTAGAATAGTAGTGTTGTATTAGTGGCTGAATCTATGCACTTCTCTAGTTCGAAAGATAAGAACCCTACATTGGCTGCCATACCTTATTATGTGGTGATTGAAGAGATTTGGGTGGTTGACTATGGTAAAATTAGATTTCCCATTTCAAATACAAGTGGGTTGATGTTAATAATGGTGTGAAGATCGATAGGTTAGGATTTACATTAATAGATCTGAGTAGTAGAAGTTTTGGAAATGAACCTTTCATTATGGCAGATCAGGCGCAACAAGTGTTCTATATCACTGATCAGGCAAATAAAATGTGGTCTGTAGCTCTCCAAGGAAAAAGGGTCGTTGATATTGACGAGAAAAGTCACTCAAATTATAATCTTCTTGAAGATCGATAGGTTAGGATTTACATTAATAGATCTGAATAGTAGAAGTTTTGGAGATGAATCTTTCATTATGGCAGATTAGGCGCAACAAGTGTTCTATATCACTGATCAGGCAAATAAAATGTGGTCTGTAGCTCTCCAAGGAAAAAGGGTCGTTGATATTGACGAGAAAAGTCACTCAAATTATGATCTTCTTGAGACTCCTTCTTTTTCTAGGGGTCTACCAGAACTGAACGAAGAAGATAAAGCAGATAATGCGCACGGCACAAGAAATGATCATCACAAGGGAATATAGGAGGATATCTCTTTATGATACTACTTTGAACTTAACTAACTAAAGTAATTATGATTATGATTTATATCCGAAGAATATGTTTAGTTATTTTATCGATATAGTCTTCACATGTCATAGCTTAGGATTTATCTTTCTTTGTTGTCGTTACAGGAAAATGACTAATCCCCAACGTCCTAGTATAGAGGATCATCCACCTACTACACCTCTGAGTCAGCCACCTAGTGCTCATGATAGTCAGCCACCTAGTGCTCAGGAGAGTCAGCCAGCTAGTGTTAATCAAGGCGAGCCTAGTAATGCTCGGAGCCAGGGTCATAGTGAGCGTAGTAGCCAGTCTGTACGGAGGGGTAGACGTGGCACATGGTTAACAGATGTCTCCCTCAGTCGGAGTGCAGGCCAAAAGATACCGATTGAGTTTGATAGATATTGGAAACCAATCAGGCCTAATACACAACGATATAGGAGTTTTGTCTGCCTCCTTGCACCCAACAAGCCGAGCATCTTGACAGAGGAGTGGAGAAATGTCGATGTAAAGGTGAAGCAACATATTTGGGACACTATCCAAGTATACAATTATCTTCTGTATGTAATTAATTATTATCAAATGTCACAAATTTGTCACTTACTCCTTCAATGCATGCATTCCAGCTCACCTACGACGTTCCTCAGAGTGAAATCTTGTACAACAAGACAATGACGTATTGTTATGAGCACTGGAGCAAGTTTAAGACAAGTCTGACCAACAATTATATTCATATCGAGGTGAAAGATGGTCAGCCTCGTCCTAATCGATGTGACCAGTATACATTTCTTGATCAAGCGACTTGGCAAGCATTTGTTAGGCTTCGAACTACTCCAGAATCTTTGGTTAGTTGACTTATTTTTTGTTTTATTTACTTAGCAATTTTCTTAATTGATTATAACACTTTCCTTTTCTATCATTTCTTATTCGCAGGCAAAAAGACAAAAAGTAAAAGAGAGTGGTAGAAAGAATGATTGCCCTCATACAATGTCTCGTGGGGGTTATGCAAAGGCTGAAAGAGACTTGTTGGCGGCCAAACGGAAGAAATTGGAAGAAGCATCTCAATCCGATCCTTCTATTCTTCTTTCTCTACCATCTCCGATTCGTCGAGAAGAAAAATGGATGTTTGCCCACCAAAAGAGGAGTGGGTCTTATACGAGTGAACAATCCCGTATAGTAGGTGAAAGAATTGTAAGTATATATCGTTGCTGTTTTTAATTACATAAGAAACATACATCATTACTTATGTTTGTTATTTTGTATTATCTTACAGGAGGAACTTAGAAAAAAACAAAAGGAGGGATCTTTTAAGTCAGAGGCAAGGAATGATATTCTAACTATTGCTACTGGCAAACATGAGCATCCAAGTCGTGTCAGGGGAGTTGGAGGAGGGGTAGGGATACGGGATTACTTTGGAGCCCCCATACACCATTCCTCAAACATTGTGACTAGGGAGGAATTGGAGACTATGTTGGCCACTGCGAGAGCAGAAGCAAAGGCCGAGGCTGAAGCATCATTTGATGTGCTATTAGAGACCCGGTTGAGCAAGATGAAAGAGGAAATGATAGTGTTTATGAGCTCAAGACAAGATACCAGTGCTCCCCAGCCACAATCTCTTGATCCTAATAAGCAGAGCACTAAAGGGAGTTGTTGTAACATCAGGCAGTCATCAGAGGGTCCAGCAGGAGAAATTACTGAGCCTTGTGACATTTTTGTCGAGGATCCTCTGAGATGGTTAGTTGCACGGGGTAGTGTGCATAACCTCGAATCAACTGACCACCACCAACAAATGCAAGCTGATCAAGTCTAAGTGTCAGTTGACGAGGTGATCATTGCAGATGCACTTGTCCCTATCCCTTCTGATGAATTCAAAATCGTAAGCGATCTCCTAGGTATGTTTATCTTGTAGCCAAAGAACCTTGTTTCTATTCGAGCTGAGGAAAGTCCGATCAAAGCCCCATTAAGTCCAGCTCCCTTCACTCAAGAAGTTTCACAGCCTCCATTGAATATTATGCAACAAGTGATTCTGATGGCATTTGATACATCCTTTCAAACAAGAGATTGGCCTACAGATTCAGTTGTTGGCAAGTCAGGGGCGACATGCTATCTTGAGAGGGATGATTTGATGTCCCTGGTGTAACACCCTAAATTTTGAGACTTGAGGCTAGAGAATAAGCCTGAGATAAGTGGACTGCTAAGCCCTAGTTTAGCAAGATCCCAAATTATGATTAAGAGATAATGACTCTAAAAGTGGATGTGGTTAGTGATAAATAAACCCTTTTGGAGATTATGGTATGATTTGGCACCCGATGTGATTCGTATGTGTTCTGAGCAGCGTCGAAACCCTATATTTGAGTTCAATTATGGATTAACCTCTAAATTGACTTAAAATAAAGGGGAGGGCACATTGTTAAAGAAAAGGAATGAGAAAATGAGTTTGGTGGTGATTCAATGTGAATTGCCGTAACCATGGGCAAAACGGTAAAGTTACTGACCAATTGATCGGTTACCGAAGAGGAAGCTCCTTGGTAACTCAAAGATCAATGGTTGAGATTGATTTGTATAAAGATTGAAGGGTGGAATCAAGTGTATGTGTGTGTATGTGAGCTCATGGAAGATGGAATAAGATATTGACACTTGGCAAGTTTTGGACCCTTGGATCTTGGTCAAATTGTCAACATATTCCCTCTCTCCTCTCCTCTCTATTTGGACGTTTTTGGGCTCTCCAAAATCTGCATTCACTTCATCTCTTCATCTTCATCTCTCTCTCTCTCTCTCATTCTCCATTTTCGCTTAGCTCAAAGTAGAAAGAGAAAGAAGAAATTCAAGGTATGGTGCTCTAAATGGCCTCTAATGCTTAAACACCTTTCTTTAATGTTGTTCATAGTGATGAGAGCTTCATCTCTATGGTTTTAGATTCTTGATTGGAGGTGTTTGATAGCTTGAGGAAAAGTGGAAAGATGGAGAATCAAGAAATTGGTTTGGGAAAGAGGAAGAGGTGAGCATTTGCTTCCTTTTGATCTAAGTTTTGTGAATTATGGTTGAGTATTGTGAATTGTGAATTGTGAATTTTTCCCTGACTTTATGGTATTTTCGTGTGGAATGTGAATGGTGGAATTGGATGGTGATTTTAGTTGAAAATGGTGTCATGTTGTGGTATTTAGTCATTGGAATTGGTTTGGATTGGATTAGAAACATTGTGTGCAAAGTTTGGAAATTCTGTCCAGTGTAAATTCTGTCTGAGCAGTCTGTTCGTGTGGAGGATTTGACTAGGCAAATGATGTCAGAAAATTATGAAACATTCCAGTCTTAAATTTCACATCCCAAGCTTCAAAATGGACACATAATTTGTGCCATTTCGTTTTGTCTTCTGTGAGTTATAGCTGTCCAAAGTTTGAGGTCAAAAATGAACACTGTTTTGGGACAGTCTTGAGTTTTGGGGAATTCTGTATTTATGTGGTGATTTCCAGTATTGTCCAATATTTTTCCTGTGTAGATGACTTGAATAGCTTTCATTTGGCTTTGGGATCACCTCATTTCGAGTTTTGTGGAATTAGTTATGATTTTTGGAAGTTCAGCCAAGAAACAGAATTTTCTTGGCCGCAGCCAGCGGATTCTAGGCCACAGCCCAAATGTTTCTGAGCAGTTTTTGGCCGCGGCCAGTGGATTTATGGGCCGCGGCCAACCCCCAAAAATCAGCATTTTAGACTTTTAAAAGGTGATCTTTGGTCAAGTGTTTCCCAAGCCTTTAGGCATATGTTTGGGCTTTGATTAGCCACCTAAAGGTTGTGAATGATAACCAACATAAGTGTTTGAGAGTTAAAGAATTGGAAAATGGATTAACCCTATGTCCTTGTTTGGTTATAGGGTTTTGTGTCCTCCCTGATTGTGAGCAACCGGAGCTGGAGCTTATGTGGAAAGAGTGTAGGAAACATATCTCTTCTGCTTGTATTTGATATATGTGTTAGTGTGTTGGTGCATGTCTTAGCTTTGCATAATTATGTGTAATTTGAAGCTATGTTTCAATTTATGCTATGGCCATAGGTATATTGTTCGAAGTATTGAGCTTGCAAATTGTCATTGTGTTATCATGAATTGTGTGATGCAAGCATGTCATGCATTAAACATTTATTGTACGTGCATATTGATATTGTTATCCTACTGAGATTCTCTCGAATCTCACCCTCCCCTATCAACATTGTAGACAGGGATGGAAGAGCGAGGATGGTGCAAGCATTCAAGGATGGTGAAGACTCCTTATAGTATTTGAGTTTGGTAGTTGGTTATCATAGATGTTGGGATAATTATATATGATATGGATGTATATTTGAGTATGTATTCGGATATGTATTCGAGATGTGTATTTGAGAAGACTTTGTGTAATCCCCATATGAGGGCTTGTAGGGGCGAATATGCCCTGTAAGGCTTTGGTTAATAAATGGAACCCGGGAGTTGCCGAGATGATATTGTTGTATACTCTGATATTTGTATAAATGTTATTTATCTTTGTGTAGTAGTTGTATTCGGAATGTAATTGTGAGACCAGGTAAATTAGATTTTGAAAGTTATTTGTGAAAACCCTATCGTGAAGATGGGATTTTAAAATAGTTTTATTTCTTATTGGTCTCTATTTCACTTTAATCACGTATTTCGGATATAATTACGGCAGGGGGTTACACCTGGTAGCTCCTGGACAAAATCTTACGATTGGGATTGTCCAACTGTTCTTAATGTAAGTATCTTCTGCAATTCAAAGTAAATATTTTAAACATTTCACCGTTTCCCTTTGATTTATGTCCTTGCATTATTGTAGGTACATGCATCGTAGGTTGGTCTCCTCTGGAAAAAGCACAAAATTTGGATTCTTATGCCCCCATCAAATCCAAGAGAAAGGGACCACTGCTGCTATCAGACATACATACTTATCAGAAAGGCTTAGTGGAACCAAGACTGAGTGTTTCTTGGCTCCATATGTTCATGGGTAAGAAAAAACTTATATTTTAAACTTACATTTAAGACCGGTTGTAGGGCATAACCGGTCTTAAATTTCACATATTTAAGACCGGTTGTGCCTACAACGGGTCTTAAATTAAATTTTAAGACCGTTTGTTCTTCCAATCGGTCTAAAAAATAAAAGACATTTTAGACCTATTGTAACAAGACCTAATACACAACCGGTCTAAAAAGTCTTTTTTAACCGGTCTAAAAAGTCATTTTTCCATTAGTGATCGTACTTTAAGGGTTCATGAAACTCAAAAACCAGCTGATGACTCAACTGACCGAGATGCAAGAAACTATTATGATAAGTGGGAGTGGTCTAACCGCTTATCTCTTATGCTAATTTAACAAAGGATCCAAAGAAACATTTAAGGTGCTATAGCCGAATGCAAAACTACCAAATAGTACCTGGAAGCTTTGAACAAGCAATTCAAGCTGTCAGATAAAAAAAGGGTGGAACCATCATGTTTGAATTATATACTTTAAGGCTTATAGATACTGGGGGTGTAAGACAACATATAATGAAGATGAGGGACCTCTCCTCTCAACTAAAACCCTTCAATATGGAACCTACTGAGCACTTTTTGGTGTAGTTGATATTAAATTCACTCCTCTTTCATATGATGCTTTCAAGGTCTCATATAACATACATAAGGAAAAATGGACAATAGATGAACTGCTAGCCATATGTATGCAAGAAGAGACTAGAGTGCTAATGAATGGGAAGTCTGCACATAAGGAAGCTCATTTTGCTAAAAGTTCTAAGATTTGTGCTAGAAGGAGGAGCAAGAATGAGAAAAATAAAAACCAAAACAAACTTCAAAATATCGCAACTTTAAACAAGAAGGATGCCAAGTGCTTCTTTTACAAGAAGAAAGGCACATGAAGCATGAATATCTCAAGAGGAAGGCTTAGTTGGAAAAGAAAGGTATGTTTTCATCTTGTGTTGTATTTGAATCTCATGTTACTTTTATTAGCGGTAACACCTGGTGGATTGATACCAGTTCCATGATCCATATATCGAGTACCATGCAGGGCTTTCTAAATATTAGACCTCGACACCCTAATGAGGAAAAAGTCATTTTAGGATGTGGAAGAGGAGATGCTATGAAGGAAGTTGGAACATTAGGATAGTTCTTTCTAATAATTATGTTTTAGATCTTTTTGAAACATGCTATCTTCCCTCTTATAAGAGGAATTTGATTTCTATGTCAAATTCCTTTCGGTTATGTAATAAACATTTGAAAAGATCTTATGAGTTTTAGTAAAGATTCAATTTCAATTGCAGATATTGTTATGATTAATGGTTTATTTAAAATTATTTCTGATTTACCCCAATCTTTATATGTTATGTATGGTATTAAATTGTGACCCCCTACCTTGATAGCCATTAATATGGTTCAAAAATGTGTCACTAAGTTAAATTGGAAACCAACAGATAATTTGAAACTTATTAGAGATCCCGACTTCAAGATAGGATTCAGCCTTGTGATAAAGTGGGTTTTCACAAACTTTTTCAAAGTTTGTTTAATACGGTGCCACAACCATTTTTCGAATATATTTGACTTATGCAGTACGGTTCAATTCACAAACATCAAAGTGTATAATAAAATTTTGGAATGACTCTCAGGTTTCCTTTATTCACTAAAAGGATTTTTAGGGCATGTTCACCCGTTTCAGTTCCCATAATGGGGATTACAGACAACTTCACATGTTTTTAACATATACAATATATACAATAATCCCAAAAATATGACAACTAACACAAAAACTTAAAACTCCTAGTTGGGAGCACTAGTCACCTTTTGTCACTTGTTTCTCCTTAGATTCACTTGCCCTAGTTATAGGTTAGTCATTGGAAAGAGTGAGATTCATATAAATCTCAGTAGTAACAATCACTCATATAATATATAATAACAAAGCATGTAAGCAAATAACAAAGCAGCATCACAATAGCATCCATAGCAAAAATCATATTCGAGACTTTTGTCACATAAATGACAACTCTCAAGGCTATATACACAATACTACAACTTTCATTGTATTCACAATAACAACAGCTTTCGCTATATTCATAATAACGACAGCTTTCGTTGTATTCACAATAACGATAGCTATCACAATTGTATTTCCAACAGTATCCACATCCATCACAATTCAATGATAAATACAAACATACAATGCATTATACATGATATAAGAAAAAGAGTCACTACCTTGATCATTCTATTTCTGCTCAGTCACCGGTTTCTTATGCTCAAAGCAGATGTCAAATCCTTTAATCATAATCAAGGGCGATGAGTTATTTCTTATTCAATTCTTAAATCTAGAATACTTAGAGTTAGTTATCATTTGAGACCTTTAGGTGGCAACTAGAAGCCCAAACAAAAGCCTAAAGGGTTGGGGAGAGCTAGACCAGAAACTATCCTTCAAAAAGTCAAAATGCTGAAATTGGGAGTTGGCCGTGGCCAAGGATTCTTTGGCAGTGGCCAAGAATCTTCTGTCTGCGGCCAAGAGCATATCCGACACCTTTTGGCTACAGCCAAGAAAATTCCTGGTTCTTGACTGAACTTCTAAAAATCATAACTAAATTCACAAAAATTGAAAATGGAGTGATTTCAAGTCCTACTTGAAGTTTTTAAGTCCTCTATAGAGGAAAAATATGAACCACTACCATTTACAACCACAAAAATATAGTATCCAATGAATTCCCATACTGTTCTAGAATAACTTCCAGTTTCAACCTCAAACTTTAGAAATACATAACTTTCAGCTCACAAATCAGAATGACACCCATTTTATGTCATTTTAAAGCTTGTTATGTCTACTACAAGATTGGAAGGTTTCAGAATTTTTGAAAACTGTTTACTCATTCAAAACTGACATGCAAACTAGTTACCTTGCATGGAGTTTTCATTAACAACTCTTCCAATTTTTCAACGTATGTTTCCAATGGTCAGAATTCACAACCGGTGCTACTCCCCACATAATTTTTCGCATAGAATCCAATAGAAACATCAAAAGCATCAAATTCACATTCCTTTCACATGTTTTGTTTTGGGCAAAATTTACACACAATTATCACGATTTCCAAACTTTACATTCAAAACTCAATTCAAGTTCATTTATCCAAACTACAATACAAGACACCATTACAATCATCAAAACATCCCAAACTCTCTAAAGCCTAATATACAAGAAAATTAGGGCAAAATTCCACAAATCCAAAGTCTCAATCAATGGCCACAATATATATATATATATATATCAAAGAGCAGCCTTTGCTCACCTCTTCCTTTTTCTTTAGCTTGTACTTTGATTCTCCAACCACTAGTTTTCCTTGAATACACAAAACACCTCCTCTTGAAAATATAAAACCAAAAGAATGAATCTCTTATTAAGATGATCAAGATTAGAGAAGAGGCTTTTAGCATTTGAGGTCAACCTCATAGTTAAAACACAAGAAGAAGATCTCACCTTTTTAAACTTTTCTTTCTCATTCCTCCTTCACCTTGGACATTCCAGAGAGAGAGATGATGATTATGGGATCAGATTTTTGGTTCCCCAATGGCCTCTTGGCCAACTTTGAAGAGAGAGGGAAGAGAAAAAAAAAAGCATTTAAATGTTGACTTGATCCTATGGTGTCCATTGTGCCATATGTCTTTATCTTGGAGCTTCTTTCAAAAAATTCATGCAACCATTAGTTAATCTATCTAATTTCATTAGCCTTTTAGTCATACCTCTTACTCTTTAGTTATTAATGGATCCCTTCTTTGGTTGCTGACTAATTAACCGATAAATTTCTTTTTCCCTGTTTTGCCCCTAACAATGAAAATTTCAATTAGATGGCCACTTAACCCATTATTTAGCTTATTTCCTCCTTCTATGTGTCATTCCCTCTATTTTATTCCAATTTAGGCGTTATCACCATAATTGAGCTTAATATAGGGTTTGAGCATTATCTACTTCTAATTCAGCAATAATTCACATTATATTCTCCAAAAGTGTTCGGCTATATTAATTACATTCACTTTGGAGATAATGAGCCCTTATACACATGTTGGGGCATTACATAAATGAAGTGTCATCAATGAGAATGTGATTATCATGTGGCATAGGATATTGGGACATATATCTACTAAAAGAATCAAGAGGTTAACTAAGGATGGAGTTATTCCATTCAGAAAGCATACCAACAAGTCACCTAAAGGGGCTAGAAGAAGTTTTGAATTACTTGAGTTTATACACAGATATATGTTGTCCTAATTTAACTAAATATTGTCAAAAATATTTCATTACTTTCATCAATGATTACTTATGATTTATGTATGTCCAGATGCTTCAAAAGAAAAGTAAAGCACTAGATGCCTTTAAGGAATATAAGGCTAAAGTAGAAAAACAAACACTACAACAAAACATGGAATTTGTGACGGAATTGAATTCCGTCGGAAAACAGTTTAAAATTTTGTCGAAAAATTTTCCGACGGAATTAGCCACAGAAAATATTCTATAGGAAATTTTGACTTTTGCCACAGAATTTTCAATGGAAAATTCCGTCAAAAATTTCTGACAAAATTTCTGACTGCAATTTCAGACGAAAATTGCAAGGGAATTTGTGATAAAATTGAATTCCATCGAAAATTGAGATAGAAATAAATTCCGTTAGAAATTTCTGTCAGAAATTGTGACGGAATTTGAATTTCGTCGAAAATTTGTTTGTGATGCTATTATTGCCGACAAAATCCATTCCGTAGGAAATTCCGTCTCAAATTCTATCAGAAATTCAGTGTTTTTTTGTAGTGAAATTGGGAAACCAATATAAAGGTGGTGAATACTTTGGTAGGCACACTAGTAAAGGACAAGCACCTGGTCTTTCTGTGGATTTTCTTTAAAAGCCAGGCATAGTTACTTACTATACCATGCGTAGCTCACCTGATATGAATGGTCTAGCTAAAGGAAAAAATAGGACCTTGCTGGATATGGTTAGGAGCATATTGAGTAGCTCCAAATTGCCAATTTCTTTATGGAAGGAAGCACTCATGACAACCATATACATACTTAATAGGGTTGCAATAAAAGTGGTGCCTAAGACACCCTTTGAAATCTGGAGAGAATAGAAACCTAGACTAAATCATGTTAAAGTATAGGGTTATTCTGCAGAAGTAAGAGTATATAATCTACAAGAGAAGAAATTAGATCCTAAGACTATTAAGGCCCATTTCATTGGCTATACTGAATGGTCTAAGGGTTATAAGTTTTATTGCCCTCCACCTTTAAAGAGGTTTATGGAATCTAGGAATGCAAAATTTCTTGAGAGTGATCATTTACAAGATAATTACCTGAAAAGAACCACTAATACTAATGGTTAGAGCTGGGAATCAGGGCTGGCCCTTTTAGGCCCGGAGTCAAAAAAAATTATAGTTTTTCAAGGCTCGGCCCAAGAGCATGCGGGCAAGGGCCAGCCCGCAGGGCCAGAAATTCATTTTCACAATATTTAACTATTTTTCTTATGTTTTTTCCTAAAGAGATATAATTAGTAAATAACAACGATTAAAGTTCTAATTTAACACATAAATGTTGTCAACATTATGGTTTAAACAACACGTCTCATGCAACAAAAAAACACAGTTACTAATGTATAATCAAAGGTAAAATCATGTCCATAAATAACTCATACAAAGGCCAAAGCATAAGAAGGCAAGAAGATAAACACTCTAACCTCTAAGCAACATGAGTATGACGACTATTATTTCCATCTTCTTCGCCACTATCATCAATTTCAAAGACATTTGATTGTGCTTCACTTTGAGTAGTTGGCTCAAGTAGTCAAATAATCACAACCTCCATAAAAAATCATACTCCATTAGGCAAAATAGTGTACAATATGATTTCATTCTAAATAGGCAAAACAATATACTTAAAAATCACAATATGATTCAATTAGGCAATATAATATACTCAAAAATCATACTCTATACAATATAAGGACAAAGTGACATATAAATTCAATAAGATAATTCAAAAAGGCAACATGATTTCCCTTTTTAAGGAAAAAATATAAACAGGTTTAACGAGCCTGCCCTTTTAGGTCCGACTTCCTTTAGATGCTACAATTTACAAACCCGGCCCTTGATGGGCCAGGGCCTAAACAGGCTGGCTCGACGGGCTCGGCCTGTTTTACCGGCTCTACTAATAGTGAAGAAAAATTAATAAATGAAGACATATCTCCAATGAGAGTTTTTGTAGAACATGAAGTGATTCTACTGACTTAAGTTGACAATGCTAGACATAAGGAATATATTCAAAATGATCAATTTGTCAAATAACATAAGATGTGATAAAGAATGTTCCAAGTGAGCAACCTGAACTAACTCAGAAGGTTGTATTAAGAAGGTCAACAAGAGTAAGGAAATCAGCATTACCTGGTGACTATATAGTGTATCTTATTGAGGTTGTAGAAAATGATCCATTAACGTTCACTTAAGCTATAAAAGGTACAAACTCTAATTTGTGGTATAACGCTATGATGGATGAGATGAAATCTATAGCAAATAACCATGTTTGGGAACTTATAGAGCTACCTAAGGGGCAAGGCCATTGGCTGTAAATGGTTTTTCAAAATCAAAAGGGACTCACAAGGTAATATTGATCGCTACAAGGCTAGTTTGGCTGCTAAAGATTTTACTCAAGTGAAAGGAATATATTAGAGAGAGACTTTTTCTCCTGTGTTTACAAAAGATTATCTTTACATTATTTTAAAGTATTAGTTGCACACTTTGATCTAGAGTTGCATCAAATGGACATTAAGACTGAGTTCCTTAATTGTGAACTTGAGGAAAATGTCTACTTAAGGTAGCCTAAAGGATTCATTACAGAAGGAAAAGAACATTTGGTATACAAGTTAAAGAGATCATTATATGGTCTTAAACAAGCTTCAAGATAGTGGTATTTAAAGTTCTATGAAGTGATTACATCATTTGGCTTCCATTGAGAATATCATGGATAAATGTATATACCATAAGATTAGAGGGAGAAAGATCATATTTTTGATTTTGTATGTGGATGACATATTACTTACAACTAATGACTTAGGGCTAATGCAAGAAGTAAAATAGTTTTTGTTCAAGAGTTTTGACATAAAAGATATAGGCAAGGCATCTTATGTCATTAGCATTAGGATACACAGAGATAGACATCAAGGTCTTTCAAGTTTATCTCAAAAAACGTATATCAATACAATTCTTCTATGACTCTAGATAGAGAACTATTCGACCAACATGGCTCCTATTGAAAAAGAAGATCTTTTTAGTTTAGATCAATGTCCTAAAGATAAGCTTAAAAGAAAAGAGATGAAAAAGGTCCTATATGCCTTAGCGGTAGGAAGCCTAATATATACACATGTTTGCACAAGTCGTGACATAGCTTTTGCTGTGGGTATGTTAAGAAGATATCATAGTAATCCTTGGGAGAAACATTAGATAGCTACAAAGAAAGTTTTTAGATATCTTCAAGGTACTAAGCATGGCTCACATATAGAGGAACAGACAATCTTGAAGTGATTGGATATTTAGATTCTTATCTGGAGGATGTAAGGATACAAATAAATCCACTATTGGTTATGTCTTCCTACTAGCTAGCAGAAGGATCCATATCATGGAGAAGTGCCAAAAAAAACACTTGTAGCTCCTTCTACTTGAGATGTTGAGTACATAGCGTGTTTTGAAGCAAGTACACAAGGAATCTAGATAAGAAATTTCATCAGTGGCTTAAGATTGTGGATTCATTCTCTCAGCCAATTAAAATATATAATGACAACAAAGTTGTGGTAGCCATAGCCAATAATAGAAGGAGTGGGAATCGAAATAGATTTGTTGACTTAAAGTTCCTATCCTTGAAAGATGGAGCTAAAGATTGCCAAATCTTGGTTGAATAGATCAAGGTATCTCAATGCACAATGAATCACAAGGCACAATGCTCAACAATGCACAAAGCTCCACAAGGCATAATGCTCCACAATGTATCTCAATCCATCTCAAAGCAGCAGCAGTACACAATGCATGATAGGCAAACATACAATACATTTACACAAAGTATAAGAGAGGAGTCACTACCTGTATCTTTCCTGACATTCTTTGGCACAGTGGGCTCACGCGTCTGGCAGATATCAAATCCTATACCAAATTAGGGACAACCATCAATCTCTTTTCCAAACACTTATTCCATAATACTCTAAGTTGGTTATCATTTAGGACTCTTTAGGTGGCTAATAGAGGCCTAAACATATGCCTAAAGGGTTAGGAGAAACTACCCTAAAGACCCCTTTTTCGAAGGCAAAATACAGATTTTTGGCTGGCTCACTCGAGTGAAGATGACCTTACTCGAGTGATGAGACACTCATGCCCGAGTAAGAACTACTCTCACTCGTGAGTGTTTGACAGTGAGCAACCATCATGGCCAGAAGGTGCTAACCGTACTCGAGCACATAGTTTTACACTCGGGTGATGACTCCAAACTCACTCAAGTCACCGAAAGTGAAAGACAAGAAGTAAAAACCTGAAAGCACAAGCAACATCAGAGGGACAAGCTCACTTGAGCATACCCCCCAGTGCTCGGGTGAGAGGCTTGCACTCGCGAGTGTCAAATCACACTCTTGAGCATTGGCTAGCGAGTGACAACCCGGAAGTAAACCTAACTCTGGACTCACACCCTCACTCGAGCAATCCCTTTCTCACTCGAGTGATCACCAACTTCACTCGCGGTAACAGAAGTGCACTTGAGCTCCACTCATAAAACCCAGGCAACTTGAAGCAGGAAAGGGAAAATATGCTTAGCACTCGAGCATGATCTTCCCTCACTCGAGTGTTGTGTATCAGAGACCAGAAACAAAACAGATAATAGAAAATTCCCAGATGGCCAAAACTAATGCCAATGACTCCCAAACTTCTCACAAAGCTCATACACACTTACTCATGCCTAAGGAACACATTGGCAACTTCCAAAACACCCAAATACCATTCTAAACACAATGTATTCCCTTTAGTCTCTATGACACACAAAATTCCCAAATTCACTCAAATCACTTCCAACATCAAAACCATATCAAATACCCAAAGAACTTCATAATGAACTAATCCAAACATTAATCACTATGAAATTCACACATTCCAAAATGGGTATAAATCAGGGAAAATTTCCAGAATTTACCAAACTTAACCAAAATCACAAATAATTTATCAAAATGCATCAAAACCATACCTCTTCAACTTGACAAATCCAGAATCTTGATTCTCAAACTTCCAATTTTGTCAAACTCACAAACCACCACCTTTCAAGATTCTAAATCACCACAATTAAGCTCTCAATGAGGTGCACAATAATAGTGAAGAGGATTTGAGCATAGGAGGATCACAACTCACCCAAAATCAAAGTTTTCCTTCCCTCTTTTCTTGCTTGAGCACCGAAAATAGAGAAGAATGAGAAAGATGATGAGATGAAGCAAATAATGATGATGGTGTACAACTTTCCCTTGCCCATACTCCCCCTCAACCGAATGGAGAGAGAGGAGAGAGAGAAGAGAGAGAAAAGTGAACATTTGTCCTCTAGTGCCATCCAATGGTCCACCAAAGAGCCACTTGTCACCATCTTATTCACTCCCACCATGAGCTCACACAACCGTAAAGCATAGGACTCTGACCCATAAACAATGAATCTCAACCCTTAATCTTAAATACCACACACATTTATACCAAATTCACATCACATTAATCCCAAAAGTGCTTAATTATACGAATTACAATCAATATTAGAGTCGCTAGCCCTTAATCCCAAATTGGGTCATTACAGTTTCTAGGTTGTTAGATGCCACACGCAGAATCACTATAGTTAGAGGTACTTGATGCAAAGTCTTCCGTTAGCCCTCTTTGTTTTAGAATTCATATGATGTATTTAGGATTTATCGTTGTGTTTGTTCTTACATGTGATCCTGTTGATCAGCTCCAATCTGTCATGACAAAGCAAGAAGCTTTAATCTATTGTGTCAACCTTTCCTTACCTCGTATCTTAATAAGTGGCCAATCAAGCCCAAAAATGATTTTATAGAAGCAACTGAACTACACACGCACGCATACACGTGTAACACTTTGCAATACATGTTTCTGATGTACTTTCATTACTTTTCTTCTTGTTTTTATTTTGTCTTTTTTTTTTGTATCTTAAAAAAACTGTCCACTGTCATAGTGTGCCAGCCTTCATCATACTGCAAAGCTATAGATATTGCTTTTGTGAAGCTTCTTGAAAAATGTTATTTTTTATTTTTAGGTAACTGTCATGAACTCCCCGTGCGATGCTTTAATCTAATTCTCATGGAGGAAAAACATAACATTAAAAAAGAAAATGCAAATAACAATGGAAAACACTAACCTCAGCCTTAAGTATATACTATGAAAATGACAGATAAAGACTACCGAAGTAGTGAATTCAATATCTGAACTCTCTCTAATGTCACAATGTGAAGTGTGAACATTCCATTTTGTTGGGGTCCCACTCAAAAAATAATAAAAAATAAAAAAAGCTCCTTGATCCTTGCACATTTAAATTAATAAGCAAAAGATATTGAAAGCAATTAGGTTATAACTAGAATTTGAAAAATTATCATCATTATTGGTGATTGTTTTGCAATTGAGGCTTGTAATAAATGGCAACAAATTTTAAAATAATTCATCTCATCGATGCTAATTGATATTCAAATTAGGAAATTTAGTGTGAAATAATTGTGGAGGAGAAAAAATAGAAATTAAAATATACAAAAAAAAATATCTCTCATTTATGTTGATAGGTTTAAATTAGGAAATTTCTTGGGAAAATATAAAAAAAATTAAAAAACAAAAAATGTAAAAAAAAATCTCTCTCAATGTTGGTGATTAGGTTTAAAATTAGGAAGTTTTATTAAACAAAAAATAATAATAAATAAAATTAAAAAAATGTATAATTGATGGTGATTGGGTTAAGTTAGGAAATTTTATTAACAAAAAATACCAAAAATGAAAAAAAAAAATAAAAAGCGATGTACATTTATGAGGAAAACCCTATCTTAAGACTATAAATAGGCTAGCGAGGGTTGAAACAAGGCACACAAAAAATTGGGAGAGTAAAGATAACAAAGAATAGGGAGAGAAAAGAGGCAAGGAATGGTTATAAGTATCTAAAGAGAGTGAAATTTACTATTCATTTTTTTTGTCTTCTTTTTTCCTCATACTCCCAGGGAAAGCCTATGCTCTGATGGTCGAATGTCACACATGTAATGCGTCAACGTCAATGGCTAGAGAGAGGAATCCAATATAATGAGGATTGGTTCATTCTCTTCTGTTTTTCTTTTTTCTTCTCTCTTTTATTTGTCTTTTCTTCTCTATTCCCGAGGAATGCCAATATTTTGTAGTTGTTGTCACACATATGATGCTTTAACCCTAATGGCTAGAGGATACAATTCAATGTAACTTGGATTGGGGTTTTCTTACCTTCCTCCTTCCTCTATTTTTTCTTTTTTCCTTATTTTTCTTTTTTCTTTTGTCTTGACTCCTCCTATTAATTTTCTTCTTTGATTTGTAATGCTAACCTCTCTTATTTTGTTTCTCTCTTTTTTCTTTTTGGTGCTCCATCTCAGTCCTATCATTGCTCTATTGTTCTTATTTGTTCTCCTTGACCACTCTTACACTTGTTATTAGGATGTTATATTATTGCCATTATGATTATCTCACTCCATTGGTGTTGCAATGATATACCCAATAGTACTTGTGTATTGTGTAGACTGAAGATCCAAAAGGTATGCATCCTTCATCTCTTAGCTTGATATGTATTGGATGAAGCATGAACTTTTAATTGTCCTCTCTTTCTATTGTGCTTCATGATGAATTCATTTGGGTGTTTTTTCTTCTTTTCTAACATTGCATCCCATCTTTTTAATTGGTGTCATGTAAGGTTTTTAGAGCCTCCTCAAGCATTTAGGTTAAGTGGTAAACCATTTGAGATTCTTCAAGTCTCCTCAGGAATACCAATGTGGTTGCCTGAGTTTTCTTTTGAAAAAGGGAAGAATAAAAATGATTTTGACCCGTTTTTATAAATGAAAATAAAATGAGAAAACTCTCATTTTATGAAAATAAAAAAAAATGATCTCAAAAGGCACTAATGCTATGTGGGGTTTTTAGAACCTTCTTAAGAAAAAATCGATTATTCTTTCATGTGAGATTATAGGAATCTCCTTGTGGAGTTTAATCCAAAAGCCTTTCAAAAAAATCTTTTCGAAATAAAAATAAAGAAATTGTTTTCATATATAAAAAACACAAACCAAAAAAAAATATTCTTGTAAAAAATTAAACAAAAATTTTCTTTTATTTTTGTTAAATAAAAAAAAACCAACCCACTAACAGTCATTTCTACCCCAAACTATATGGGCTTTGATCCTTTTGAAGAATAAGTAGACCCTAAGTCCTCTTCATAAATTAAGTCTGATTTTATAAATAAATATATCTTCCCTATGTTTTCATTTTTGTAAATAAACATTTTTTTGTTTAGTTTTCATTTTATTTCTTTTCATACATATTCTGTTTTATTTCTTCTTCTTTTTTTGGTAATTATGATAAAACTAAAAGGTCATATTTATTTTCAAATAATTGACTTAAGGTAATCGTTTTTATGAATAAGTGCCTTGGAGTGCCTGACAATTTCTTCACATACAATCAACTCCCAAACCCTAACTAATTTTATAAACCATTTTTTTTTAAACAAGGTTTCCCAAATTATCCTATTTTAAAATTGGGAATTGCAGTTAGGTCCTGAGCAAGAAAAAATATGACAAATGATCCCTAAAATTTCAAAATTACATTTAAGTCTCGTATGACTTTTTTGCAATAAATTTCAATTGTCAAATGCCCATAGACTTGTCAATGCATGCCCATGGACTTATCAATAGATGCCCATGAACTTGTTAGTGTAAGCGCCCATAGACTTGTCATTGGACACCCTTGGACTTGTTAGTGGGACATCCATTGACTTGTCAACGGAAATAGAATTTATTGCAAGAAAATCCCATGGGACTTAAATACAGTTTTGAAATTTTATGGGACAATTTTGTCATATTTTCTTTTACCTAGGACCTAAATATAATTTTCTTTGTAAAATTTGGCGATAACTCTATATTTTTCAAATTTCGGGCACTACATGAAGCTGGTAAGCAGCACCCAGACGAATGAATAATTTTGCAGCAATATATCCTTAATTAGAATGTAAACCAATCTGAAGCATGTGACAGCGGCTAGCCTTAATGCAGCAATTAATATAGCAAACCTATTAATAGCCTTGAGATAGAAAATCCAAGACTGGTTTAGAAAGCAAGAGAGAAAATGGAAATAACCAAGTAATGTAAGTAAAGAGAGTGTGAAGAGAGTTTGTTTTCCAACAAGGAGTGTGATATAATGTATCGAATTAGTGATGCTTGCGTGGGTCCTTATTGTCTGCCGTTGAAGTTTTTGATTTGTCGCTTCCAGAAATGAACGTGATATATGGCATCTCGGCTCTTGCGCTACCTCTTTACCTTCGCCTCCTCTATTAATTAAACTATTAGTCTGTCCCTTTCAATTAAACCAAAAACGAAAAAGGCTTTGCAATCTTCAAGAGAGAATCTCACGTGCTTGCCAAGAGAGAATCTCTTGGCTTTACTTAACATACATAGTTTATTTTAATCATGATTAAAAAACTGAGAAAGAGCCATAGAAAGAACTTAGAAGGATAAATAGGATTGAACCAAACACAGGGTGATATCTTATAAGGAAGTTTTCAATCATTTAAGTGGGTGATTGACCGTGGTTGTGCTGTTGTGAAACTTTCTTTGTTGTACTTGATTTCTGTCATTTGAACTAAAGTTTGTTAATCATTGAATTTGAAACTGTACTTTCTTTATTAATTTAATCGTGTGAAATTGCTTGAGGGGAAGTTAATTTAATTTCCTTATTAATTGCTTCCCATACATCGCGCGGGGAGTTCAAGATAGTTACTTAAAAATTGAAAAAAAGAAAAAAAAAAACATTTTGCAATAAGCTTCCCGAAAGCAATATCTGTAGCTTTGTACGATGATGAAGGCTGGTGTGGACAATTTTTATAAGATACTAACAAAAGAGAGCAAATAAAAACAAGAAAAGCAGTATTGAAAGTATGTCAGAAACATGTATTGCAAAGTGTTAAACATCTGATTAAATTTGATGTGTAAAATTCATAGTTTTTAAATGCACAATTAAGTTTATACCATTAAAATTTAAAACTACAATAAAAGCATGGTGAAAAGCAACTAGTCTCTGCACAAATGCCAATATCCTTGGTCAGTAGGTTTTACATAGTTAGCAACTAAGCTAGATTTTCATCCCTGAGAATTAAACATATGATGATATAGTTAAAAGATAGTACAGAATTTCTCCATTCCAGATCACAGATCAAGGATTTGTGGATAATAGACAAAAGAAATCTGAATGATCTTATTTCAGAGCAAAGCTATTGAACCTGGGGGTTGAAATATTATTTATTATTTGTTATTGTCTCATGTTTTTTTTAACATTTTGAAATATTAGATCTATTACCTCTTATTTTTGAAGAGCCTGGGCCACTCCAATTCTCCAAAATTTCCAGAACCAAGCTCCTTCAATGCCTCGTACCTTTTCTCGTTGTCCACTGTTATATAAATGTAATAGTAGATTAAAAGTTAGCTAGAGCTGGTTAGTCAATTTTAGCCATTGGCTAGTTAGTTTAGATATGGCTTGGTCATTAAGTCGCTCTAACATATAAATAAGGACCTAATCCTTATCATAATCAGATTTGTGATATGGGTTTGATAATTCATATTTTGTGTTTCATCTGTTCCTCTCATTCTCTCTTGATTTTTCTCTGCCTTCTTCTTTAACCCTCTAATTTAGGTGTCTAACCTCTCTTTCCCTCCCTCCCATTACAGAATTATGATTCTGTAACAATGGTATCTTAACCTTTAATCCTTGGCCCTCCCCTACAATACCAAAAAGAAAAGAGAAAAAGAAGAAACGAATTCCTACCAGCCAATGGCCACATATACTTCTCTATTCCTTGCAAGAAGCTTTGATGAACGACATCAAAAAACAAAGAGGAGGCTTAAGCTATGGCACCTTCAACAACAGGGGTCGGTAGCCTATCTTAATTATGTATTCGATTCTCTTTCAGCCAACCTAGACGTGCCATAAGATTATCTGGTTGCTGCCAATGTTTATGGCTTGAAGGAGGAAATTGCCATGTCTGTCAAGCTATTCAACTCCTTTACTCTACGCGTTTGGCAAGAGTGCAAGAGATCTCCTTGGAACGGCGAGCCAAGTAAGAGGTGTAGGCAAGGAAAGTCTTGAAAGATCAAGAAGAAGCATTTGCCGTTCACAAACATGGTGTGTCTTGTTCGAACTCACCCAAGAATGCAACAAGGTGCAAGATGTAAAAAGACAAGAGGACTTTGGAGGCAAAGACATCGCAGTAACTGAGTTTAAGCATTCTTGGCTCCCCTCAGAGGCCTTCCAACACCATAAAAGAAACTAGGAGTGACGATGAAGCCAAAACCATGTGATTGACCCTCTTGGAGGCAACGTAGACAAATAAGAGCAAAGATGCAATGACAAATGCAAGATTGAGTGTGATGGATTACGGGCTTCCAACAAATGGGTCTTCCTCTGACTTTTGATGACCAGAACGTGGGTACGTGTGAAAAAGACAAGTCATGATGTGAAGATGTCTTCAAAAGGCGTTGGAGATAGAAAGGCTAGGGTTATGTGAGTGGAATGATGCACCGAATTGCTCAGTGCTCTACCTTTTCTATTATTATATAGGAAAGAGTACAATCGCTATATGACAAAAGAATAAGAAAAGGAAATAACGGATCCCATGACAATTAGACATGCATAGCGGACTAAGGAAAGACTCAGAAGATTACAGCTGTACATCATTATACAATTAATACAAATCTTTATGCTTCAACATTCCTCCTCAAACGAGAGGGTGTTATACATAGCCCGAGTTTGTTCCTTAAACATGAGAACTGCGAATGAGTAAGGGCCTTGGTCAAACGATCAGCTATTTGTTGAGATGAAGGAACATATCTGACATCAATACTTCCGGAGGACACCAAGTCTTATCAATCTCTATATGCTTACTATGAGCATGTTGCACAGGATTTGCAGCAAGTGCTCTTGCACTAAGATTGTCACATCATATTATTAAAGGTTGTTTGAGAAATAAGCCCAATTCAAATAATAATGAATTCAACCATTTCACTTCAGCAGCTCCATATGATAAGGATCTATACTCAGATTTTGCACTAGATAGAGAGACTACTCTTTGTTCACGGGAAGACCATGAAACCAATGAACTCCCCAGGTATACAGAGAGGCCGGCCATTGATTTTTGATCATCTATGTCAGCAACCCAGTCTGCATCAGTATATGCCATAATTTGAAGTACTGAGAAGGGTTTCAGATGAAGAGCATATCTGTAAGTACCTTTTAGGTAACGCAATATGCGTTTGACTGCTTGGAAATGATTAGTTGTAGGCTTAGATAGAAACTGACTAAGCTTGTTGACAGAGAAACCTATGTCTGGTCAAGTATTGCAATGAACCTATAGCTTTCCTGTATTGAGTAGGATCTGTCATGAATTCACCATCAGTGGAAGAAAAATGACGACCAGTCACCATAGGTGTAGGCACGGGTGCACAGTCTAACATGTTAAATATCTTCAACAAGTCCAAAATGTATTTTCCTTGATTCAAATAAATTCCAGAATTATCTCTATAAATTTCTAGGCCAAGAAAATAGTATAAAGGTCCTAAATCCTTGAGAGAAAACAATGCATTCAACCGATGAACAAAAGACTTCAAACATGCAAAGTTATTCCCAGTAATAAGAATATCATCGACATAAATCAAGACAAACACAGTAAGATTACCAGTGCGAAGCAAGAACATGGAAGTATCACTTTTGGTATTATAAAAACCCCATTGTAACAGAGTAAGACGTAAACGATCATACCATGCCCATGGAGCCTGCTTCAAACCGTAAATAGCCTTGATCAGTTTACAAATATGATTCGATCGTCTTTGATCGATAAATCCCTCTGGTTGTCGCATATAGACATCCTCTAGTAGAAAACCATTAAGAAAAGCATTATTCACATCTTGCTGTCGTATTTCCCAGTTGAAGGTGACAGCATGGTCAAAACCACTCGAATTGTTGTGGGTTTTATTACAGAACTGAATGTCTCACAATAGTCAATTCCTGCAGCCTGCTGAAAATCCTTTGCAACTAGTCAAGCCTTGTGCTTCAAGATGGATCCGTCAACTTTAAATTTTTTCTTAAAGACCCACTTGCAATCAACTAATTTTTGTGTTCCAAGAATCCAGGTCTTATTCTTTTGTAATGCATTGAATTTCTCCAACATAGCTTGTCGCCAATGAGAAGCTGAGAGAGTGGCTTGAATTGAGAAAGGCTCTACTGCACGAGTTAGAGATATAGGATCTTTAGAACGTAAGAGACCCACAAATGGATATTTAGGTTTGAAAATACCATATTTAGCACAAGTGACCATTTGGTGTCTGTTTGTTTGGTCTTGAGCTATAATTTGGGCTTCTGGACCATTATTGGACATACTTGTTGAGGATTGAGCTGTTGGAGAAATAGCTTCTGGACTTCTAATTTAAGACTCACCACTTGATATTGGGCTAATTGTTGGATAAATAGTAGCTGGACTTCTTACTGGAGACTCAGCATGTGGTATTGAGCTATTTTCATGTAATATATTAACAGTAGCTTATTGCACTTGATTCTAGACAGCATGAGTAGTTGCGTTCACAGATTGAATCATCATAAGGAGCACATGATTGGCCTCAGAAGAAGCGACAACATGACGATTGAAGAAACCTGAGGCAAAAGGAAGCATAGAAGGATAAAAAACAACATGTCTAGATACAAAAATCTTTCCTGAGCCACTAAGGCACTTATATCCTTTATGCTGATTTGCAATTCCAAGATAAACACAGCATTGGCTATGAAATTGAAACTTATGATCATTATACGGTTTCAAGCACGGATAACAAGCACATCCAAAAGGTTGCAATGTTTTGTTGTTTGGTTCTGTCTTAAAAAGCTTAAGCAGTGGTGACATGCCCTCCAAAACAGGAGTTGGGAGCCTATTTATTAGATACACAGCAACTTGAAATGCATCAACCCAATATGCAAGTGGCATACATGCATGAGCCAACAAGGTTAATCTTGTCTCTACTATACGCTGTGCTTTCTTTCTGCGCGCCCATTTTAGGGAGAAGTATAAGGACAAGTAAGTGCGTGTTTGGATGAGCGGCGGAGAAGGAACTTTTTTTCTAGATGAGCTTTTGGAAAAGTCATGTAGATAAAAAGTTAGATTTTAGATGTGATTTGTGTTTGAATTGGCGGTGGCAGAAGTGACTTTTTTCTAACTTGAAACCTGTTTGGATTGGCGTTTGAAAAGCCCATTTAGATGGAAAATGATTGAAAAGGGCATGAATTTTATTGAATAATATATATATATATATATTAGTTGTATATATTGTGATAATTGAAATGAAATTTTTTTAAAAAACTAGATAAAATAAAAAAGGTGCAATTATTATGAAAAAAATACACGAAAATATTTAATTAAAAAAGGATAAATTTATATTTAAATTAGAATGCATACATGAAATGTCTCATTATTGGATCATCTACCCCTAACAAGTTGGTCTCTGATTGTGTCACGCACATGATTCATTTGTGTTGAAGATAATCTATGGACAGTAGATGTGGATGCAACATCAATCGGATCATTAGTATGTTGACCAGGTATATTTCCTCGTTCAGCTTCTTGAAAATCCATATCTGTTTGGGAATTTCTCCAAATAAGATTATGTATAGCCATTGTCGCATAAACTATGTGGACTTGTGTTTCAAAGCTATATGATTTCATTTCTCCCAATAGCTGAAACCTATTCTTCCAGACTCCAAACGTCCTTTCTATTGTTGTCCGCAAACTTGAATGATAATAATTGAACATCTCATTTGGATTTGCAAATCCCTCCCGTCGCCTGAAGTCTGGAATATGATAACGTTCACGTCTATACGGACAAAGATATCTAACTGGTGTTGGATAGCCAGCATCGACCAAATAATATTTCCTTGAGTAATACAACGAAAATGTCTTTTACACGGTAAAATTATAGTAAATGTGAGGGAAAAAAAACTACAACACAATGTAGGAGCAGGTGAGCAATAGATACCTTGAGGTGGATGGGGGAAATTCATAGATGGAGTTGAGAGTGCAGTTTGAAACACACGAGCATCATGTGCAGTTCCCTCCCAGCCTGCCAACACAAAAGTGAAGCACATATCCCAATCACATACGGCCATGATATTTTGAGTTGGATATCCCTTTCTCCCAATAAATCTCTCTTGCTCTGACTGACTGACCACACACCGGATGTGAGTTCCATCAATTGCTTCTATTGCATCCTTGAAGTATGGGTAATATCGCCGATCGTTGCGGATTTTTGGGTGACAATGACTGAACTCGGGATCAACCAGTTTGATAAGTTCTGTCGATAGATTCACACAAGCACGTAATACCATGTGGAAGATCCTACTGACAGTTTCTCCTGAACGTTGAAATCTTTCCTGTAGGATTCTATTTCCTTGTGCATGTCCAACTGTGTATAAGAACATGGCAACCATTTCTGCAATTCCAAGGTTCCTAGTCTTCCGTAACCCATGTTCTACCAATTTGGAGCATAAGAGATGAAAGACATGCTTTTCAACTCGAAAATTTTCAGGACAAACTTTATCATGGCCTTCCAGTACCTCTTGCACCCACTGTGCACCGGTTTGCTTACTAGTCCTGCGTGGCTCTTTGCAAACATATGGCATAAGATATTGAGCCATCAAGACAACTACCTTTTCATACTCCGTAATCTCTTCATCTAAAAGGGATATGAGTCGAGACCTGCACTCTGCACGAGTCAATCCTTCTTCTGTCGTTTCTTCCGAAATACTGTGACCACTCGAACTTGCCATGGACGATGTATTCGTTGTGATTCCAAGATTGTATGAAATCAAGTACAATGACAAAATATATAACAAGTTAGTAACATTCACAACTGACAAAATAAAGTCAGATATATCATCAGAATCCACCATAACATATCACATAACTGAGTTTGCCAAAATAAAGTCAGAAATATCATCAGAATCTATCGTAACATATCACATAACCGAGTTTGCTAAAATAAAGTCAGACATATCATCAGAATTATACATAACCGAGTTTGTCATAGTGACATAAAATAGAGTTCACTGATTCAGGGCAAGTTGAAGAAGTGGGCTGTTATAAGCATGGTGCCGCAGCCACGTTAGTAAGGTAGTTTTATCCCCTTGCAAGCCACGAAATATGTCGCATCCAATCTGATGCATCATCATGTTAGAACATCGAAAACAGAAGTCTTTGTCCTCAACAACCTCAGGAATGGTCAGTAAGTCAGCTATGACGTCAGCAACGTTCAGGGCATCATTCGTAGACATCTTTTGTAGAGCATCTGCTCTGTTCTCAGTTGCCGCAGCTATCTTACTAACTGCATCTGCTATAACCCTCGAGGTTGCTGTTTTCTTCTTTCTCCCTTTCTCTGACCCTTCAACCCTCTTTCTCTTCCCACTTCCGTCCGTTGTTTGAGTGTTTGTTGTCAAGGTGATTCCTTCCATATCACCTGTCACTCCCACACTACCTCTAAGACCAAGATCTTCTTCGCTATCTCCTGATCCTTCTTGCAGGTCCATTGTAGGTCGGTAAACATCGGTGTCGTCATCATCTACGGCCAATCGTTGTCCAGTAGAAGGTGTGAACTGAGTGGAGCCCGATGCCAGAACGTCCTTAAATAATATGTCCAATTCCCTGGCGAACATGAGACCCTTGTACCTATACTTTACGTAGTCTGCATTCTCTTGTACATATCCAAGTAACCACAATAAAGCCCTCATATTCACTAATAATAATAACAATACTAATAATAATAATTACAACAAACAAAAAATTTGTGACAACACAAATTATAATAATAAAAGTAACACAAACAACAACAAGTTCGTATTTCATTAATTATAATCATAATAATAATAAGTGACAACAACAGCAACAATAATAATAATAACAACAATAACAACAATTTCGTATTTCATTAATTATAATCACAATAATAATAACAAACAACAACAACAGTAATAATAATAATAACAATAATAATAACTGCAATTTATATTTCACTAATTAGAATAATAATAATAATAACAATACTAACAACAACAACAACAACAACAATTTTGTACCTGTATTTTCCTCTCCCACCACTCATCTTCTGCAATCACCATATGTTTTGCATAGCCATATTGAATACCAGTCTCTTTTGAGAACAACTTGTCCCACACCTTCCACTCTTTCTTCAAGCTATCCCACCGATTTTTCATTTGTTTCTTGTCATACGACCTTCTTGTTTTTTCATTACATCCGGACAAAATATTCGTCTACCCATTCTTCGTAAATGATGATCCTAGAAGTTCTTTCTTATATATTTGTTCAATACAAAGTTCGATGAACAGCCCAGTGCAACTCACATCCCATGATGCTTTATCTTTACCCTTGTTCATATTTCTATAGCGACAATTGACAATTAATGAAAAAACACATGTCCCAAGTGAAATTAATTGAAAATTTCAGCAAGAAATGGCAACACATAATACACACACATATACAGAGGCATTGAAAATAACTTTGTTTTCTCGGATGAAATAGAGATAATAATTCATAATTACTATTAATACCAGAGTTCACTAGGTAAGGTCAAGAATAAACTTGGCAAGAAACATAGGAACCACAGTCCACTAAGGTTTTTTACACGAATTTTCCTAGAGTATAAATTCAATGTGATCTCTATTTGAGAAGTAAGAAATATTTAAGAGATGCACATACTGATTTTATTTTCCATCAAACAGTTGCTGAGATTGTGTACTAATGTTCTAAAGGTGAGTATTGGTTATTGGTTATTGGTTTTTCCATAGCAAATTATGAGATAAATAAATTGTTGTAAGTTTCTAAAACAGGGAAATGCAAAGCAATTAACAATAAACATCATGATTGTTCAAAATTAAAGCAGTTATCTTCAAGCTTTGTTTTTTTTTCATGCCTGCTAGAATAACAAAACCAACGTTCAAAAATAGAAGATTGCATTTCAGGGGATGCAATCTTATATACATGTAAATCATTCCTTTCTAAAACAGGGAAATGCAAAGAAATTAACAACGAAAATCATGATTGTTCAAAATTAAAGCGGTTATCTTCAATCTTGTTTTTTTTTCATGCCTGCTGGAATAACAAAACCAACGTTCAAAAATAGAAGATTGCATTTCAGGAGATGCAATCTTATATACATGTAAATCATTCCTTTCTAAAACAAGGAAATGCAAAGAAATTAACAATGAAAATCATGATTGTTCAAAATTAAAGCGGTTATCTTCAATCTTGTTTTTTTGTCATGCCTGCTGGAATAACAAAACCAACGTTCAAAAATAGAAGATTGCATTTCAGGGGATGCAATCTTATACATGTAAATCATTCCTTTCTATATTAGCAAGATGATTGCATTTCGAGCATCACAGCAAGGATATAAGATTGCATTTCAGCCAATGTTCAAAAATATGAGATGATTGCATTTCGGTTTCTTTCTCTCTAATATCAGTGTTCTATGAGATGATTGCATTTCGGTTTCTCTCTTTCTAATATGAGATGATTGCATTTCGGCCAACGTAAATCATTCCTTTCTATATCAGTGTTCTTTTAAAATATGAGATGATTGCATTTCTCACAGATGGACTCCGTTCCAGCCAAAATTATAGAAGAAAGCGGGAGAAGAAAATTAACTTACTTCAACAGATGATAATGCCGACAGAGGAGGACGAGAACCGGCCTGAAGATTTGAAGCAGATGTGGCTGGAGATTTGAAGCACAGAGGAGGAGAAGGAAAACACACTCCCGACTGCAACACACTCAGCTCACACGAACTCACTCTACAACCAGGCTGAAGCACAGAGCAAGCAGAGCAGAGGAAGCCACGAAAAATTCGAAGCAGACCACAGGAAATCACGGAGAAGCATATCCAACCACCAGACCACCTCCGGCCGCCACACGAGATCCGCCGCCGCACATGGCTACACCCACAGACAAGCAAATCCGGCCAACCCGTTCGCTCCACCCATCGATTCGCCCTCCACTTTCGACGTCCGTCACTGTCTTCCCACTCAACAACGCCGTCTGCTGTGTTGAAGATCGAAGGAGGACGATTAAGCTTCAACTCCGGTCTGTGAGGTAGCTAAGAGGAGATTAAATATCTTCAACGGTCGCGCAGCTCTCTGATGGTCTTGGTGGAGAAGGTAGCTGAAGTTTTGAATGAGGCAATAATGATTGCCAACGCCCAACGGTCGCTGACCAGCTCAGGCTGCCTTGCACCAGTATCGAAGAGCGTTCGGACGGCGCAGAAGCTACTTGGAGTTGCTTTGGACAAAAGCTTCATTTTTGCTAAAAGCCCATTCATACTCAAAGCTTTGCCAAACACACCTAGATGGGCTTTTGCTGATTTTAGTGCCCAGATGGGCTTTTTTGGATTGCCAACGCAGTCCCAAACAGACCCTAAGGGTCTGTTTGGTTGGAGGGGAGGGGAGGGGAGGGGATGAAAAATGAGCCCCTCCCCTTGTTTGGTATGAAAAATAAGAGGGGAGGGGCCCCAAAAAAGGGGCTCCAAATCCCTCCCACTCCCTCATATTGGCTCCCTCCAAATTGGGGGGTTTTGGAGGGAACCAAAAATTTGAGACTATTTTACCCCCATAATCTTTTCATATTCTTAATTATACCCTATGAGTCTTCAATAAAAATATAACTTCTTTTATCATCTCCAATGTTTCACGCTTGTGTGTGTTTTTTTCCAACCTTGTAGTTCAACCAAATCATGAGTATAAATATCTCCAGCGGAATGAATGGCGATTAAAATATAATTTTGGTGATGATATTTTCGCAGGTGAATTCGACTGTAAAATGTTATCCATAAATCTTTGTTTTTTTTTATCAGAGTTATCCATAAATCCATAATACAAGTGTGAGCGCATGAAATCTATTTTTTTTTTTTTTTGCAACTCCTCTGCATTGTTTTTCAATAGAAGGAATTTTTCATTTAATTTAATATGATAATTACTGGAATATTCATATAATAAGAAATTAAGTTGAGGGAAATTGAAAACTATTTTTATTTTATATCTTCATCTTTTTTTTATAAATTATATAATTCATATTGAGGTGTAAACTACTTTAAATAATTTATATAAGGAAAAATATATAAACTAATGTTTAAGGATAAAATGGTAAATTAAATATTATCTTCCCTCCCCTCCCCTCTTAAACCAAACAAATGATCATTAAAAAACCTTTCCCTTCCTCCCCCTCCAACCAAACCAAACAAGGTGATTCTCCCTCCTCCCATCCCATCCCCTCCCATCCATCCCCTCCCATCCCATCCCCTCCCTTTAAACCAAACAGGCCCTAAATCTCATATTTATTCCAGCAACTTGAGCAATGGGTATAAATGGCTTATATTCTGAGCCATTATCACACTCTAAATAGCTTTAATTTTGGTTCCAAATTGATTTTCAGCAAGAGCTCTAAAATGATTAAAAGCATGAATAGCTTCTCCTTTGTGTTTCAACGGATAAAACCAAGTGTAACAACTGTAATCATCTAGAAAATGAATGTAATACCGATGCCCATTGATAGATTGAGTTGGAGAAGGCCCCCACAAATCAATATGAATTAACTCTAATGGTTCTAAAGCATGAGAAGTAGAGTTAGAGAAAGGTAATTGCTTTGATTTTCCAAACTGACAAGCTTCACAGACACATATTTCATTGATTGGAATTTTCACATTACACTTATTCAAAATTTGTTTCAAGACTCTGAGACTAGGGTGTCCTAACTTGTGATGCCATCTCATGAACTCATCCTCTGCTCCAGAAAACTATGCTACGTGAATCTGTGGCTGCAAGCTTATCTTACAATCCATTGGATATAGTCCTTGCTTGGGTGTTCCTGGCATCAGAATTCGCCCTGTTGCTTTCTCCTTCACAGTACAACCAGTATTAGAGAAGTGAACAGAAACATCAACAAAATTATCTTCCACAAGTTTGTTCACACTCAATAAATTTTTAGTGGCAGTAGGAACTAACAACACATCTTTAAGTAGAAGTTTGGATTGAGAACTAGGACAAGAGACAGAACTAGAACCTATTCCCATGATTCGATTCTTTTCTCCACTGTGAGAATATGAGACTTACCAATAGGGATTACATGCTCAAGCTGATCTGAATGAGATGTCACATGAAAATTAGCACCACTGTCCATATACCAAGCAGGATCAGAGATTGTATGAGGAGAAGCATAAAAGGCTTGGGGAGGGTAGCCTTCAGATGAGCGTCCATAACCAGAATGATGATCGTTCTGATAATAGTAATTTCCCACATGATGTCCTATACGCTGGCAATAATGATAGAATGGTCTTCCATTATTTTTGCCACCTCTGCGACCACGAGAACGCCCACCACGTGGTCCATGAGTTCCATGCCAGTTGTTATCTCGAGAATCAGAATTAGAGAAACATCGATCATGTTTAGCCTGACGTTGAGCAACATTTGCAGTAGGTTAAATAGTAAGTGACGCAAACTGATTAAGTTACTCCAATCGACTCTCAAATAAGAGAAGAGAAGCTTGAGCTTCATCCGAGTCAGATGAAATTGATCCACAAGTTTTACCACAATGGCATTATATTCGGCATCAAGCCCATTTAATGTATGAAGAATAAGATCTTCAGTGCTCAGAGTTACTCCAGCAAGAGCAAGTTGGTTTGCAATACCTTTCATTTTTGCCAAGTATTCCTCCATCTTCATGCCATTTTTGTGAGTGTGATGCAGCTATGATTTATAGACCATTATTCTAGCCTTTGTTGAGGCTCAGGTGAGTGCACGGGCTTCATTCCATAGATCTAGAGTAGTCTTGCAATGAAGGAGTTGAGCTTCAACGTCCTGGGTCATTGTGTTTCTGAGCCATCCTACTAACATTCTGTCCACCGCGAACCAATCGTCAAACTCGGGGTTGGCTTTAGTCCCTGTTTTTCTCCCTGCATCTTCAGAAATAAAACGAGGTGGAACTGGAGCATTAACATCAATATGGGCTTCAAGGCGATTTCCCTCGATTAGAGGCAAAACAACTTATTCCTAAACCAAAAAATTACTGCGATCCAGCTTAATCGCGGATGTTTGACTGGACGAACTGAAGAGAGCATAAGTTTTTTGGGAGGAGGAGGTGGTCCCTGTTGAATCGGTGGTTGTCGCCATAGCTCTGGTACCAAGATAGAAAGGCTAGGGTTATGTTAGTGTAATGATGCACCGAATTGCTGAGTGCTCAACCTTTTCTATTATTATATAGGAAATAGTACAATCACTAGATGACAAAAGAATAAGAAAAGGAAATGACGGATCCTATGACAATTAGACGTGCATAGTGGATTAAGGAAGGACCTGGAATATTTCAACTGCACATCATTATACAATTAATACAAATCTTTATGCTTCAACAGTTGGGCCGGTGTTGATTTCGACGAACCAAAATAGAGTAGTGAAGATGGATGAAAAAAAAGTTAAATGGGTTTAATAATTCTTAGGAAACTGAATCAAGCTAAATGGCATATTACCCACACGAACACACTAACTAGTTCCCTCTTGCTTATAAAATGCCTCCAACTCCATTTACTCCTCCTCAAGCATTATCTCCATCTTTTCCTTCATCTTCAATCCTCTTTCCTTGCACTCATATTGCCAATACTCACATCCCAGTGGCTCCTCGAGATCCACCGATCTCCCTTGCCGCACCTATCTACCCCACCCTCACCACCAAGGAGATTTGCAATCGAGGCATCAGGAAGAGGCCCTAGGGACGTTATGCCTCTGAGATCCATGACCCTTGCAAGAAAACTCGCGTTTGGCTTGGTGCTTTAGACACCGCTAAGGAGGCAACATCAATGCTGTGGGGTTAACAGTCATCCCCGTTTCTAACCCTATTGTGCTTTTTGATGCTTTTGCGAGGGCCAACAACATGAGAAGCGTTGCCCAAACGAAGGTAAATATGCGTAGGGTTGGAGTTAAGAGCAAGATCACAAAGAAGGGTTTCTGATTTGGAGGAAACTCAATATTTTATTAAGGGAACTCAATATTCTTATAAAAATAAAAATTACATTCCGTAACACTTTCTTGGGAAAGCGCTGCAAGAGTTAAATTTCCCCCCTTAAAATTAGTACCAGTTCTGTAACGTTTTCTTAAGAAAGTGCTAAAAAATGTCCATACAAGCGTTGCATATAACAAATATTTTTTTTTAAAAATTATAAAATAGAAATTGTACTATTTTATTAATAAAGTGTTATGAAATGTGCGCTATTTCCTATTACTCAAATAATTATAGGATAATTTTTTGTCATGAAATAATTCTTTTCTAAGGTTATTTAAATTTAGGAATAAAAAAAACCAGGATATTACAAACACCATTTGATGATAGACATGTCCTTCATGGACATTGGGGATTTGCCACCAATGGGCAGAGCCGAAAACGATCCTTTGAAAGACAGAACATATAGGCTGCACAAAGAGGCCCATCAACAATTCCCCTTCCCCAAAAACACAAATCCAAATTGCCAGTATGGGATTTAATCTACTAGCTCCGGTCCTAAATATAGGACAAAGTTTGTAGTGCAAATTGCACTACAAACTTTGTCCTATATTTAGGACCGGAGAGAGTACTAATTTTCAATCAAGAGGTGCGGCAAACAGTCTCCATAAACATATTTATTTCAGTAAAAACAAAACATAACACTACTAAAGACCCTAAAACACAGAGACCCAAAAGACGATTGTCCACTCCGTCGGCAGAAACCGTCAGGTAGGTAGACAGCGCAGCTCGCCCAAATGTGAGGAAACACGATCACCAACTTAACATCACAGTCAGATCACAAATAACTTGTCTCACAAAAATTATTAGAAATACAGTACAAATCGATCACCGGATAAACGGTAGCTCAATAAACAGTTTTGAATCTTCTCAATTCAAGATTAATTGAGAACGTAACCTGTGGGTAAATTCATCAAGGTAAGCATCTTCAAGTCCAGGGGCAAGCAAAATCTGTCTCCATTTGTTATGATTACTTCTGATCGTTTGACCTATTTCGCTGTCACTATCCATCGCCAATTTCACAGCCTTGCACACGCTTTCCCTAGTGAAGAGTCCATCTTCTTCTCCTCTCTCAACTTCAACCGCTACTTTCAGATCTTCACACAGAAGTTGTGAATTTACAAACTGATCTGCGAAATTAGGTAGCAGTACCATTTGAGTCTCACTGCATAATGCTTCTGTCATAGACGTAGCTCCACAATGATTCAGAAAACAACCCACAGAAGGATGATTTAATATTAAAAGCTGTTGAACCCAACCTCCATGAACAATCCCTCTTCCCTTTACTCTCTCATTAAACCCTTCAGGCAACGCTGAGTCAACCGTTTTAGCTCCCACGGGAGGTTTCAGTGCTGCTATAAAAGGCATACCTGTGAGTTCAAGACCTAAAATCAGTTCCTGAAACTGATCTTTCTTTAGAATGCATTCACTTCCAAATGCACAGTATATCACTGATCTTGAGCTGAAACTTCCCAACCATTTCACCCATCTTTCTTCCAAGGTTGCATTTTGTGGTGGTTTAGGCAAAACTGGTCCTGTCAGGAATATTGGCTTCTCGAATTGCCTTTCAAGGTAATCAATGTAAGGCCCTTCCATTTCCCTGAATGATTTGAAAACAATGCCGTCACTGTCAGTGAAAGCGGTCATAGTCCGCTCTGAGAGCGAAACTCCCTTTTCTTCATGTTCTGAAGCAGATAATTGGGCTAACAAAATAAGTACATTTAGTTGAATCCTAATGGCTGAAGGAGGAAAACCAGGTGGAGGGACTGTGATATCAAATTCTGTCGCAGGCTTATCCAAAGACTTCTTTTCAGGACGTAACAAATACCCAACAGAAACAGGGGTTGCTATTGAAAACATGAAAGCCTTGATTCTTAAGCGACGTGCCAGTTGAGGCATCCAGTACTGAAAATCGTAGAAGATGAAGTGAGGTTTGAGATCTCTAAGAGAAGCTTCAATGAAAGGTTCAGTGAGGTCAAGGGCCTTCATGAGAAGAGGAGTTAACGACAATGGAATATCGTGGGTGGTTTCAGAACCAAAAGGGAGGCCATCAATGTGTGGTACATTGATGGGAATGAAGGAGATGAGATTTGGATGGAGATTGAGATGTTCTAGTTTGAGTGATGTATTTTTTGGTACGAAGAATGAGACCCTATGGCCTCTACTTGCAAGCTTGTTTGCGGTATGAAGAAATGCAGTAAGATGGCCAATAGCGAACCATGAGTTCATTGCAACATGAAGGGTTTGGTCTGCCATGGTTGATGATCGATGAAAGAATGTGAAGGCAGAGGAGCTGGTTTTATTATTTTGAGCCTTACAAAAGCTCCTATATAAAAAGGAATACTATCAAATGGGCGACGATGTTGATTTGTTTGGAGATTTGCACCCACCAAATAAAATATCAAATCAAACCATACAGGAACAAGTTAATTAGTTGGATATAACGAGAAAAGATATGCAAAAAGATAATAGTTTAAAAGTTTCCTTTTCTTTTAGGAAAAAAGCATAAAAAACTTTGAAATTACAAAATTCCAAATCAGATTTGTTATTAAAAGTTGATAAGGGAATGACGAAACTTGAAAAATAATTCACAACTTATTTTTTAGAAAAACACTAGATTTGAAATTTTGCAATTTCAAAATTCTTTTTTTATATTTTTCTCTTTCTTTTATGGCTAAGGTGGAAATCTAGTCATTATGCACAAATTTTTATTGGATGCAAAAATATATATGAATTAATTAAAATGGTGTAAAAATGTCACATTCATTAAGTTAACTAAGGTTGGTCATTAAGCAAATATATTACTCAAGAAAATAGTGTAAAAATGTCATAACAAAATAGCATATAGGGCTGTTAAGAGCCAAAACGCTATCTAACATGAGTAGGTACTGATTGATAAACGATTAACATTAAGGGCTTGTTTGGTCTGAGGAGAGGGAAGGGAAAGTAGGCGGAGGAAAAAAAATTTTTAATTAAATTTAAAGAAATTAGAGAAGTGGGGGTTAAAAATTTTTAATTAATTTTTTTTACTTTTTTATCTTATATTCTCTTTATTAAAATTTTATTACCCCATTTCTTCAATCTTTTAAAATTCAACTCATAAGAATTTCCTCTCCCCTCTCCCTCACACCAAACAGACCCCATATTAAGCTAAATGCTATACTAGAACTTGTTCATTAGAGGAATGAGCAAGGACTTTTGAAGGATATCTAACACTTTTTTTTCCCAATAAAAAAACAACCTCGTTTACTGCATGACACAAGTTTAAGTGATTAGCGTGCATTGTACAACGAGTCTCACCTCTGCACTTATTCTTTTTCTTTTCCTTTTACTTCAGCCAAAACTATAACTAAGAACCCAATCTGTAAACTTTTCACTTTTCCTTTTACAGTTATTGACCCCACCACTTCCCATCCAACTTCTTCCCAAATTTCTCTCTAGTTGTACTCCCAACTTCACTTTCAACATATTTTTTTTAATGTTGAAGAGCCCACTTTCAACGTATTTCAAACAAGATAAAAAAACGTTGAACCTACATTTCCAGCCTTATCCTTAGTAATACTCCCTCATATCCTTTTTTTATATGAGTCTAATAAATGAATTACCCTGTTTAGGAAAAATATTAAAATTCGTTTTAAGTATTCCTTCAGTCCTTAATATAAGACAAATTTTGAAAATTGATTTTGATCCTAGATATAAGACAGTTTCTATATTTGTCAATTTTTTTTCCTAATTTACAATTATTAATACTCCCTCAACAATAATGAAGAAAGAGGGGGAATGGGGGAATTAAGGAATATAATTAGGATGTTTTAGAAAATACATGTCATACTAACTAACTTAACTAACTTCCGTAATTTAATCAAATTAGGTAAATATCTCTTATATTAAGAATCAAATGAAGTAATAGAGATATAGAAATGAACTATTTTTTTTCAAGTATACAGAGGTAAGTAAAAGAGAGAAATAGAGTGATAATGAGAGAGTAAATAAGAGAACGTAGTATGGGAAAAAGATAAAGAGATAGAATAGAGTTAATTAGAGAAAAATGGTTAAAACCAGGGAATTGAAAACTGGATCGGATCGGTCGGTCAGCCCGTGAACCAACGAACCGGTGGTTCAACTGATTGGATTGGTACACCCATTTTTTAATTTTTTTTAAAATCATTTTTTTATTAATTTTACATAAAATTTCATATAAATAAGCCTAAAATATTCACTTCCTCACCGGTTTAGTCCCAGTTTAGCTTCAGTTTGACTACCTAACTAATCCACTGACCCTTAATCCAGTGCCCCGATTGGTTCAATGACCGGTCCGGTTTTCAGTACCTTGGTAAAGACACGTTAAGTGTTCAAACAACCCCAAATGTGTTTTTATAAAAAGAATTAAGACAATTTAAATTTCATACTCTTATAAAAAAGGCCTAAGGGAATATACAATATATCCCATGAGAACAAAGTAAACACGATAATAAATTAAAGGTATAATTGTACATTCATATTAAAAATTAAATGACAAAACTTATAAATAGTATTGAAAGAAACTTTCTCTTTACTCTATAAATAGAATCAAAGGAGCATATATATTTCAAGCAAAATAAAAAAAAAGTGTATTTTATTTCCTGAAAAATATAAAAAATATGAGTAATAGCATTAAAAGTAATTTTTATAAAAGTTTACTCATTTTTTCTATTTTATGAAAATAAACATAAAATACACTTATTAGCATATCACTTAAACTCGTTCACGCGGTGAACGAGGTCATTTTTTTTTTATTGTAAGGAAAAACTATGTCAGGCATGAAGCTCGTTTCTTCCTGAAGTATTTTAATAAAAATGAGTGGGTTGGTGCGAGCCACGAGGATAGATCACGTCATTCCTTTTCTTTCCCTGCTTATTTTTTTGGGAAAATCACTCTCAGGTCCCAAAAAAATAAAATATTAATAGAAAAGTCCCTCAAAAATCGGAAATATCTAAAAAGTTCCTAGGAGCTTTTCTGACATTATTTTTCAAAGTCAAATGACCCACATGCCCCTCTTCTATTATTTCTCTCTTTCATTTGTTTTGCGTTTTAGCTCTCATATGTGATCTTTTTTTTTTTCAGCTCCCTGATTCTCTCTCTGCAAAAATGGTAGTGGTGATGGTAAAGGCCAAAGTTTTAAGGTGGTGAAAGATTTGTGGGATGGGATGTAAGATAGAAGGAAGAAGAAGATGGAAGGAAGGTGGTAAGATTTTTTTTATCTCAAGCTTCCGCCATTTTTAAAGAAGGAATGGATGAAGGTGATGATGATGATGAATAGTCCAACCCATCTCCCTTTTCCAACCTCATTGTGCTGTGGAAATGCTCATACGGAAAAAAATAAATTATTGTTAATTCACGCAATAGTAGTTGTTAATATAACAGTAGTGTTGTTAATACGGAAAATGAGGTTGGATACCATGATGCTCTATTTTTGGGAAAGGAAACAGAGGAAGTGATGTGTTTGAAGTGGTGGGGTGCTATGAAAATGCTGATATGAAAACAAATAAATTGTTGTTAATTCACGTAGCAGTTGTTGTTAATATAACAATAGTAGTTGTTAATAAGGAAAATGAGGTTGAGTGTCATGATGCTCTGTTTTTGGGAAAGGAAACAGATGAAGTGGTGTGTCTGAAGTGGTGGAGTGCTATGAAAATGCTAATATGGAAAAAAAATAAATTGTTGTTAATTTGCGCAGTAGTAGTTGTTAATAAGGAAAATAAGGTTGGGTGTCATGATGCTCTGTTTTTGGGAAAGGAAACAGAGAAAGTGGTGTGTTTGAAGTGGTGTGGTGCTATGAAAATGCTGATATGGAAAAAAATAAATTATTGTTAATTCACGTAGTAATAGTTGTTAATATAACAGTAGTAGTTGTTAATAAGGAAAATAAGGTTGGGTGTCATGGTGCTCTGTTTTTGAGAAAGGAAACAGAGGAAGTGGTGTGTTTGACAAGTTATAAAGCATTTATTAACACCATGTTGAATGCGTTTGACAACCAGCCACACGTTTCTGATTGGAACGAAGTTTTGTAACGTTACATATGGAAAATGTTGTGTTTGCAATGTTGAAAGCGTGTATTAACAACCTGCTGCGTTCGGTTTACAATTTGATAGTATGGCCAATTACTTTTGCTTTGCCATAGTGAAACAAAAACAAAATGATGTAAAAAATGGCCTATTCTGATAGTGTTCGCTTTTGGTATGCCACAGCGAAACAAAATCGAGATCACCTTATATTCGTTTTATAACACATAAACCGTGTAATTACAACTTGTGAAGCGTGTATTAACAACCTTTTCAGTTTGTTTCACAACGTCCTACACGTTTCTCGTTGACACTATGTTTCTTCACGTTAAGTATGACAAATTGAGCTATTTACAACTCGTATAGCATGTATTAACAACCTTTTGAGTTGTTTTCACAACGTCCCACACGTTTCTCTCTGACACTTTTCTCATGTTAAGTATGATCACTTGAGCTATTTACAACTCATAAAGTGTGTATTAACAACCTTTCAATTTTTTTCACAACGTCCCACACGTTTCTCTCTGACACTTTTCTCACGTTAAGTATGACCTCTAGAGCTATTTACAAATCATAAAGCGTGTATTAATAACCTTTTCAGTTGTTTTCACAACCTCAAACATCTTTTTTTCTGACAATATGTTTCCTCATGTTAAGTATAACAAATTGAGCTCTTTACAACTCGTAAAAAGTGTATTAACAACCTTTTGAGTTCATTTCACAATGTCCCATATGTTTCTCGCTGACACTATGTTTCCTCACGTTAAGTATAATAAATTGAGCTATTTACAACTCGTATAACGTGTATTAACAACCTGTTCAGTTTGTTTCTCAACCTCCAACACCTTTCTATCTGACACTATTGTTTCCCAAGTTAAGTATAACAAATTGAGCTATTTACAACTCATAAAACGTGTATTAATAACCTTTTGAGTTGTTTTCACAACCTCCAATGACTTTCTCTCTGACACTATGTTGTCTCATGTTAAGTATGACCAATTGAGTAATTTACAACTCGTAAAGCGTGTATTAACAACCTTTTAAGTTGTTTTCACAACATCCACCGTCTTTCTCTCTTACACTATGTTGCCTCACGTTAAGTATGACCAATTGAGATATTTACAACTCATTAAGCGTGTATTAGCAACATGTTCAGTTCGTTTCACAACCTAATGTTGGGACTGCATCAATAGTTCCCATTAGGCAGCTCACAATAGTTGAATTGTATCATAATTGAGCAAGTGGTTGACAATTTGTTGGCCTATTGTATCAAGTGCGTTACACACATGCACAAGTGACTTGTAAGTGTCCCATGATTTTATAAACTTCACACCTTACCACTGTCACCTAAGCAACCCATCATTTTAACTAATTTTAATGTCTATTTTATTACAAATAATGCTGCAAAATTTGACAGCAATTGATGTAAATTTTCACAACATAATGAGTTATTTTCACAAGGGATCTGTTAGACCTGATAGTGTACCAAATGAAAGTCCCCCTATAAGTTCATCATAGCATGAATTTAAACAACTGATGCAACCTAATTTTTCAACTTTATCACAATGCATGTCATAACATAATAGTATATCATATCCATATATCATCTAACATTAAAATATCAACCATTCGCACTTCAAACTTCCAACTTCCTCTGTTTCCTTTCCCAATAACTTAGCATCATGACACCCAACCTTATTTTTTTGTATTAACAACTAAAACTATTATATTTACAACTCATACTGCACGAATTAACAACAATTTGTTATTTTTCCATTTTAGCATTTTCATACCACCCCACCACTATGAAAATCAACTATTTCCACTTCAACCATACCACTTCCTCTGTTATATTCCCCAAAAACAGAATACCCACTAACACCCAACCTCATTTGCTGTATTAACAACTACTACAGTTATATTAACAACTACAACTGTACCAATTAACAATAATTAAATTCTTCCCCATATCAGCATTTTTCACAGCACCCATCAATATGACAATCAGCCATTCCCACTTTAAACGTATCATTTCTTCTGTAACCTTTCCAAAAAACATAGCACTGTGACATTAACACTACCCAACCTCATTGAAACCCCTACTACAATGCTCAAGATCATATCTTTACCTAAATCATGTCATTACTCATCTACCTCATACCACCTTATCTCCTATTGACCCCAAGCACCTACCTTTCACCATCATTCAATTTCACTTCATCCAACGAACACACAGAACCAAAAAAAAAATCAGTTTGCTATTCTACCTCTGTACCAGTAGGTAGAGCTTGCAAATTCGATCATTTGCCAAGAACTTCAACACTAAACTTGATTCTTTCAATGTTTGAGTTCAAACCCCTCCCTTTCGCATCGTTTCTCTATCTCTCCAACAAAAAAGTTGCGCCTTCCCTCTTTCTGAAGCTTCGATTTTTACAATTATAAGAGGGGCATGTGTGTCATTTTACTTTGAGAAATAATATCAGAAAAGTCCCTAGGGACTTTTATGATATTTTAGATTTTTCAGGAACTATTTTGATAATATTTTACTTCCTTACGATCTGAGAGTTATTTTCCCTATTTTTTTTTCCGCCATCACGTCCTTTCCTTTTCATATCCACGTCAGATGGAAAGACTGGTAATACACCTTTAATTTTTTATCCTTCCTATCCACTCTCTAATGCATGTGTTCTTTTCTTGGGAAAATTTAAGTTAGTCTTCTTGGTAATAAATTAATTTCAATCACCCCTAAAATTTTCTGAAACTTTATTGCATCTCATGGTTAAAATGAAATTAATTTTTATGGGTGAAAAGACAATGATACTCTTATTTTATTTGTTTTATAAATTGTCTTATTTGTCTTATAAATATCCATATTTATCTTGTGAATTTTCATATTTATCTTGTAAATGACCAAAATGCATTTAATTCCCAAGGTTCTTTGGAATTACTTTATTTGTCTTGTAAATACTCATATTTTTCTTGTAAATAGCCAAAATATTTTTAACTCCCTAGGTTTTTTGGAATCCATTTATTTGTTTTGTAAATATCTTTATTTATCTTGTAAATACCCATATTTGTATTGTGAATTTTCATATTTATCTTATAAATTGCTACAATATTTTTAATTCCCTAGGTTCTTTCGAATCCTTTTATTTGTCTTGTAAATCTTTTTATTTATCTTATAAATATCCTTATTTGTTTTGTAAATATTCTTTTGACAAAAAGAAAATAAAAGAAGGGCATCATTGTCTTTTCTCTCATAAAAATTAATTTCATTTTGACCATAGTTTCAGAAAGTTTTAGAGTTTGACTGAAATTATTTTGTCACTAGGGGGATACCTGAAATTTTCCCTTCTTTTTTATAGGAAACGAACATTGACCAAAATCATGGAGATTAAAAAGTTGGTTAAAGATACTCCTCTGATGTTTAATATAACATATATTTATCTAATTTGACTAAATTAAAAAAGTTAGTTAAACTAGTTAATATGACATCTATTGTCTAGAGCGCCTTACTCATCTCCCTTAATTCCCTCATTCTCCCTAATTATTGTTGAAGGAGCCTCAATAGGGGTAAATTAGGAAAAAAATTGATAAATATAAAAATTACGTTTTATATTTAGGATTAAGATCAACTCTCCAAATGTGTCTTATAATAAGGACCGGAGGAGTAATAAATATGTAAAAATTATACTCCCTCTGGTCCCTACTATAAGACATTTAGAAAGTTGATCTTTACCCTAAATATTAAACATATTTTTAAGAAGGGTTAAGGTGCAAAATTACACATGTGATTGTCCTCGAAATGCGTCCAACACCAAATGCTTTTTTTAGATGCAACAGTGACTATGTGGTTATGAAATAAGTGCAAAAATACCCTTTGACCTTTAGTTTGACTGTTTGACCATTAGTTTGACTTTTTTATCCTGAAAGTGATGACGTGCACGATGACATGGACGCTGGAGTGACATTCTGAAAAAAAAAACTTGCTGAAAATCAAATTTTCCTAATAAATCATATAATTTAATAAAAATTAGTAATATAATATATGTATTATAATGATTTTAATTTAATAATATTGGGAATCTAGGGTTGGGAAAAAATTGAGCAATCAGTATGTTTTTTAGGGCAGCAACTCTACTGAGTGAGTTAAGCACTCTGTACTCAGATTTGAATATACTTCAGTGAAGGTGGTATTAAAATAGTGAAATGTGGGTAATATTAATTGCAAAGCTTTACCAGTCAGTAAGGTTTTTTTCCAAAATGTCACTCTAGCATTTATGTCGTTGTACACATCATCACTTTCAAGGTCAAAAAGTCAAACTAACGGTCAAAGGGTATTTTTGCACATATTTCGTAACCACATAGTCACTGTTGCACCTAAAAAAACATTTGGTGTTGGGCGCACTTCGAAGACAATCACATGTATATTTTTGCACCTTAACCCTTTTAAGAAAAATGTTTAAATCTTTAACACCTTCACTAATAATAATTACACTTTATTTATTTATTTTCTTTATGCTATTCCCATAAAAAAGTGGAGATTATAACCGAAGGTAAGAAATTTGAAAATGATGATAATCTAATATTTGATGATGTTGAATTTATAATTAGTTTTTGGTTTTAATTATATTTAATAAATTCATATATGAACTTTATACAACTTTTTATGTTTTTATGTTGAATATGATAAGTTATATAAATGTTGATGGATTTATTTACAATAATTTGAATTTAAAATATATTCGGATCAAATTTTTTATTTTATTATTTAATTATATAATTTTAATAATTATTTAATGATAAAAATAAATTTTTACGAGTTTACGAATTGAGTTTACATCTATATCACGAGTTTGACAACCTGAGTCTCACTCACCAATTTAAGTCCTTTCTAGAGTAATGTTTTGATCCACTATATAAGTCATTGGTAAACAAAAAAAAAAAAGATCCACTATATAAGTTATTTGAAGAGTTATTAATGCTTATTTACTACTTTTGTTCATGTAATTAATGCTTACAAATGTGACTTTTTGAAATTTTCTCTCTCCTTCAAAGACAAATTTAACATGGGTAAATTAAAAATTGGAAAAAAAAATCAATTTAAAGCATATTTATTGAACTAATTATCATTTATTGGTTCTGATAAATTTGTTGAAACAGCCTATATTGTGGATTGAAATGGATATATATGATGGAGAAAGCAAGAAATTGTGAGGTAAAACTGCCAAGTGTCCTACAATGCATCTGTGTCTTATATAGATGACACATTTAACATCACAGGTAACGAAGGAACAAAATTGGTTAATGAAAACACATAAAGTCTATTAAGGTCAATTATAAAGACTCCTCTTCTTGATCTTCCTGTTAGCCCGAACTCACATCTCCTTGGCCCTTGAGCAATATGCTATGTGTTTTCATCCTTAGGGTAATAGTTTTGCTTCTCTTATGGCGTTAACTAGATATTTTTCCCTGTTTATTGTTTATGGCATATTCAAAATATTAATTTGCTAATTAGAGATGAATAAATAAGTGATCTTAATTTAAAGGGTTTATGAATCATGCTTCACATTTTTTTTAGACACTATCTTCATTTATTGAAGACATTATAAACAAATAAAAAACATGGTATATGAGATTGAGGGGTTGTTTTGAAAGAAAAAGGGAAAACTCATTTGTAGGTACCTATAATTTCACTCAATTTCTAATTTGGTGCATGTGTGTTTTTCCCCCTCCTAATTCAATGCTTTAATTTTGTTCTATTAATACAATTAACTCTTGTGCAAGGACTAACATTGCTAATACAGCAAATTTATAAAATCTAATGATGTCAACAAAGCAAAATTAATGATTTAACTTAGAGACAAAACACATAGGCACCAAATTAAAAATTGAGTGAAAGTATAGGTATTTGCAAATGGGTTTTCCTAAAGAAAAATAACCAAAAGTAGAGTTTTACTTGAGGAACAAAAACTAAATGTATCAAACATAATGATTCGTTGGTTAAATATTCTTCAATCTTCCTCTCATGGAAGACATTATGCATAACTAAATTAGCATGACATCAACTTGTTGTCTATATTTGATGTATCTCTTGACATGCCATGCCATCTGCTATTTCATCTCTAAGAACGTAGATGATAGCATGACCCCCTATATATGAAGGTGGAATTTTTTGAAGACAACTTTTTTCTTTCCCGAGGGAACCGTAGATGGGTACAAGTCAATTGTATGACATAGAAGGGATTTTCCTAAAATTTGACAGTATTTGTTCAATGTGTAATATGTAATGCTTTTTTAGGAAATAAGGAATCTAAATCTTGGAAATATGCTCTATTGTGACATCCAAACTTGTAAGAGCATGGAGTCACTTTATATTAGTCAATATTGTCAAGTACTTCATAATTTTTAAAATGGTAGACTGCACCCTCTTCAATCTCTTGCATAGCACGTTCTCACACCTTCTTTTTTGTATCAAAACTATCAATCCTGGTTCCCCGCGTGTATTTCTTAAGTCATCATAAGTAATGATGGGAAAATGCTATACATGTAAGGAAAACTTTTGCTTGACATACCTGCTTATCTCCCATAATTATGTCAACCCTTTAAGGAGCATACAATGGGGTCTTCTTGCAATAAGCAAACTCTCTAAGAGAACATGCAATAATAATGACCTAGGTGCCATTTTTATTTGTTAAATAACAATTAAATTAACCACAAGAAAATTATTTATATAAATTTTAAAATTTACGAGGATTTATTATCAAAATTTAAATGTTATTGTGGTCACATGTGGATATAGACACAATTTAAATGTCTAGATGATAGAGGATTTATCATGGCATGAGTTAAAGTTTAATGTGTTATTCCCACATGGTTCAAACTTTTAAATGATTGAATGGAAAAAAGGTCAATATTGACCAATAAGGGAAAACTTTTTTGAATTAGTGTTTAAAAAGTACATTCATATAAATCGAGACAAAACTTTTATCACATACTTACCTCATATACTATAAATCACATCCAAAAAGAAGCTTCCACTATTAATCCAAACAGGTATGAATACTTTATTAGTTCTTCATAGTCAAGTGGCTTTTTTTCTCCCCAAATAATCTTTCCCACAAGTAAAAATCAAGTGGCCTTTTATTTTCTAACCAATTCATAATTAATATTTTAGTGTCCTTTTTTAGGCATATGGAAGGTGTACAATTGAAGATCAAATGCATTGGCTTCACATTGACATGTACTATTTCATAGTTAATATTTAAGTGTCTTTTCATTTTTCAAAAGATTTACAATTAACATTCTAGTGGCTTTTTTTCCCCCAAACAATCTTTCCCACAATTAAAAATCAAGTGGCTATTCATTTTCCAACAAACAATTAACATTCAAGTGGTTATTCATTTTCCAACTAATTTATAATTAACATTCAAGTGATTTTTCTTTTTGCTTGAATATGAAATGTGTACAACTGAGAATCTAATGCACTTCCTTCATATTGACATTTACCATTTTTTGGTTACATTCAAGTGTCATTACATTTTCAACCGGTTCATAATTAACATTAAAGTAGCATTTTTTTCAATCAATTTTTTAAGGATTTTTATTTAACAAAATATAACGTAATGTTCTATTTGAAAAAAACCAAGACTTCAACAAACCATGTTAAAAAAAATGAATTCCTTCATTACAAATTATCAAGATCAACTAACTAGCGGCATTTTCCAAAAGTTGTTCCAAGTTGATCTTTACATACATACATACATACATACATACATACATGCATGCATGCATGCATGCATGCATGATAGTTTTATGAAGAATACTATATGTTTTCCTCTATATTTGTTTTCTCTAGATATTCATAGAAAACACATATGGAAGATTATTTTTCCCTCTTTTACAATTTGAACCCCCATCTATATAACATGATTTATGTATTTATACTATTTCAATTTGTTAATGTGTGATTTTTCTGCTGAAGATTTTTGTTCTTGTTAATTTTGTCACGGGTTTTGAATATTGATGCTGATTCTAGGTGTTTTGACTACAGAAAAAAAGACAATTGGGGATGGAGAGTCATTTTGTTGAGGCACCTTTTAAGACTTTTTGTATTTTCTATTAACCTTGAAAAATAATTTATCCCAATCTTGTCAATAAAAACCAAACATGCCAATAGTAATAAACATTGCAATGCACCCCCATTGCATTACTAAGAGGGTTTTCAATTGAACCAATAGGCCCTAATTCACTTACGAATGATATGGAAAATGATCAATTTTATCATTATAAATCACACCATGTCAATAAATAGGATAAAAACAAAAATCAACGGTGTAAAAAAGAGCTCAATTCCTTCATTCTAACTTCAATGAGGTTTAGTGTAACATATGAAGTTGTATACATCCGATTGTTACCAAATGAATTTCTCTCTGTTGTAATGGTGTATGCAAGAAATTCCTTTTGTAAAGAAGAAAACATAATAAGTCCGTCTATATTACTGAAAAAGTTAACGAAAGATTTTTTGTTTTGTTTTGTTTCTTACCCTTGATGACAGATAATATTAGAAGAAGATTTTCATACCTTCAACATGGACCATTAATCCAACTAATTCTAAGATATTTATCATCAAAGAACCCATAGGAAAAGAGTTAATAGATAAAAAACCACTTAAAAAATTAAGGCTACTTGATTTGCTTTTCTCCCCATGCTCACCACAAAGATTCCTGGTTTGACACCTTTCCACACAAATCCATTTGAATGCAAGCATTTGGTCCTTGCAAGCTATAGTAAAGAAAACAAATTGGCTAAAATTTGTATCTTTGAACTTTACATAAAGGCACCCACTAATGCTAGTATCAAGGAGTAGAAATAGTCACGATACGAAAAATTTAGTTTAAACCAAAACCAAATGAAGATGGATATTGTAACACCCTGCCTTTAATCATGTAATTATAATTCGATATTAAATAATTAAAGTAGATTAGAGACCTTCGGATAACTTAAACTCGTTTCAATCTCCTACTTTGTGGTAGGGTTTTCACAAAATCATTCAAAATCTCTTTCCTGTTCCTGGTCTCCATTTCAAAATTCGAATATAATCACCTGTGCAGTTTATCTACATTCACGTATGACAGAGTGTAAAACCAATTCCCCGGCAACTCCCGGATTCTATACATATATAACCTGAGGTTTAAGTATCCACTAGGGGATTATATCCAAAATCGAATATACTATTCATATTTCAGATTATACAGTAATCCCGAATTCAAAAGAAATAACCAACATTTCCAAAATCAACATACCCCTAAGGGTCCTAAGTGCTCTGGGTCGGCCTCTTCTCCTTTGAGCCACATGCCCTGTCTGAAAGGTTAGTCATAGGAAGGAATGAGATTCGAGAGAATCTCAGTAGTAACAAACCACTCATACAATGTATAAATACCAAGCATGTATATAAATCACAAACAGCAACAGCAGCAGCAATCTCAGAGATACATGGTTTTCACCACAAACGACATCACTCACGGCTGTATACACAATACGAAAGCTCTCGCTATAATCATAATCACGACAGCTTACGCTGTAATCACCATCACGACAGCTTACGCTATAATCACAATACGACAGCTCACGCTGTAAAGACAGCTTACGCTGTAAACGACAGCTATCACCAGCTGTAACCATAGCAACATCAAAGATTCATCACAGAACAGTGATAACACACACATACAGAGCATTACACAAAGTATAAGAGAGAGAGTCACTACCTGATCCTTTCCTGACATCCTTCAGCGCAGTTGGCTCACGAGGGCGGCAAATATCGAATCCTACAATTCCAAATGCACTATTTAGACACTTCCATAGTGTTACTTAGGGTTATATGAGTCTATAATGAAAATTTACAAAAATACCCCCGGGGACCCGGCCTGGGCCCGCCATACCCGGACCGGTTGCACTTTTCTCGAAATTCTAATCTGGGCCATCCTAACATATTTCCGCCCAAGAAATCCATTTCCGTACTCAGAATTATCAAATTCAATGTCAAATTACGAAATTGCCCTTGGCAGCCCTACTTTTAGGGTTTTAGGGGTGTTTCCGTAATTATGCTTTCTCGGCCTTTTTTGAAAAAGTGCCCAACTGTAACCCCACCTATTTTCGGCCACTGAATCCAATGGAATCATCAAATCATTGAAAATCCAACTCTAAGACCCATTTACAGCCTTGGCCGAAATATACATGTTCTCCGGGAAAAATTGGGGTTTTACGATTTCGGCTCCGTAAACGCGTTCCTTTCTACTCCTAACCACTTTATTAACCATTACATTAGGTTACAACTAACATTAAGACCCAATTTGGGCAGCATAACCCCTAGGCCACATCATTTCCAAACTTTAAAACCAATGGCAATCCGGCGAAATTTCACCGATTAAATTGCCCACAGCAGCCAGAATAAGCAATATACGAAAGTTTGGAAGTTACCTCAAGCTCCTTCTAGCTTTTCTCAAGAGTGGCTGAAAACCCTAGCCCCTTGAACACCAAATTGTCTTCTCAAACACCTTAAATAACATAGAAGAGAAGCTTAGGAACAAGGTTATACGCGTTAGGAGCTAGATCGTCGGAGAAATCGGCTTACCTTGCGAGATTTCTCCTCTTTCTCTCTCTAAGAGCTCTCAACTTTCTCTCACTATCTTCAGCTGGAAATGGCGTGAAATGGCTGAAGAAGATGAGCAATTTGATTAATAATCCATGCTGACATCATCTTTTAATGAGATGATGTCATAATTCCCATTTTCGGATTTTCTGGCAGATTTTCTGCCCAAACTTTGAAAAATCATAACTAATTCTAGAAAAATCGAAATGAGGTGATTCCAAAGCCAAATGAAAGATATTTAAGTCCTCTTCATAGGAAAAATATTGGCCATTACTGCAAATCACCACAAAATTCCCAGAATTTCAATCTTTGCATACTGTTCCAGAAAATAATTAATTTCACTGGGCAAACTTCAAAAATCCAAAACTCTTAGGTCACAAATCAAAATGATACAATTTATATGTTCATTTTGAAGCTTGACATGTGAACTTTAATACTAGAAAATTTCAGAATTTTTAGACACCATTTGCCTATTTAAAACGTCCATACAAATTGACTGCCCTGTACAGAGTTTCAATAGACAGAGTTTTCAACTTTAGCATGATTGTTCCCAATGGTTCCAATTTCACAATAAACACTCTCCCCACATGAATTTTCACAAGGAAGCCATTGGAATCATTAAAATATCCAAATTCCCATCACACATTCTCCAAAAGTGTTTATTCAACAATAATTATATCCACTTTTAAAGTCATTAGCCCTTAATCACTTTTTGGGATATTACAGATATCATATAGCTCTTTGGATATTCTATAAAGTGATTCAAGTTTTTTCATTTTTTAAGATAAATTTTTTTAAAGATGGCTTTTGAACTCCAAAGACAAATGTTTTTATGTAAAATGGCTTTTGGACTTCAAGAATAAATGTCAAATATTAATCAGAAATAAAGGTTATTGAAAAAACCAACCGTTTAGAAAACTGGACCAAATGCAGCATAAGTAATAGAATATATTTAAATAAACCGAATCAATAACAAAACCCCTTTTAAAAAATCCGTTGTTATTGCAGGTTTTCAAGAAATATGATAATAATAGATAGATAGATTGATAGATTATATTATAATGTTTAACAATATTTCCAAAAAAAAAAAAAAAACTAGAAGACATGAGAGACAAGATCCCGACTTGACATCACATTAAACATTACATAGGAAATAGCCACATATCGATCCCCACTTTCCTTTATTTTTTTTTATGGAAGAACAATTTTATTATATGGATACAACAAAAACAAAAAAAGAAAAAGGCTAAAACATCTCAGCAGACAGCAATGTAGCAGGTCCACTAAGAGTTACAAAGAAACACAAATGAAAACAAAACGAAACCAGCAACAGCTAGTGTCGAGCTAGGAAGAACGCAAAGGCAATGCCGATGAGGAGTTCATGACAGCCCAAAGCCCACGATTCAATCTGCATCACCCCCTGAATCTCCACGCATGATCATTTTGCATGCTTCAATGCTTAGCCATGCTACAAACGCACTCGTGGAGCCTTCTTAAATAAGTAATTTTCGTCTTCACCTCATGTTATTATATCTCTTGTCTCTAGTATAGCACATGTCACTAGATAGACCGTAGCTTAATATAGGGTTTCTTTGAATCTTCTCAATTCAAGATTAAATGAGCATTGAACGAACCGTGTGAATAAATTCATCAAGGTAAGAATCTTCAAGTCCAGGGGCAAGCAAAACCTCTCTCAATTTTTTATGATTACTTCTGATCGTTTGACCGATTTCACTGTCACTATCCATCACCATTTTGACAGCCTTACACACACTTTCCCTTGTGAAGACTCCATCTTCATTTCTTCTCTCAACTTCCACTGCTGCTTTCTGATCTCCACAAAGAATTTTTGAATTTATGAGCTGATCTCCAGAATTAGGTATGAATACCATTAGAGGCTCACTGCATAATGCTTCTGTCATAGATCCAGATCCACAATGACTCAGAAAACAACCCACATTAGGATGCTTTAACATTAAAAGCTGTTGAACCCAACCTCCTTGAACAATCCCTCTTCCCTTTACCCTCTCATTAAACCCTTCAGGCAATGCCGACTCAACCGTTTCAGCTCCCACTGGAGGTCTCTGTACCGCGAGAAAAGGCATACCTGTGAGTTCAAGACCTAAGATGAGTTCCTCAAACTGATGTTTGCTAAGAACGCATTCACTTCCAAATGAACAGTATATCACTGATTTTGGGCTGAAACTTGCCAACCATTTCACCCATCTTTCTTCTAAGGCTGCATTTGGTGGTGGACTAGGCAAAACTGGTCCAATGGAGAGGATTTTCTTGCCCATTCGCCTTTCAAGGAAATCAAGGTAACGCCCTTCTATATCCCTGAAAGCTTTGAAAACCATGGCGTCACACTCACTGAAACAGGTCCCCATCCGCTGTTGGAACGGAATTCCCGCTCCTTCACCTTCCATATCAGCAGTGGCTTGCTTTAACTTCTTAGCTTCAAATAGTTTAAGCCTAATGGCCGTAGGAGGAAAGCCAGGTGGAGGGACCATGAGTTCAGCATCTGGGTCCACAGGCTTATCACCATCCAGTGGCTTCCGCATCATATACCCAAGAATTGCAGGGCCTGTTAGGAAATAAATGATAGCCTTGATTCCTAAGCGACGTGTTATCTGAGGGAGCCAGTGCTGATAATCGTAGAAGATGAAGTGGGGTTTGAGATCTCTCAGAGAAGCTTCAATGAAAGGCTCAGTGAGGTCCATGGCCTTCATGAGCAGAGGATGTGATGAAAATGGAACATCATTTGTGGTTTCAGCACCAAGAGGGAGGCCATCAACGTGTGGTACGTTGATGGGAATGAAGGAGATGAGATTTGGATGGTGATTGAGATGTTCCACTTTGAGTATTGCATTTTTTGGTACGAAGAATGAGACCCTATGGCCTCTACCTGCAAGCTTGTTCGCCACATAAAGGTTTGGAGTTAAATGGCCAATACCGAACCAAGAGATCATTGCTACGTGAAGGGGTGGGTCCCCCATGGTTGATCGGTGAAAGAATGTGAAGGCAGAGCTGGTTTATTATTTTGAGCCTTACATAAGCTCTTTTATAGAGTGGGCGACGTTGATTTGTTTGGCCACCTACCAAATAAATGATCAAATCAAAACAAAAACACATAGCGTTTGATTTGTGTTTATTTCTTTCACTAAAAAAAACAAAAAAAAGAAACTCGTTTACTGCGTGACATAGTTTAAGTGATCAGCATGTTTTCTCTTTCTTTTCTTTCTAATTTCAGCGAAACCGGCAACTAATACCCCAATCTATAAACTTTTCACTTTCCTGTTTGATTTGGAAGTATTGCAATTATTGACCCCACGACTTCCCATGATCAAATCAAAACAAAAACGCATAGCGTATGATTTGTGTATATTTCTTTCAATAAAAAAAAGGAAACTCGTTTACTGCGAGACATAGTTAAAAAGAAACTCGTTTACTCCGTGACATAGTTTAAGGGGTCCACATGCCCTGCTCATAACAAACTGAACACGGTATGCTCATCCCCCAATTTTGAGGTAGGGAGCATTTTTTTATTTTTTTAAAAATTTTTTATGTATTCTTATCTATTTGAATTAAATTGTATACTGCATAAATATGTTTGTCATTTAGTATCTCAAATTAATTAATTTCTATTTATGTATTCAAAAATATTTTTTCTGTAATATCAGTATCTCGAAATATTTTTTCAGTAGTACTTAACATTTGAAATATTTTTTAAACATCCGTTATCTTAAGCTAATTATTTTTTAGTGTGTGGAATATTTTTTCAAATAAAAAAACCCCTTTTATATTGGGATGAGCAGGGATTGTGGATTCTAGTTTAAGTGATCAGCATGTATTCTCTTCCTTTTCTTTCTAATTTCAGCGATAACGACAACTAATAACCCAATCCATAAACCTTTCACTTTCCTGTTTGATTTGGAAATATTACAATTATTGACCCACGACTTCCCATGATCTCCTGATCCCCTCCATGTCATTAGGCTCTATTTAGTTCGATGCAGGAGAGGGGATATGAGAGATTTTAATGGAGGGGAGGGATTTTAATATTATCTTATTTGGATTGATAAAAAGGAAGGAGAGAGGAGAGATTTTAATGTTATCTTGTTTGATTTAGGAGGGGAGGGGAGAGAAATTATTTTCACATGAACAACTTTACCTTTATGTTATAAGTTATTTTTTTCAAACTCTATTAAATAATAATAAAGCTTAATTATAAATAATATTTTTATGCCCTAAATTATAAATAGCATTTAATACAATTATATATATATATATATATATATTTAAGATTATAATTTATAATTATAGCCATATATATTGTCAAAAATAGTAAAGGGTACTTTTGGGTTAATGACAAAATGCCATGAGTATTTTAGTCTAATGGTTAGATGCTTTTAACTTCCCCTCCAAATCCCCCAATCTTGGGGAGGGGGGGAGGTTTTGAGAGGAGGGAGGGGAAAATTTCAAAAAATGTCCCCTCCCCTCCTAAATTTTTAATCTTGCCGATTAATGGGAGGGGAGCAAATTCCCTCCCCTCAAACCAAATAGATCCTAAATGTTAATTTAGGTTGGCCATTTAACAAACAAGTTAGTCAAGAAAAGTAGTGTAAAAATGCCATGAATGAGTGAGTGAGGTTTGATTGTTAAATAATCAACGTGAGTTCAGTTATGCCATTTTCTTACTTAATATATTTGTCAATGGTCATGACATTTTTACTCCATTTTGAAAACTTTATATATACATATTTGTCCAAATAAAGTTTATGGTGATAGATGTCAATAGCAGAATGAGTGTGAGTAAAATTTGAGAGAGGCGTGATTAACATGGATAAAAATGAAAAAAAACATTAAATTTTTAAACAAAGTCAAATTGTTGTTCATGAATAAGACTGGACGGAGTCTTAGATAATATATATTATTTAATTTAATATAATAATACATTATATCAAGAATTCTAGATCATGATGAAGATTCAGCATACCGCAGGGTTATCTCAATATAATCATCCTTTTTAATTTAATTTTTATATAAATTAAATAATTAATATAATTTATTTTTTGATGATGCTTTTATTTTCTTGGTTGTATGTTTTATAAGCTGAACCAAATGTTGAACCGGAAAGAATAACAGGTCACGGTTGAAACAGTCGAGCCGTTTGGTTGGGCCAGTGTACTAATTAAATTGAAAATAATATTATAAATAAATATAATAATATATATGTAAAGAATTAATACATTTATAATTATAATGATGAATTAGATGAAAAATTATAGTTATGGACTTACTGTGGCCAAAAATAAAGGAAAGAAAAGTTTCTTTTTAGGGAGAATTGTTAAAAAAGACCTCATTGACAACTTATTTGTTAAATGGGACCTGGGAAGATATCTTGCACATAGAGGGAAGATATCTGCACATGTAGGGAAGATTTCTGCACACGTATAGGGAAGAATTTTGCACGCAGGGAAGATCATCTGCACATAAAGGAAGATATTCTGCACACGTGGAAGATAATCTACACACAAAGGTCCCATTTGGTAAATAAGTTGCCAATGAGGGATTTTTTCACAATTTTCCCTTCTTTTTATCTTATAAAAAAAGAGTTATCATTATATTATAATAATAAAATAATGCTGCTAAAAATAAATTCTACACTGCATAAAGAAAAGATTATTTTAAATTTTGAATTCTTATAAAAAGATATCTTATATTTCCCATAAAATAATGGTTTGGGAAGCATGAAAGCTGTGATATGACCTCTCTCTGGACATTCCCAGCACCTCTCACCACCTCTCACGTCTCCAAAACCCCATAGACCTTAGGTGCACAACCCTCTCACACCACATACTCTTTTGTTCTTTCCTTGAAATTGTAGCTTCTCTTTCATTTTTGTTTCATTTGTTTTCTTAGTCGAGTTCTTCTTCCAATGGAGGACACCATGGAGTACCTCAAGTCTTGACCCTTGTTTGGCTAGTGAGTATTTGAAGTGATACTCTCTAAAATGACGAGAGTTGCTAGAATTTTTTTTACCTTCTATCTTCTTCATCTTCTCTGTTCTTTTTTCCCCCCTCAAACCTTTGTTCTCAAATGTTGGAGAGTTTCTGTGCATACTTGGGAGCTATCCGGTTTTTAAAAATCGATCCCGAATTCCGACCTAAAAACAGCTATTTGCCGGCTCAATCCAGTCTAATAAAGAAAACAGCTTTTTGTCTTAATCCAAACCATCCCTAAGTCTAGTTGACAGTCAGACCGTCCTGTCCGACTTGGTTTTAAAAACATTGCTAGGGAGACAAGAGAGGTAGGGCTAGTCTGCAATTTATCTTATAAAAAATTATTTAAAACAAAAAAGGCATCATGTAGAACTCGTCCTCCTATTTGCATGTTTTAAAAGTCAGATCAGATGTCGAGCCGGAAAGATCAACAGGTCAAACGGTTAGATCGGTTAGGCCATTCGGTCTGGTCAGTAACGTAATAATTAAATTAAAATAATATTATATAAATATATACTGATTAAAATATAATTAATCTTTAATCCACTTTAATATTTTTTTTAATAAGGCAAAACAATATTAATAATAAAATGGAAACATTACAAAGTACTAGTTACAACAGAACAGAAGGAAAAATTAACTGCATTGTTAAGAAGATAGGGACCTTAATCCAATTTGATGAAAAACTTAATAAAGTCACAAAATATATCCAACAAGATGAAATAAAAAAAACATTTTAATTATATAACATTTATTATGAATAAAATTTAAATACAAAAAATACATGTTGAACTATATTAGTTAACACTATTGAAATTAAACAAAATTAAAATTGTTAAAATTATAATTATAGTATGACGTATATAATATAAAAAAATGAGTGTTGGAAAAAAATATAAAATATGAGTACTATTAAAATATTTTAAAAATATAAAATACAAGTACTATTAAAATATTTTGCATTTGAAAACATGTGGCGAGAGATTAACTTATTTATGATAAAATTATAAGGGAGAAAATCAAGTAAAAAAAAGATAGCTAAAATATTTTATACATGTTTTTTTGTTTTTTTGTTTTAATTTTCAAATCCTTTTATGTTAACCCATCCGGTTTTTATAAAACCGTTTCAGGTCCTGGCTCAATAGCGTTTTCCGGCTCAATAACGAGTAAATAACGGCCCAAAATAGCCTAACTGCTGAAGAGGCTTAATGAGAAAATCTGGGCAATTGTTGTGATTGGCTGACGGTCTGATTTGTTGGATCGTTCGGTCCAGCCTGACTCTAGATACATTGCCTATTTTTCTGTCAAATTAAAGTTGTTCTTATGAGGAATGGTTTTATTTAGGTCTATAGCATTTTGATAAATTACTAGTTCTCACCATGTAGTAGAGGTGGTAATAAGGGTTGGGACCGTGGGCCGAGCCCGCCCAACCAGATAAAATGGGTGGTTTTGGTTTTACAAAACTGGAACTATATTGATGTGGTTGTTTTGGGCCTGAATCCATATGGTTCCAACCCATGATGAGTTGGACCACCAGATTGCGCAGGTTGGCCCATAATTTTTTTTAAAACCAAGAGGGAAGAGCCATTAGCCAAGGCTCAACCCCTAACAATTTAAGACCATCACTCCAGAGTCCAGCCCAGTACTCTCACTCCTCAGTTCTTACTTCTCAGCCTAGTCAACTCTCTTTTATTTTTGCTTGAAACAGTCTCTCACTACCTGTCTCTCTCACGGCTCACACTTTTAGTCTCATAAATCAGAAGTTAATCTCAACTCTCTTTAATTTGCAATGTAGTTTTAATTTTGTTATGTTTAGGTGTGTAGAAAAAACAATCTTAATGTTTCAAAAAAAAACAATCTTAATATATTGTTGAAAAAATAATATGGGTTTGCCCACCCAACCCGCCTACCCAGCGGTTATGGGTTGGGTTGACTAAATGCCAACCTATATTGATGCGGTCCTTTTGGGACCGAACCCATATGGTCCTAACCCGTGACGAGTTAGCTTGAACCCACCGGGCCAGACCGTATTACCACCTCTACCATGTAGTATATTGCCAGGTTCTTGAACCCGGACAGGACCGGCCGGTCTAGCCCGGAAACCGGTGAACCGGCCGGTAAACCGGTCCGGTCCGAGTTCATATTTTTTAAATTTTTTTTTAAAAAATTTCCTTTAGAATTTCATATTATAAGTCTAAAGTTTTCAATTTCTCACTGGTTTGGTCTCGGTTTAGCTTCAGTCTGGCCCCAGTCTGACCCACTAAGTTTTAATGCCCGGTTTGAGTTTTAATATGTTGGTATATTGGTAATTTATTTATTTATTTATTTATGAGTTTCTCCTTTCTAGTCAAAGTATAAAGGATCTTTACCTCTCCCAATAAATATGCTTTCTCAAATAGTCCTCAGGCTATGGTAAATTTTTTTCCTTTGCAAAATGCCATCAGTATAAAAAATTACCCAGAATGTTGCAAAAGAACTCGCCCATTAGAGGAATGAGTTTAGCATTTTGAAGAAGCATGGTGATGGGTGACATATTTTGTTAAATAAAAAAAGAAACTCGTTTACTGCGTGACATAAGTTAAAGCGATCAGCATATGTTGTCTTTCTTTTCTTTTTGGTTTCAGCCAAAACTACAACTAATAGCCCACTCTATAAACTTTTCGCCTTCCTGCTGTTTGATTTGGACCCCGCCACTTCACATGATCCGATCTATGTTCTTCCCTTCTCTTTGAACATGTATCAAACAAATAAAACAAAAAAATGTTAATAAACCTCGTTAACTTTCGATATTTCCAACCTTAACCTTACTAATACCCCTAAAAATAGAATTTTTGTTTGGTAAATGATCAAATGATATCAATATAAAAAGTACCTTACAGTTAAATTAAAGGAAAAATCGATAGTAAATACTAAATAAGGAAATTAATTGTTCTTTGCCACCAACAGACATGGGGTACTGAAATGCCATTAAAATTGAACATAGAAAGACAAAAAAGCCCTTAGTTTGACAAGACGATTTTAGGTGGGAGGAAGGAGAAAGTGCACGGCTTCTCAAGCATCCCAGCAACCCTCTGAATCCTCGTCTTTTCTTTATTTGTTTGGTGAGAAATTTCAAGAAAAACCCTCTGAATCCCTTTTTCCTCTTCCATTTTCAGCATTCTGCAGAAGTTCAGCGTCGTCTCCCCTCACTTGGCCATTTCCTTGGCTTGTGTCCTTCGGCAGTGTCGTCTCCGGCTACTCCTCCAGCGGCTGCTGTCTCGTTGGCTCGAGTCCTTGGGCAATGTCGTCTCTGGGTGCTCCTCTAACGGCCGCTATCTCATTGGCTCGTGTCCTTTGGCTCTTGTGCAATTGAGCTTCCGTTTTGTGCAATTAATCTTTCATTTTGTGCCATTAATCTTCCGTTTTGTGCAATTACTCTTCCATGATGTGCAATTGATCTTTCATGATGTGCAATTGATCTTTCATAATGTGCAATTGAGCTTTTGTTTTGTGCATTTACTCTTCCGTTTTGTGCAATTGATCTTCCGTTTTGTGTAATTGCTCTTCCATAATGTGCAATTGATATTCCGTTTTATGCAATGAATCTTCCATAATGTGCAATTTATCTTCCGCTTTGCGCAATTACTCTTCCATGATGTGTAAAGGATGATCAATTGTGCCAATGATCTTCCATTGTGTGCAATTACTCTTCCTTGTTGTGCCAATGATCTTCCGTTTTATTCAATTACTCTTCCATGATGTGCAATTGATCTTTCGTTTTGTGCAATGGATCTTTTCCATATGTGCCCAATGGTCATCCACCCTACGTACAAAGAATGATGATCCATTATGTGCCAATGATCTTCCGTTTTATGCAATTATTCTTCCATGAATTACAATTGATCTTCCATTTTGTGCAATTAATCTTTCATGATGTGCAATTGATCATCCATGATGTGCACCTGAGCTTCCGTTTTGTGCAATTACTCTTCCATAACATGCAATTGATCTCCCATTTTGCGCAATGGATCTTTTCCATATGTGCCTAATGGTCATCCAATGCAAGTGAGCATGATAATGCAAATTATGTTGACAACATATGATTGAAATGTAAAGACGTTCATATTATGTCATATATAGTAGTTCTTTTACAAAGAGAGCACAAGCTGTGGTGCTACTATATATATACAAGATTAATATTTACAATTACAACAAAAAATAAAGCAGATGGTATCCAATTACAACAAAAAATTAACAACTTGGGTGAGCATTTACAATATTTACAAAATGCATAAACCACTGCATTGAGCCCCTAATTCAAAAACACTTGAGGGGTCAGATAACGATATGAACATTTAGTCATTTAAAATCTAATTTACTCATTAATGATGCAAAGTCATTTGAATACTCTGAGCTGAAGTTCTCTTTTACATGCCTATAGCAATAGGCATGCCTCTCACTCCCAAACACATATCGAACAGCATGTATTATCGCATTATGTCTATCTAATACGATCACCACCTCAACAAAGTTTAAAATACTTTTCACATTTTGCATAATCCATATCCAATCATCATTAATCTCTCCACCCACAATGGCATAAAGCAACAGGGTATAGCTAATTATCAACATCAAGTGCTGAAGTAGATAACATGCTCCCACGGTACGGCCCTCTTAGATGAGTTCCATCAACATATAGAATTGGTCTGCATCCTCCCAAGAATCCTTCCACACAACATCCATATGCGATGAATAATCTGGTAAATGTATGGTCAGCAAACGCTTCCCATTTTGCCACTGTCCTAGAATCTACTTCCATTAGTCTTCTGCAATACCAAGGAATCAACATGTATGATTGGTTTGGCTCTTCTTGTATCTCTGCCAATGCTTTCTCTTTACCTTTCCATGCTTGATCATAAGACATTGATAAACCATATTCCCTATAAACCTCACGCCTTATCTCGTGAGGTGGTTTCTCTAAACAACCCCTCAATCCATCTTTGATTATGGAAGCAGTCAAGGTAGCAGTTGATTTACGATGTATGATCAAATTATCCTATGCTAAGTGATTATGCTTTTCCATAAACGTTACTACATGTAAGAAGTTACGCTCTCCCTCCCCCACTTGGTATGCAGTAATTTTCCATGGACACCCCTCTACTGTACACCTCACAATTATCTTACTTGCACAATTGCTCACATATTTGTATGCAAATTTGTGTGCCAAACTATACTTGTACAGTGCCTCTTTGAACTCAACATCATTTGTAAACCTCTTGGGAGGACCTGAAAGCAATTCCTTCCACTTTTCAGCACCATGCTCAGGGATAGGTGTAGGTTGAATTACGTATGGAAGATCTTCTGATATCCTACTTGATGACGATCCAACAATACATAACCCATCTAATCCTTCCATGGTCTCTAACCTACATCAAAATTTATTGTCAGTTAATAACTCATTCTTCCATACCACTTCAAAACACTACTAAATATTCATTTAACTTACCTTTCAGAAATTATCATTGGTTGTTCTTCATTTATCAACTCACTAACATCTTCAACTATATACAAATGTGCACATTTGTCATTAAATTTTACTATTTGTTCCACTCCTTCATCATCCTCAATGTCTACAATAGTGTTTTCATCTAATGTTGACAGTGTGCACCTTAACTGCAATGCTTTACCTTTAATACCAAGACATGAACATATTGTTCTTCTAAGCTCATTGAGTGACCTTCCTTCTCTTACCATTCTTTCATTTGCTCTCCCACCCACATATTGAGTCCTCCTTTGATCAGTGACAATCTTCCCACCTATATAGAAGAAGCAATATATTTCCTTTTGTACTCTATTCATCATATTAACTCTAGACCTGCAACATTATGGCTTTAATATCAACTAATCTGAATTTTATAAAATGTTTGAACTATAATAAACTAGTCAATATGTAATTATACTTTCACCTATAATAAACTAATATGCAATAAAACATGCACAGTCTAACTGTTTCATTGAAGATTTTTTTTTAAAATATTCAACACTGCAAAGACAGCATCACACAATGCCTTTGAACTCAATTTCATCAAAACCAGCAAGCAATATTACTCAAACATAGAAAAAAATTATTACTTCCAGCAACAATCAGGCAACAATACCCAATACGGAAGATCAATTGCATACAACGGAAAATCATTGGCACATAATGGATCATCCTTTGCACATATCGTGGATGACCATTGGTTCTCGTATGAAAAAGATCCATTGCACAAAACGGAAGATCAATTGCACATAATGGCTATCACATGTGAATCTCCATTGCAACATTATTACTTCCAGCAATAATCAGGCAACGATACCCATTGCACGCAATACACACGATACACAATACACAATATACAAATTCCCATCAACTAAAATAAAAAACTTCACAATAATGGCCAAATTCATAATATTTAAGGAACCCTCAATTATATTTACTGTTTCCTTACTCACACACACAGCAATGCACAATACTAAGTTCCACAACCAATATACAAATAATCACCTCCATAAAAAACTGAAGTATGAAGAAGGGCTTCAGAGTGATCCATCGACTCCACAGTGATCGACCTCCGACGGACTCCACAGTGATCGATGGTCACAACAGAAGACTCGCATCACCATACTCCACCAAACATGATAGTTGAACAAGCCACTGTAATAAAATTAATCGTTTGCTTTTACCTATAGTGTCATCTTTCCAAACTAAACTAAGAGTTTTTTTTGTCTTTCTACGTTCAATTTTAATGACAATTCAGTACCCCATGTCTGTTGGTGGCAAAGAGCAATTAATTTTCTTATTTGGTATTTACTAGCAATTTTCCCTAAATTAAATCACTACAAAAAGAAAAATAACAAATTAAAGACAAGAATATAAAAAAGAAGAAAAGGAAGGAACATTAACAAGTTCATAAGAGATGGAAGAAAAAGATTCCAGCAAAAAGGATATGTCCTGCTTGATCACATTTTGATTCCCACCAGAGAAATTTGAGAGATAAAAACCATTTCTTAATAAAACAAATTGTGAGGGAGTTTCACTACTCTTGTAGAAGTCTTGATCCATGAATCCATTATAGAAAAGCATGAAAGCATTGGGGCCGATCCAAAAGAGAGCACTAAATTAGTTCCTCTTCTTCGAAGAAATCTCTGAATCGGATTATCATCTAAGCATATGAGACAATGACAGAAACGGAAGAATTCCTCTTCTCCTAATACAGCATGACCATCCATCCTGCTTCACAGAATTGCCGAGAACCAAGAACATGTAGATGATTGTCATCTTTTAGCTGCAAAAGCATTGATTTAAGCCAATTCTTGAATTCATCAAAATTCATAGTGATTAAGAAGTTGCTCCAATGTCTCCTCACAATGACAACCAAACAAGCATGTTCCTGAGAAGATGTTTCTATAGGATGTCACATACCGGAATAGCTTGATTAAAAAGTTTCCAGATAAACAGTAAATGCTTGTTAGAAAGAGAGATAGACTAAAGAAATTTCCAAAAAGAGTCGATAGGTAAGTTGGTTTGAACACTATTTCTTTGATGAATTTCAAGAATTGGCTTAAATCAAAGGAGTATATTTCAAACAAAATTAAAAAATGAGCGTATTTTGTTTCCTAAAAAATAGAAAAAATGAGTCAATTTTATAAAAATTACTTTTTATACTAATAATTAAATTTAGTGAAAATATAAAATATTTATAGATATTATATAATATATAAAAAAATAAATATATTTAATTATTAAAAATACACATCCATAAATAATAACGATATAAAAATCAAGGGTATTATTGAAAAAAAAACTAAGTCACTTCGCATAAAATCTATAGAGTGGTTATATTTTTTCCACACAAAAAATTGTCATTTCACATAAAAAACTACTTATAGGTATTTTATGTTCATTTTATATATTTTCCCTATATTTAGGTTTTACCATTAAAAGTAATTTTTATAAAAAAAATTAGTCATATTTTTTCTAGTTTTTGGAAAATAAAATACACTTATTAGCATGTCACTTTCACGCGGTGAACGAGTTATTTTTTTATTGGAAAAAATTATGTCAGGCGTGAAACTCGTCTCTTCCTTTTTTTTTTTTTTTTTTTAAACAAGAAGAATGTGAAGGAAGAGCTGGTTTATTATTTTGAGCCTTACAAAAGCTCGTTTGCATATAAAAAGGAGTACTATCAAATGGACGTTGATTTGTTTGGCGATTTGCATCGACCAACACATATTGATGAAATCAAACTATACATTAGGTAACCAGTCAGATATAATAAAGATATGCAAAAAGATAATATTTTAAAAGTAGGACTTTCAGTCAAGATTGCCACAATACAGCAAGCATATTCAGCAATAATATTACAAACATGTCCCTCGGCCCTACATTATAAGTCATATTTTGTCCACAATTAATGTTTATTTGTTAATTTTATCAATTTAATTATTTTTTAAATATGACCTTTTGTATTTTCTCTCTCTCCCCCTTCAAAAACTAATTTAATATGGGTAAACTTGAAAAATAAATTTTAATTTAAGATATATTTAATAAGATTACGGTCATTTATTAATTTTGATAAATTAGTTGATGGGATTTATACAGTGTGCACAAGAGAGTATATACGATGGGGAATGAATAAATTATGGAGGTAAAGCTACCAAGGGGCCTACAAAGCCTGTGTCTTATATTATGACAATGAAAAACTAACTTGGGCCTAGCAGCTTTGGATATAATCTTCCCAATATTCAAGATGAATAGAGAACGTAATCTGTTAACAAATTCATCGAAGTAAAAATCTAGGATTCCAGGGCCTAGCAGCAATTGTCTCCATTTATTATGATGGCTTAAGTTTCTAATTTTGTTTTGAAAATTTTTAAGTAGGAATTGTCTAATTTTGAAGTAGGAATTGTCTCTAGTATCCTAAAGTTTTCTTTATCAATATCTTTTCGCCCTAGCTATTAAAAATATTAACAGTAAACGCTTTGTTTTTAAGTGTTAGTGCTAAATTTTTAATGTTTAGAATGATATTACTCATTTTTAACACTTTTATGGTGATATTGACAAAAAAAAAAAAAATCCACATACGATCAAAATTGAATCTTAACCCTATTGTGCTTGCTTGTGATCTTTTGACCTATTTCACTGTCACTATTCATCACCACTCTTCCACACACGTTCCAGATTTCCCCTCATCACTTTTGAATTTATGAACTGATCTCCAAAGTTAGGCAACAGAATCAGTTGAGTCTCATAAATAATGTTTCTGTCATAGACTCATTTATTTCACTAGCAAAAGTAATTATACCAAGCTCATAATGTAACATCCCAAATTTCAGTCACCAAATTAAAATTCCTTTACACCTTGTGGCATTAAAAGGAATAAATGGTGAATTATGAAGCATTTTGAATGGCCAAATTATGACCATACAAAATTGGGCCAACATAAGACATAAGAATTCAATTTTGTCTTCATAAAAGCCTATGCTTAAAGCCCAACAGTGAATAATAGAAGAGTGTAATTTTTGGGCTCAAGAAACATGTAATTTTTGGCCAAACACAGAGAAAAGAAGAAGGCTCAAATTAAATGAAAAAATGTATGGGCAAAACAGTCATTTGACTAATAAAAATTAAAAGCCAATATTTTTCCCATTTTTCTTGTGTGGGACGTCCAATAATGAGTGGCAAAGGGAAATAAATGTTTGAGTTAAATATGCCAAGAGTTGAAGCAATATTGGCCAAGTAAAAGGATGTGTTGAAAAGTCAACAATTATAAGCAAATTAAAAGCAATATTGAGGAGGATATTTTTATAAGCTCTTCTTCTCTTTTTCAAGCCCTTGTTCACGTCCAAATAGAAAGGGAAAGAGGAAATAAATAGTTGAACATAAATGGTGTCTTTTGGAAGTACTTTAGGCCAAGTTCAAAAAGATGGATCACTTAGTCAAAAATTACATGACAAATTGCAATAAAATAATATATTTTAAGGAGGTGGAGATATAATATTTTAAGAGATCATTATCTCCCTTCCAAGAGGCACTTTCGGCCAGCACAAAGAGAACAAGAGAGAGAAAGAGAGAGAGAGAGAGAGAGAGTGAGTTTGAAGAGCACAAGAGCAAAGAGAAAGAGCAAATGTTCAAGAAGCAAATCAAGATGGGTTTGGTAGCAAATCTCACTTGTTCTAGCCTTCTATCTCTTGTACATCTCTTCTAATCTTCATATTCTCCTTGGAAACACTTGTAGCAAGAAGAAAATCAAGAGAATCAAAGAGGAGAGGGTGACGGTTTTTAGAGAAAGAAAAGAACTCAAGAGGTAAACTCAATAAACCTTGTTTTCTTTATTGATTCAAGGTTGTTATTGTTGTGGTGAATTTGTCGCTTTGGTTGGCTTGATTTCATGATTGGGATGCACAAATCCTAAGGGGAGGTGCTACCCAAATCTAGATTAATCATGTGGGAAGTGTAATTAAGTGATTAAAAAAGTAATTAGAGGTGAAAAGAAGGTGGTTAATGGAATGGAATCAAGAAATTTCATTTTCGCCAATTTATTGTAATTTTCATCTAGATCTGTTTTGGGGGTGTTTGGGATAAAATTTCATAGATTTGTTCCATTGTGTTCTAAACAAAAAACTATGTAGAAATAGCCCCTGGTTGTAAATTCTGGACCACTGGAAATAAATACTGAAAATTGGAAATTTTGCTAGTGTGAACTCTGTGTATGGTAGTCTGATTGTGTGATATTTTTGAATAAGTAAATGAAGTCCAAAAATCATAAAAAATTTTAGTATGAAAGTAGACTTATCAATATTTAATTTGATAGGTCATTTGTGCCATTTGGATCAGTACACTATAAATTATGAATTTTTGAAGTTAGGTATTGAATCTGGACAGAATCCTGGACTAGTATGGCTTTGGTCTTGATTCTGGAATTCTATGGCTAGAATTGGCTCTGAGTAATATTTTATCTTTAAAATAGACTTAAAGAGCTTTAAGTAGAAATTTGAACCATCCTAATTGGAGTTCCATAGAATTAGTTATGAATTTTCAAAATTTGGTCAAAATGCTGGTAGCTTTTGGCTACCATGCGTATTTAAGAAGGAAAGGGTCAAATGTAATTTCTTTGAGCTCCAAGGGTTAAGTTGAGCACTTGGGGCTAGTGTAGCCACATTAGAGGTTCATTGGTCATGGCTTTAATAATGTCATTATATATCTAGGGCCATGAGTGTAATATCCCAAATTTCGATTAAGGGTTAAGGACTTCAAAATTGGATGTGATTATTGTTAAATAACACTTTTGGAGTATTCGATGTGAATGGTGATTCGAATGTGTTATGATCAGCGCCGAAGCCCTGTATTTAAGTCCAATTGTGGATTAACATCTAAATTGGCTTAAAGTACAGGGAGGGCGCATGATTGGTGTGATAGAATGAGAAAAATGTGTTTGATGATGATTTAAGAGCAATTACCATAATCAGAGGCAAAATGGGAAAGTTACCGGTTAATTGGTCAGTTACTGAAGAGGAAACTTATTGGTAACTTAAATATTAATGGTTGTGATTCATTGTTATGAGATCAAAAGGGTGGAATCTCATGTGTGTGTGCTTATGTGAGCTCATGGAAGAGGAAACAAGATTGTGACATGTGGCAATATGTGAGCCCTTGGATTTAGTCAATATTTCAAACTCTTTCCTCTCTCCTCTAAGTCTGCCAAGAGGCCTTTGGCACCCAAAGATTTGACCTCCTTCTCTCTCTCTCCAAGCCTCCATGGACACCTAAGCACAAGGATGAGAGAGAAATGGAAAGGTGAGTTTTTGACTTGGTAGATGATCTTTTTAGCTCAAATACTCTTCTATAATGTTGTTCATAGTGATGAGAGCTTCATCTCTATGGTTTTAGATTTGTGAAAGTAGTTGTTTGAATGCTTGAGGAAACTTGGAAAGTAGAAGAATCAAGAAACTAGCTCGGGAAAGAGGAAGAGGTGAGTAAGAGCTTCCTTTTGATCTATTATTCGTGACTTTTGATTGGGTTTTGTGAATTGTGGAATTTGCCCTGATTTGGTCTAATTGTGGTAAAAAGTGGTGTCATATTGTGTTTTGATGCCATTGGGATTGATTTGGAATATTGGAAGCAAAAGTGTTGGAATTGGGTACTGTGTGTGACAAATGTGGAAAATGTCATTGTGATGTGGTTTTGGGTGTTTTAAGGTTTTCAAAGGGTTCCTTGTGTAAAATTATGTGGAAGTAACTTTAGGTTAGAGTTTTGGGACTATTGGAAATGGAAGCTAGGGAAAATTCTGTCATCTACTGCGTTTTAGCTTCTGATAAGCCTCACTCGAGTAACCAAGGGTCTCACTCAAGTGTAGCATTATATTCCCTCTTTTCCCCTTCAGTTTTTGGTTGCACTTCCTTGCCAAAAGTGAGAGTGCATTTCCACACCTACGAGTGAAGTGGGTTATCACTCGAGTGCGGTGTGGCTCACTCGAGTGAATGAGTATTCTGCGCTATGAGGCCGCTTCTCGGGTAAGCACTCACAATCCATTTGTCAAGAGTGTGTGTTGGTACTCGCAATTTGTATGTTGTTACTCGATGCTCGTGGTCGTCACTCAAGTGCACTCTCCATTTCAAGGTTTCCTTTGCTCTCGGGTGGTCACTTTTTGTTCTTCACTTTATAGGACTCGAGTGAGTATGAGGCTATCACTCGAGTACTGAGATTGTGGCTCGAGTGCAGTGATCACCTTTTGCCTCTGTTGTTGCTCTTGGGCAAGCACTCGCACGAGTGAGCCATTCTCACTCAAGTGCAAATCATCCATCACTCGAGTGTATCAGTTGGAAATCAGTGTTTGCTCATCCGAGAGGGGATCTTTGGTCAAGCTTCTCCCAATCTTTTAGGCATGTGTCTATGCTTCTAGTGGCCGCCTAAAGGTGTTAAGCGATAACCAACTTGAAGTGTTTGAAGTTAAGAAATTGGAAAAGAGAATAACCCTATGTCCTTGATTTGGTTTATAGGGTTTGATGTTCGACCTAATCGTGAGTAAGTTGTGCTGGAGCACACGTGGAAAGAATAAGTGTAGGGAAGTTACCTCTCCTGCATGTATTTGATATTTGTGTTGGTGTTTTGATGTATGTTATTGCTTTGCATGCTTATGTGTAATATATATGCATGTTTGAAGCTATGTTTCGGTTTATACTATGGCAATAAGTATGATGTTTGAAGTATTGAGCTTGTAAATATGTCCATGTGTGAACATAAGTTATGTAATGTAAGCATCTCATACATTAAACATTTATCCTACATGCATATTGATATTATTTTCCATCGAGATTCTCTCGAATCTCACCCTCCCCTACCAATAATTTAGACAGGGCAAGATGCTCAAGGAGGGAACAAGCAGCCAAGGGTGGCGAAGACTCCTTCTGAAAATTTGAGTTTGGTAGTTGGTTATCAGTATAGGTTGAGATGATTGTATATGCTTTGGATTTATATTTGGTTATTTGGATACATATATGTTTGAATGAGTATTTAGTTAAGTATTTGAAATGGATTTGTGTAATCCCCTATTTGGAAATTGTAATGGGCGAATGTGCCCTGTAAAGCTTTAGTGAAGATATGAAACTCGGGGTTGCCAGGAATTATGTGGTGCACTCTGATCTGTTATGAATGTGATTTATCTTCGCGGGCTAATTGTATTCGAAATATGAATATGAGACCAGGTCAACTAGATTTTGAAAAGTATTTGTGAAAACCCTATCTTAAGGATGGGGAATTGAGATGGGTTTTCTTTATCCATTGGTCTCTAATTTATCTTAATCGCGTATTTTAGATATAATTACAGAGCGAGTTACAATGAGGTGTCAAAAAAGAAGCATCCTCAATGGTTGGAGAAAAGGTACAAGAGGAGGACTTAAAGACAAGAGGTAGTAAACTTAACTTGCATGTATTTGATGTGTTTGTTGTGTATTGATTTGCAATATTGCTTTGCCTGATTATGTGAAGCATGTAGGAATGAATGAAGCTTTGTTTTTATTTATGCTGTAGCCATAGATATGTTGCATGAAACATTGAGCATGCAGAAATGTCATTATGTGAACATGAGCCTATGTATAAGGCAAGCATATCATGCACTAGCATTTATCTTGCATGCATTTTTAGTATTGTTGCTACTGAGATTCCCCTGAATCTCAACCTCCCTAACCAACCATTTAGACAGGTGAAAACAGAAAGTATGTTGAGAATAGAGAAGAGGACTGCACAAGGAAAATACCGAAGGTTCCAGTTTAGTCCAGGAGAAGCAATTGTGCAAGCTTTTATTATATTTTAAGTCTGTAATTATTATGTACAGTCCTTGTGGAGAATTCCTGTAATATAATCATGTACATATTATCAGTATATCTATGTTATTTCTGTGTGCCCACCGAATAGCACATTGCTACTCTAGTTAATATCAGAACTAATAAGGGTTTTTACAATTTTTGGTATCAGAGCCTAAGCGGTTCTGGCAAAGCAAGAGATTACGGTACTAGGATAATATACTAATATGGTCTTGATTAGATAGTGACAAACATATGCACATAATAGGGCACTAGAGAAGTGAATTACCCCTCTTCTATGAATCAGCTCCGAAGAAACTGCAAATACCCGAGGTCAACAATTAGTGCAATACCGAACTGAGGATGGTCTGAAGATATTGCGAAACCCGAGAAAGCGGGTACGACCAAGGCCAGTGTACATACCACTGATAAACCCATATTGTGTGAGTTCTCAAAATAAAACTAAATTTGAAAATGTAGCTAGCTCAGCCTAGGTCGCTCTTGTAAGGAGATTAATTTCCAAGTTCCTAAATAGTAAAGTGATAAATACCTTATAGTTGTGAGAAATCATTTTGAGAAATTGTTTATAAAACTAATGAAGTAATCTAATCTAATTCAATATTTTGTATTTTTTGGTTTTCAAGACAAAGAAGCAAACGGAATTGAAATTAACACTAACAATAAGATAAATTCAATTAACTAGTATAATGATGAAATGGGATTCCCTTGAGTTGAGGTTTTAGTCTTCCTTGCTTGCTAATGATAAGAATTCAATGACATGAGTCAAGAGGATGGAACTAAGCTACCACTAGCTCCATACTTACAATAATTATTTAATTCATTCTACCAAAATAATTAAATGAATACCACCAAATAATTCAGACTCAAGGAGATGAATAATTAACTTCCAATTCTAGCTTGTAATTACCATTACAAAAATTCAAAGCATTCAATTTAGTCATTTACAATCCACTCAACTGAGTTGGAATAAACAACTCAACATACTCTAATTTGAATCATACAAAGCTTAATTAATCAACTCCTAGCTCAACCACCAAATTTATTTACTTGGCATAGAACAATCTAGATCACAATCACATACTTAACCAAGCTACATAATTATGAACTAGCAAGAGAGCTTAAGGAATTCCATTGAAGTTTAGAAGCTCAAACTATTACCCAACTCAAGAAAATCACCAAAGCTTAGCTATTTATGAAGAAAGGAAATGAAGCTTGAAGAAGGAATGAATAATCAGCTATAGAGATCGAAGGACCAAAATGGCTCTCTTCAAGTGCAGCAACAATGCCTTTCTTAATAGCCACCACCTCCTTTATTCATTTTGGCTCCCCTCTTTCTTTTCTTCAATTCGGTGCTGCAGCCTTTTCTATTAATTTGGTCAACCCTCCTTTTCTTCAATCTCTCCACAACAACCGCCACTCTCCCTCCTGTACACAGCAGCCTCCTTCAATTCTCATCTCTACTTTCTTTTTAATTCCCTATTCGGTCCAGCTTTGCACACTCGGTCCAGTTGTCCTCTTTTCTTTCTTTCAATTCTCCAATTTCAATTCCGTCCACCTGTTCTGTTAATTAATTCAGCCCATCATCCTCTTCTCTTTAATCGGTCTAGCCCATCATGCCCTCAATTATTCCAATTTGGTCAGTCTTCTCAATTCTTTTCTTTAATTCCCATGGTCCAGCTAGCTCCTTTCTCATTTCAATTCAGCCGCCACTTAATACACAAATGGTCCCCACTTTCTTTCTTTTATTCATTTCTCTTTAGGTTAAATAAGTAAGTTGTGCCATGTCATCACCTACAAAATTAGATTCACAAAGATAGTATCTTTTGCTCACAATTAAGAAATAATGGGAATAACAAATACTAATTAAAAATATAACAATTTAACCACTATAATTTCCAAATTATCTTTTCATTAAAATCTCATTAATACTTGATTATGACAAAATATTCAATTAAGTCCCACAAAAGCCTAAGATTAATTAATAAAAATATATAAATATTGAGCTCTATCCACCATACATAATATTTAGTCAGTCGGAGGCAGTTGACACGATTTTTAAGACAAGGGCAATCATAGGGTACTAGTGGTTGGAAGTAGTTAGAGCCAATATCTACGTTTTGGCTCAGGTACACAAAAGTTAAGCATGCTCAGTTCAGGGAAATGTCGAGATGAGTGGCCCCCTAGGAAGTCACATGTATATGTGGTGACATGTTATGAAAAAAGAGCAAGCACATATTGTACAGTAGTTTAGACGCTATATGTTGTTATAGTCTTTTCCCTGACTATTGTAAACATCTGTTATATGTTATTTTAGACATATCTATATATCTAAAACTTTGTGAAATGATATATATGCCCTTGCAACCATGTGAAATTTACCTCTTCCTTGTTTCCATATAGTGAAACACCATGATTGTAAGGCTAAGAGGTACAGGTATGGGGCAAGGTCAAAAAGCTAGACCTGACCCAATATGGTAAATCTTAGGCTTGTTAATAGAACATCAAACAATGATCAATGATCAAGGATCATAGTAATGAGCTGTGAGAAGTGTAGTAGAAACAGAACACAGAAAGGGACGAGTAAAATAATCCTAATAGACAGGCAGATGGATAGAGCTGCTTACAGATTTCAACTTAGAAATCCAATATCATCCAGGAAAGGTCAATGTAGTGACACTCTTTTTCCTACAATATGTGATTATCTATATGCTTGGTATGTCATCTTCTGTAATATGTATGATGTACAGTACCTACGGGTACACCGATATACAGTGCCTATGGGTACACCGATACATAGTACCATAAGGGTACACCAATATGCCTAGTTAGAGAACTGAGGCACATATAAATCGAGGTTTTAATAGTATGTGGCCCTCAATATGTGCACAGTCTGATTGTGATGATACACAGTACCAAGACGGTATACTGCCCAGTCAGAGGATTCAGGTACGGACAAGTAAGGGTTCTAACAGTGGTTGCCCCTGAATATGTGTATAGTAAGGGTTCTATGAATGATTTGTGTTACTATGGAGGTCAAGTAGGATCCAACTGATGATGTAAGACAAGTGTGGGTAGATAATGCAGCCCCACTTGTATTGTATTTGACAATGTGAAACATCAAAATAGGCAATAGAAGTGTGGTAAATTTATACGTAACATTTGAGGACAACTGGAGAGGTTAACGGTCGCACCAATGTTATCATCCCAAGTCATGATTAGACCCGTATGGTCTATAGTGACATAGTATATATGGCATATAGTGATTTGCCTTGAGTAATAAGGTGATATGGTCAACAGTACTACACCCTATATGGTGTACACTGACATAAACCAGTATGGTTTACAGGCCACGACCTGTATGGTCAATAGTCACACAACCTATATGGTTTGCAATGACACGTTGATAGAGCTCAATATTTATATATTTTTATTAATTAATTTTAGGCTTTTATGAGACTTAATTAAATATTTTGGGCATAATTAAGTGTTAATGTGAGATTTTTAACGAAAGGATAATTTGGGAATTATAGTGGTTTAATTGTTATATTTTTTTATCAATATTTGTTCTTCTTATTATTCTTTAATTGTGAGCGAAAGATATTATCTTTGTGAATATAATTTTGTAGGTGATGATGTGGCACAACTTACTCATTTAAATTAGAGAGAATTGAAGGAATAAAAGAAAGGAGTGGCAGCTGATTTAGGCAAATTGAGAGCATGAAATGAATACAAAAGGAAAGAATTGAAGCTAGATGGACCAAAATGAATATGTGAGACCTGGATTGAATGGGATATAATTTGAAGAAAAAGGGAAAGTGGTGAAGTAAGGATGGGAATAAGTAAGAAAAGAAAGAAAGTTGGACTGAATGGGAAGGAATAAAATAGAAGATGAGAGCACCGAATTGAATAGAGAGGAAGAGTTAATTGACGAATAGGAGGAAAGAAGCTGTAATGAATTGAATTGGAGGAGAGGATGTTGTTGTACCAAAGAGATAATTGAAGAGAATGAATAGGTGTGAAAAGACGTTGGTCTGAGATTGATAATTGAAGAAGAAGGAAATGTTGAGCCGACATTGTTGACCGAGTTAAAGCAAGGAATTGGACTGAATTAATGTTGAAAGGGGAAAAGAAAAGAAGCAAATGGGCCCTATGGGAATAATTGAATATGTGAGAGAGCTGACCCAAAAGATTATGTGGACCAAGATTGATGAATAAAAAGGAGGAGTCAGAAGAGGAAAAGGGTTAAGAAGCATCAATGGAATAGAAGGAGAGTTGCAGTTGAGTGTGAAAAGGGGAGGAAGGAAGACGAAATAAAAGGAGAGGAGGCGTTGGTGCTGGGATATCTAGAGCTATTTGGTGTGCAATTTCAATGGCTAATTCCTTCTCTATTCTTCAAGTTTCATCATCTTCCTCTATGAGTAGCTAAGCTTTGGTGATTTCCTTGAGTTGGGTAATAGTTTGAGCTTCTAAACTTCAATGGAATTCCTTAAGCTCTCTTTCTAGTTCATAATTATGTAGCTTGGTTAAGTATGTAATTGTCATCTAGATTGTTCTATGCCAAGTGAATAAACTTGATGGCTGAGCTAGGAGTTAATTAATTAAGCTTTGTATGATTCATATTAGGAGTAGGTTGAATTGTTTATTTTGACACGGTGGAGTGGATTTAAATGATTAAACTGAATATTTTGATTTGTTGTAATGGTAATTATAATTTAGAATTGGAAGTTAATTACTCATCTCCTTGAGTCACAATTAATTGGTGGTATTCATTTAATTGCTTCGGTTGAATGAATTAAATGATTATTGCAAGTATGGAGCTAGTGGTAGCTTAGTTCCATCCTCTTGGCTCATTATGGAATTCAAATCATTAGCAAGCAAGGAAGACTAAAACCTCAACTCAAGGGAATCCTATTTCATGATTATTCTAGTTATTAAATTTACTTTGTTGTTAGTGTTAATTTCAATTCCATTTGTTTCTTTGTCTTGAAAACTAAAAAATACAAAAATATTGAATTAGATTAGATTACTTCATTAGTTTTAAAAATCAATTTCTCAAAATGATTTCTCACAACTTTAAGGTTTTTATCACTTTACTATTTAAAAACTTGAAAATTAATATCCTCACAAGAACGACCTAGGTTGAGCTATGCTACATTTTCAAACCTAGTTTATTTTGAGAACTCACACGACTTGGGTTCATGAAATTGGCGTCGTTGCCAGGGAGGATGATTGCCAAGGTTTTAAGTAGTTAAGTGTTCTTTTTAGTTGTCATAGTGTGTCTTAGTTTGGTAGGAAGTGTGTAGCACTCATTTGAATTTTGGCAAAATTCTGATTTTCGATTACTACTATCTTGCTAGAACTGAAATATTCTTATCTAGAAAATTCTAAAATTCGACATGTCAAAGTTTTTCATCATTCTAAGTAAGACTAATAGCAATAGCTATTAGGTCTTCTGGATTTTAGCCAAATTCGAAGGTTTGCTATACTTTTCTGAATTTTCTTTCTTTTTTGGTATTTTTCCAAGTTTTTTATTAGGTTTGTTTTTTGGGTTTTCTTTGATTTTTCGTGGTTGCTAGTGTGTTTTTGAGTTTTTCTTAGTTGTTAGTTATTGAACTGTTAGGTAGTGGTTTAGGTCATTTTTCATGTTCATAGTTGTTTTGCATTCCATTGCATATAAAATTCTCTAAAATTTTTTTTGCATTTTGTTACTTTGCTATAATGCTCTTAGTAGCCATTATGTGGTTTACTATTGTTTTGTGGTGAGCAACTTTACATTCTTCATCCTTAGGAAGCTCTTGGTAATACTATTAGAATGGAAGATCCTCTTTCACAAAGCTTTAAAGTCATACAATATCAATTAGAGCTTGTTCAAGCCCAATTAGAGAGACTAAAGAGAGATTCCAATAGTCAAGAATATGATTCATCCCTCCACAACCTATATCATGAACCCCATCTCTAACAATCTTTTTCATCACACCAACTCTTCCATAGTCTTTCATTTTCCCCACAACCCCCATATAGACCTCAACATGACTTTTGTTCCTCACCACTATACAACCTAAATCTTGACTCTATCCCTTTACCATATGAACCACCCTAAGAACCTTCATTTTACTCTCCACTATACATACATGAACCATACCACCCACCTCCATTTCAAACATATCATCAACCCTTTTACTCCCCATACCAATCCTCATTTCAATCTTTATTCTAATCATTTCACCCACTACTTTGTGAACCCTCCCCACTATCCTACCTTGAACCTTTACCTCCATTTCATGATCCACAACCTAATGGATTGGATACTATTTTCTCACCTTACAACATGGATTCCCTAACAAGTGCCTTAACAAGAAAGTATGAGATACTCCAAGAGCAATACCTTCAGTTACTCATACATCAAGGAACAATTGATAGCTCTAAGGAGAGAGAAGTGCAATTGAAAGATATTGATGAATTCTTCAAGGCATACTATGATCACATATTATAGGTAAAGATGGGAGGTGAAGTTGGAATCCATTGGACTCAAGACCTATAAAAGGAGGAACAAGGAACCCAAAATCAAGAGCTTTATGCTACTTCACATGTGAAGAGTTCTCAACCTTTAATAATTCCATCAAATGCATCCATCCAAGCACAAGAAGTGAAGCAAGTACAACAGAGCAATGAAGAGTCTTTCTTACCCTTTGGTAACAATCCTATCCTTACAAAAGTTGACTCTCCTACTACTTTGATTGATGAAGTAATTCATGATTTGAGTGATAAAGAGGTGGATGAGGAAATAATTGTTGAATTCCCTCTAATGCTTGAATATGTAATTGCTCAACCCATTGATTCTAGCAATGGTAGCTTGGATGAGCCTGTGCCTTGTAATGATTCTACTCCTTTGCATGATACTTTGAGTGATGATTTGCATGATAATGATGATACTAGTGCTGAAATTACATGTTCTTGTGATGAAAATACAATATGTATGGATTGCATTAATGAGAAATATCCTAAATTTGTTGAAATGCATAGAAGTAGAGATGACCATTCTCTAGAACTTAGTGATATACATGCCATGCATGATGTTGAGAATCAAACTCCTTTATCTTTCTCTTCTTCTCCCTTTCTTACTTTTGAAATTGACTTGATGTACTCCAATTCTATATTGAATTCTGCACTTTTCACTTCACACAAGAACGAAGATAAAGATGTTAAATCACAATTGATCACTAATCCTAAGGTCAATCTTTGTTTGCAAGAGTTCAATGTGCATATATTTTATGATGACAAGCATGTACCCGTTGTTTCAATTGTTAGTGCTTTTGATTTAGCAAGTGCGATTCACCCTGATTTACTTGAATTGCTTGGACCTAGTTTTATGCTTTATAATGATCATACTTCTTTACAAAATGATGTCAAGTATATTCATGACTCCTATTCCCAAATTTTATCATGTGATTTACCTCCTGATTTATTAGGATTTGATGTTGTTAGTGATTTTATTGACTTGGATTGTGCTATAGATGATAGAGTAGTGCTTGACTATGTCACTACTATTACTGAAATCCAAATTGATTCTTTGATATCTAGTGTTGCTTGCTGTATGTCACTAGTTGACTTTATTGGTTGTGAGAAGCACCTGTTATCGAATGCACTCGACTCTAGTCTTCTCACATTACATACACCATTATTCCATGGATTTAAATATTTTGATTCATGTGGCATACTTGGAGTAGGTACTGCTGTTGTTTTGGTTAATTTTTTGTAGGCTAATTCTTTTGGTGGTTGCCCTCATTCTTATTGTCTTTGTATTCGGGAAACTCTACTCCTACTTGGGTCTAAACTGTTGAGGAGCAAAACACTGAGATTCCTTTTGATTTTCCTATCTAGCTACAAGCCACCATGATTACACGGTAGTCTCTTTCCTTACCTTGTTCCTTGTTTTATTTGATGATATATGCTATTGAACAAGTATAGGGGAGGGACTTATCAGTAGTCAAAAGTAGTTTGTTAGATTGCATTTTTCAATTGAATAAACTCCATTTTGAATCGTACTCTTGTGCTTAGCCTTATCCTACACTATCCTTTTCTCCATATCCTTATGCCTAATTTCTAAGAACTATTTCCACTTATGTCTTGTCTTTCTCTCTCCTTGTGACGATGATGTGTTGTGCTTCAATCTTGAATAGGACTTCACAACATTCACTTCACCCAAGAGATAAGTGCATTTTTTTGTGCATTACATTGAAGGCAATGTAAAGATTGAGTGTGGGGGAGTGTATTTATTCTCATGATGGATTTCACTGTGATATCATATGCCTCTGTTTACTCCTTTTATCCTCTGTTGTTTTTGGTCTAATTCACTGAGATTTTTGAAGCCTTTAGTCATGATCAAGTATCTCAATTACTCTTAGTTGGTTTCATGGTTGAAACTTACTTTAAATTAGTGAATTGCCACAAAATTCAAGTATTTTAATGATACATGGTTTAATTTTGATGAGTTTGTTAGGGAACAAAAAGCCTAGTTGGAAGGTATTTTTGGCCTAATTGTTCATTTCACTGTGTGATTTATCCACCTGGATTATTGCTCTCTAGAACTTGTTTTGTTTCTTGCTTGAGTCTACATTTTACAATGGTATGGATAGAGATGACATTGGCATTCATTTCTAAGCCTTCTAACCTAAACACAAACCATTCATCATTTGCCTTTGTTTACCCCTTTGAGCCTTTCTCTTTTATTTCTATTTCATTATACAAATGCTATGTTTGCATCTTTTATCAAGTTCTTCCTAGCACTATTTAAAAAGAAAAAAAAGAGAGAGTAGTATTATATATTAGAAAAGGAAAAGAGAAAAAATGCCATGTGAATAGTCAAAAGCAAAAAGAAAAAAAGAAAAGAAGAAAAAAAAAGTGTGAAAAAAAAGAAAGAAAAATTCAAAGAAAGAAATAAAGTCACAATGGTAAAATATGTGAATTAAGTTTGGTTCTATAGTGCTAAGTGATCTAGTAAATTATTTCGTGCAAGCATAGTGTTTGTTACTTTTTCTATTATTTGGCCTATTCAACATTACAACCCTACAAAGTCCTTGTAGTGCATTGTTTTAGCTACTTCAATTTTTTGTATGTTCATTGATTTTGAATTAGAGGATACCTTGTTATTTGGCTAAGTATGATTCTTAAAGCTTAATCTTGCTTATACTTTCAACTTTCATCCCTTTGTGCCTAGTGTTGAGTTTAATGTTTTGCTCAGGAGTGCAAAAGCTTAAGTGTGGGGGAATTGATAGAGCTCAATATTTATATATTTTTAGAAATTAATCTTGGGCTTTTGTGGGACTTAATTGAATATTTTGAGCATAATCAAGTGTTAATGTGAGATTTTAGTGAAAGAATAATTTGGGAATTATAGTGGTTAAATTGTTATATTTTTAATTAATATTTGTTATTCTCATTATTCTTTAATTGTAAGCAAAAGATATTACCTTTGTGAATCCGATTTTGTAGGTGATGATGTGGCACAATTTGAGTGGTCAAGGTCAAAAATATTATTTTAGAGCTTAATGAAGGATAAGAGTGGAACATCATAAGTACAAAATTTATTTTCACATTTTTTTTAAGAGAAGGTTAAATAAGTAAGGGCCTTATTTGGTGGTTGCAATTTTATGCCTAATGCTAAAACATATTCTCACCTCCTCATCCAAACATGGCACAACTCATTGAACCTAGTAAATTGAAGAAAGAAAAGGATGTGGGGACCATTGTTTGTGAGAGTGGCGTCTGTGTAGATGGAATTGAGAAAAGAGAAGAGACCAAATTAAAATAGCTGGACCGAAACTAAAGGAAGAAAGGGAGAGTGGACTTATTGTGAATTAGAGAAAGGAGGGAATGAATAGATAAAGGAGGGCTCAACCGAATAAAAGAATTGAAGAGAAAGGAAGTAATTGGACCGTGTGGCAGTTGTTGACCGAAATGGTTTAAGATTAAAGAAGGAAGAGAGCTAGCCGAAATTGTTGACCCAAATGGTTAAAATGGGAATTGAAGGAATGGATAAAATAAAGCAAGGTGTATTGAATATAGAGGAAGATTTGACTAAATGAATTAATTGAAGGGAGGCTATTAGACCAAATGGGAATGATTTAAAAACAAGAGCTGGGCCGAATTGAATTGAGTGAAGAAAAGGAGGCGTGATTATGATGGGTTGGACTGAAAATGAAGGGAGAATAAGAGGCTGACGAAGGAGTGACTTGGACCAAGATTTGAGAGAGTAAATGAGGGATAGTTGGGATTAAAGGAGAAAAAGAAGAGGAGACGCAGGACCCGTGGATGAAAAACATGAATTGAGAGTAGCACCGAATGGAAGAATAAAAGGGTTTGGCAGCTACTAACAAAGGAGAAGCTACATGAGACGAAAGAAAAATAGAAGGTAAAAAGAGGAGCATTGCAGATAAAAGAAAGGGAGAAAAGAGGAGGCACAAGATACTATTTGGTGCTGCAATTCTTTATGGCTCATATCTTTAACATTCTTCAAGCTTCATTTTCTTCCTCCTCTTCCATGAGTAGCTAAACTTTGGTGATCTTCTTGAGTTGGGTAATGGTTTGAGCTTTTAAACTTCAATGGAATTCCTTAAGCTCTCTTTCTATTTCATAATTATATGGCTTGGTTAAGTATGTAATTGTGATCTAGATTTTTCTATGCCAAATAATAGACTTGGAGGTTGAGCTAGGAGTTGATTAATTAAGCTTTGTATGATTCAAATTAGGAGTAGGTTGAGTTGTTTATTTTCCAACTTGGTTAAGTGGATTGTAAATGACTAAACTGAATGCTTTAAACTTTTGTAATGGTAATTACAAGCTAGAATTAGAAGTTAATTATTCATCTCTTTAAGTCTGAATTATTTGGTGAGATTCATTTAATTGCTTTGGTAGAATAAGTTAAATGATTATTGCAAGTATGGAGCTAGTGGTTGCTTAGTTCCATCCTCTTGACTCATATTATGGAATTCATATCATTAGCAAGCAAAAAAAACTAAAACCTCAACTCAAGGGAATCTCGTCTCATCATTATACTAGTTAATTGAATTTACTCTATTGTTAGTGTTAATTTCAATTTTGTTTACTTCTTTGTTTTAAAAACCGAAAAATACAAAAATATTGCCTTAGCTTAGATTACTTCATCAGTTTTAAAATCGATTTCTCAAAATGATTTCTCACAACTTTAAGGTATTTATCACTTTACTATTTAGAAACTTGGAAATTAATCTCCTCACAAGAACGACCTAGGTTGAGCTACTAAGCTATATTTTCAAACCTAGTTTTATTTTTGTGAACTCATACGACATGGGTTCATCAAAATTGGTGTCGTTGCTGGGGATCGAACTCGGGTCGCTCGCGTGACAGGCAAGAATACTCACCACTATACTACAATGACCTATATGGTCAATAGTCACACAACCTATATGGTTTGTGATGACACGTATAAACAGAGATTAGAATGAGCCCTAGTGTAGTGTGGTATGCTTGTTGAGCTGCCCACGAGATAGATAGACCGAGTGTCTAGAATGATCCCCAAGGTATAGACGTTCAAATTTCAAGGATAAAATTATCGAACGGGGGGAGAATTATAATATCTCAAACTTTAGGTCTAGAGACTTAAGGATAAGCCTGTAATAGGCATACGACTAAGTCTAGTTTGAGAAAAGTCCCAAGAATGATAGGAGATAGAAAAACTCTCATGGACTATGTGATTTGGCCCTACTGGGCAGAGGACTCAGTATTTGTAAGGAATATGATTAAGTGTCAGTGCAGATATACACAAGACACATATACGGTGCCATCTGGTTGGTTGAAAGATACCACCCACCTATGTCATGAGGTATGGGACTGATTGGTCGAGCGAAATATGCCGCTATAGGTGTGCACATGGCATTTTTAGGGCAGACATGAATATCCTACGTTTTTTAAAGAAGACACTAGTACATGGCGCCATATGGGGTTTACACACATACTCCAACTTGGAATCATCTTGTGGGCTCCGATACGTGTGACAAAATCTCAAGTAAGTCTTAAGTAAAAACTTAAGTAGAATCCCAGTAAACACTGATAAAGTAACTTTATTAAAGTAACTTTATTAAAATAGCTTTAATAAAGTAGTAATGATGACCCAACTTTTGGGTTGGCACTACAAGAAGGTGGCACTTGCCCTTTATCATGAGATTCATAAAGTGACTTTTGTGTTGGCACTCTCTGGAGGCGACACTTAGTACAATGGTCAGGGAAATCCATCGGTCTCCAGTCTGAGTACATGATTGACTTCTCGAGTACTGCATAGGGGAGTTAGAGGAATTCATCTGACCCCAATCCCCTGATATTAAATTCGGTCAATACTCAGGGAAAAGAAGTGGATCAGGTTGGTCAAGGACACGTGGCACTTTATAGGCTTTTGATCACATATCACTCGAGTGATATGCCATTTCACTCTAGTAAATAGGCTTTTGATCACATATCACTCGAGCTAGGCTATTTACAAGTGACTCTCAGAAGAGTGCCATTACTTGAGTGATTCTTAATTTCAGTCGAGTGATCAATTTCTTCACTCAAGTGATCCACCAGATGACTCAAGTGATTTGTGTCCTCAAATCACTGACTTCCAATTTATCTGGAATGTTACTCGAGTGCTTACTAATCACTCGAGTGATTCTGTTATGACAATCCATTAACTCTCAATTCTTCTAGAAGTCACTTGCAAGTGATGTCATCACTTGAGTGCTTACCCAATCATTCGAGTGATTTGACCTTTGAGAACGTTTCACAAAACTTGATCACCACCAAGTGACTTGGAAAATTCTTGGAGTGAAGCATCATCACTCAAGTGATTCTCTTTAGTGACATTGAGCTCAAATTTAACTATCACTCATCGAGTGCATAATACATTACTCGAGTGACGATGTCAAGATTGAGTAGTTCACCATAGATTTTACTTTCTATTTTTCAAGAGGTTTAATTATCACTTAATTCTAATAAATCAAGGTTTGTTATCATCAAATATTATGAGAAGTAACAAATATCACCCAATTCCATTGGAACTTCACAACAATTTGATGATTTTAAGGGGTCTAGTTGTAATTAATTATGTTACTTGGAACCTAGTTGCAGTTTTCCCAAGAAAAAATTTCAATTTTTTAATTTAAAATGGAGATAGAAATGGGAAGTTATAGTAATAACCGTAGGAACAGAAAGTGTGTGGGAAATTTTTTTTTAAAAAATATTTTTTAAGAAATTCTTCGATGTAATTAAAACATTTACTTAGAATTATTTTATTAATCCACTTGGTAGTCAAAGAAGGATCTTCTATCTAGCCCTATTATTCTATGTATAATTTTTTAAAATATATTCATATTTCAATGTGGTTTTTTCATAATGCACGCCTCAATTTGATTTAGTCATTTTTTCTTTAAACAGTACTAGCTATGAAGATAGAATATTGTACATTACATGAAAAGCTGTGTTGATTGATTGAAAAATATAATACAAATATTATGAATTAATATGGATAAAGGTGCAGCCAGTACTATTTTTCAAGGTGCAATCAGCATCCTAAGGCCCTGTTTGGCATGTGACACTGAATTTTAATGGATTGAGATTGGATTTGGGAATGGGAGTGAGATTGGGATTATGATTGGGAGTGGGAGTGGGAGTGGGATTGGGCTTTAGTATGAAGTAATATTTGGAGAAAGTGCCTAAATTAATTTTATTTTATAATGTGTCATAAATTATAAAAAGACTATAAGGCCCTTATAATAAATTAAAAAAGGGTTAAGGTGCAAAAATACACATATACTTTTTCCATATGTGCGGCTAACACTATATACATTACTTGGGTGCAAAAATGCCAGTGAACATCTCTAAATGGGGTAAAAATGGCAACTTCATTAACCAAGTCAAACGTCCGTTAACGTTTGGTTTTGTGGGCTCCACAGTAATTATTTTTAGGGGTTAAGGTACAAAAATGCCCATATACTTTTTTCAAATGTGCATTTAGCACCATATATATTTTTTGGGTGTCAAAATACATATCAACTTCTTCAAACAGAGCAAAACTGCCATATCGAACCTACAGTACTGTATTTGCCTATTAATACTAACTGATCCATTTTCTCATTCACTAATTGAGGGAAGAAATAAGGAAGATATTTTTAGCATGTTAACATTGTAAGAAACTCAGATAATGTCTTTTCTAGTTAACATCGGCAATTCTTCTTTCTTCCAACAGTCTTCCTCCTCATCCCAGCTTCCTTGTTTGAATTTTTGTCCTTCTTTTAATAAAAAGCTTTAAACTTGAAAATATAAAACTAATAAATTAGAAAAAAGCTCTAATTTTATTCATAGAAGTAAAAAAGAGGAACGACGTTTGTGCTGGGTCGTGCTCTTTACGATTTTTTCATATGTAGTAGCACACAACTCAACTAGCCTAGCCTCTAATGAAAGCTGCTATTAGAGCAAGCAAGCATGATCAATCCTTCTGCAACAAGTAGTTTTAACTGTGCCAATGAGAGTGCGAGAGAAGGGACTGTGATCACTGAAAAGAAATTTGTTGATCTTTTTAGTAAGGATTACGATAATGATAAGTAAATCTTTGTTTTTCTGTATGATTGTTGGGTTTGATTGATTTGGCAGATGGTTAGATGCAAGGGTGAAGAGCGAGATCAGCAATACTGATGGAGATTGAATGAGTGATGGTTTGATCTAGGGCAAAATTGAGAAGGTACCCTTGTCCAAAAATTATTATAAATAAGGATATTTTTGTCTCTATAATTTGCAATCCTATAATTGAAAAAGAAATATTAGGGGAGGTGGGTTTTGGTCCAGTCCCACATATGTGGTATTGCCTATTCCAGGTTATCATTAATCCCAAGTACCAAACAATATAATTTGGCACAATCCTTGACCTAATCCTAATCTCTACTCTCAGTGCCGCGTACCAAACAGTGCCTAAGTATTTACAGGTACAATTTTGACCTTAATGCATTTTAAATCGAGCAACTCTACCCCTCCCTTAACAAAACATTAACGTAGTTCTCTTACCAATAGAAAAACTTCCTTCTCCCTCGTTATTATCGACCACTCTCTCTCCTCACTTCAAAGAACTCTTAGTTCCTCGCAACTCAGTAAGGATTGCGTTCGATTGGGTTTTTCCTACATTTCAATTGCATTTGTATTTCCAATCCTTCCTTATTTTTTGCTTGGAAAGAACTCAAACAAGAGGGTTTGAGTTTTTATTTTCCATTTTCAATTCGAAGACTCGTCTCTTTATAGTTATAGTTCTTTCTTCTGATTCATGATCTTGGTACCTGTAAGAATTATTGGGCATACCTACAGTGCTGCCATTAATCTTTTATACCCACACTAATTGGATCATAGTAGCGGAAGCGATTATGAAGCACAGCAAATACACCACCACAGGAAGAAGAAGAGAGTAATATAGTATAGGGAATAAGGAGCCAGTTTGACAGAGTTTCTGTATATTATTTCAAGTTAGTCACAACTAAATCCTTGACGCCTATTATAGTGTTATACGCACCCTTTCCTCTCTACTAATGTATCCTTCCATTGAAGAGACAAAATAACCTTTCGATTGAGAGACATATTGTTTCGGTGAAACAATACCACTTGTAGAGTCATATTCTATCAGTTAAACAATATGACTCATAATGATTTGGGAAATATTACATATATCGACCTAAGCATTTATATTATTTATACTTTGACCCAAATCTTATTGGGCTTGGGCCAAATCCACCAAGGGTGAACTAGGCTATTTTCCACCAGTACCAATCTTAGATCTCTCCCTTTCTCCCCTACCTCTCTTGCTTCATTTTTAGGAATTTGATTTCAGATTCATATTTGTATCTTGATCCATTTTCTTTTGAATTAGATCCTAGTAATTAAGTGAAAGCAGATAATGGGTTTAGATTTTTGTTTTCTCCTGTATTGTTTATCAATCACTTGATAATCTGAAGCGTGCAATTTCTTCTTCGAAGAGCTGGCACCCAGCCTCCAGTGGTACTATTATGATAATCACCGAAGTTAAAAAAATTTTAAAAAAAACATAGAAGAGAGAATTGAAGCCTACAAATTCAAAGAGTACTGAGTAAGGAGTATAGATCAGATGAGATATAAGAAAAGAAATGAAGGAGCTAATAAGGAGTTACAATTTTCATTAGCTATATAAGAGTTCTCATTTTTAAAGATCCAAGTTTTAAAAATTTGTATAGACTCGCAATGGCAAGACAACTCTATCACTGTGAAGTGAAGTTGGTGTGAAACGAGTTCAGGAAAGGAAGGGAACTATAATATGAATGATAATCATTGACAAGGTAGGAGAAAGTATTTTTTTTAAAAAAAATAAGAGAACGTGTTAAGGATATGTTAGGGGGGTTAGAATTGCTCTATCTATAGTACATCAATGTCAAAAATGTACCCTTAAGTACTTTTAAGTGCTAATTGCACCTTGAAAAATAGTTTGGGGTGCTAGCTACTCCTTTACCCAAAATATACTTAAGGATCCTCTTTCATTGGAAAACAATCCATATGTTCATGTTTATATATTCTGAGACTTCATTTCCCTTTTAAAACTCTTGAAATTAAACATTTGCATATTTATATTTTCATTTGTAATTTGAGATGTTGGTATTTCATATCACCATTCTTGAGATTGTAAATTTCATACTTTTATTTGGTATGTGATTAATTATATGTTTAATTCTTATCCATTGTTCTTTTTTAAAGGAATATGTTATAAATGAATAGGTTAAGATGCAAAAATACATATGGACTACTCCCATATGCGCATCTGGCATCATATACATTACTTAGATGCAAAAAATGCCATGAACATCTCTAAATAGAGCAAAAATGTCTGCTTTGTTAACCAAGTCAAACGTGCTAGATTCTATGTTTTGATGATAACAAAGCTTAGAAAGGTTTTGAAAGGGATTTAAATAAAGGACAAAGTATTTTGAATAAGAAAAGAACATTGTTCTACAAAATCTGTTGGATCACTCGAGTGATATGAATTCATCACTGCAAGTGATCACTGTAAGTTGAAAAATAGATCACTTGAGTGATATGATAAAACTTAGCTAAATCAACACGATAATCTTTCTTGTGAAAGCTTAATACAAAAGGAAGAGTGATGTGTTTGAATTTTCATCACCACCAAATCTCCATAATGAATTATCCAGTGATTAGTACTGTGAAAAGGGTTCAAAGGAAAAATCACTCGAGTGACCACTCGACTGATGGGTTAAAATTCATCACTAGCATACCACTCAAGTGATTTATTCCAATGATGCTGCTCTGAAATACTTTAAAAAAATATGTCACTCAAGTGATGACTTGATATCACTTGAGTGACCACTCAAATGATGGGATAAAGAGCATTACTAACATAACACTGCATGATCCTGGAAGTGCTCTAAAGTCTAAAATTTTTTCTGAGTGTGAGATCACTCAAGTAACTACTCGAGTGATGTGTTAAAACAACATCACTAGCAAAACACTCTAATGATGTATCAAGTGATATGTTTTCAAAGAAATAAGATCACTCAAGTGATCCTATTTTATAAATCACTAGTAGAATACTCCAGTAATGTATCAAGTGATCTGTTTTCAAAGAAACAAGATCACTCGAGTGATCTTATTTTATAAATCACTAGAACATTACTCCAGTGATCTATCAAGTGCTTTATAAAGTTTCTAAGTAAGAGAAGATCACTCGAGTGATGCTTTCCTAGAAAAATAGAGCATCGCTTCAAAACTCTTTAAATCATTAGATTGATTGTGTAGTTTGTTCTTCTTACTTCTAATCAATCTAACTTTTCATTACATTTGTAAAACCCCCAAAATTCACTACTTATTTATTAAGGAATTATTGACAATATAGATTTTTTTTTATACGCAATGAGATGATCATGCTAAAACAAGTAGTATTTTCAAGTAGTCTATCTATTACATATATATATATATATATATATATATATATATTATTACATGGAATTTTTATAATAAAATAAGATAAGTTTGTCAGATCAAATAAAAAAAATGCCATTCTCTTCTTGCATGCAAAAATACTAAATAATACTTCCATATTTACCAACATCCTTGAAAGGCTTTGCTTGATTTTAAATAGTGTCGAGAAGTTAGTCTAACTTAAAAAAATGGTCAAATACATTACTTTTATTCTTATAAAAACTGAACTTTTCTAAAAGCTAAGCCCCACATTTCCCTCACAACTAGGGAAGTAACATATTGAGTAAAACTCATATAACTTCAAGTGCTCTAATATATTTGGTTTTTTTTTCCGCTTCATATATATATTGCCATCCTAACGTTATCTGCTACTTCTGACGAGTTGAGCTTATTGCTTATTGAATACACATCCACACACACACATATATATAAGAATATTTACGGTCCACCCATGCCTCGCTATGTGGTAATGTCTTTATACATGTACCCATAATAAACTAATTAAATAAAATTGCAACGAAGATGAAACTAAACATTATATTAGATTTTTCTTATTAGACCATACAAAAGTTGTGAAACACACATCCCTTAATATATCATAGGGTACGTAATAAAACTAAAGTAACCTTCTCATATACATAACATAGTTTCTAATGAACTAAGCACTTTATTCTATATTATTTCTACATAGTGCTTTTCCATAATCTACTAGTTGGTAGGATCCTCAGTCTTAAACAGGTCTACTGGGAGGTCTGGGAAATCTTGGGGATAGTTTCCATACACAGAACGCATGAATTCTTCAGGAGAAATGATAATGACATCGTCACTAGGATCATAGAAATTTTCAAAAGGTGGTGGTGGACTCGGATTGAAAGGCGGAGGATCAATAGGGTTAGTGGTATGAACAATGATGCTACGTATAACTTGGAGATCCTCGACCTGGACCCATTCGATCCTAACCGAAATCTCAGTAACTGGCATCTGGGCATTACGTAAACAAAGATGAGTAATAACAATAAAATTTTCAAATAATAATACCCAGCTGCTTTTAAACAGAAAATATATTTAACCCTGTCTCAAAATTTGTACAAGAAAAAGAATAACAGGAAAACACCAGATTTCATGTAGTAAGAAAACTAGCACAGATACATTGATTTCTTGAGCACCCATTAAATTACATCACATAGATATGCTAGGGCGTCCACTAGAGTGGATCCACAATTAATCACATAGTACTAATGGGTGAACACAAGATCTTCACACAGCAACAATATCTGGCACTTTTCTCAAAAACCAGAAATATTAGCTTAACAAAATATGATAAAGACATAAATATAATTTATTAATTTAGAAAGAAAATAAATAAGCTGAATCAGAAAGTATTACTCTATAGGGTATTATTACTCAGTAAGAAAAGTTTCTTACTTTGCTTGCGGTAAGTGACTGGTCTTTATTTGCATTTTTATTTTTCTGGAGTAGTATAGATTTCACTGTAGTGAGAGATGCCTGTTTTTATAACATCTCTACACTAACTTTACCATTGTGTGCCATCCTTATCCCTTTCATTTATGATATTCTTATCCAAATTTTTCTTTTTCTCCACGTCAATTCCTTGTTTCTTCCCCACGTCATTTTTTCCTAGAAGAGTATATTTATTTGCCTTCTTGTCTTCATATTACCTATTGGTTTTTCAATAAAGTAATTGCTTTTATGTATCATTCTCTTTCTTCATGTAACTCTTTGCACTTTTCTCCGTACATATATTGACTTTCCTTACATATGCATATATATATATACTAAAACAAAATCTTCAAGTTATATTTTCAAAAGTCATGTAAATCATAACTTATTTATTTGAGGGTGTTATAACATTAGTGCTTAAGTTTTTATCCAGGTGATCAAACAAAGATTAACACACAAATTAGAAAAAGCACTTTTGTGTTAGAAGCTTTAAACACAAAGGCATTCAAATGATGAACATTCTCTCTACTACAAAGACTAATTCCTTAAGACACAAAGAATGTTCAAAGACTCCAACAGCTATAACAATGACCAAAGCACTCTAACAGATACATTCAACAAAACAATGTCATTAAATCACTCTACCTATAAATACCTAGAACATTGAAGACAAAGCAATGAACTTCTGCGAAAAATGTTTTTGACATTTATTAAAAAGTCTTAAAGCTCTTAAGTTCTAGTCTGTACTTCAATGATCATATATCTACTCTTGTGAGGGACATTTATTGATTTATTTATTATCTGAGAGACTCAATCTTATGGAATCTTGAGTGCGCATTAAATTGCAAAGTGTAAGGAGAAGCGATTGTTCTTTGAAAAAGAACTAGCATTGAGGCACTAAGAGCCCGATGAATCTTGGAGCATAGTGGAAATTTCAGAAGGCTTCTGAGGATTGGATGTAGGTCAAGTGGTTTGGACTGAACTAGTATAAATCCCATGTATTTATCTTTAGTGACTTGTCTTCAACCTTATTTTATTTATTTAAATTTTGGATTAAATCTTGAGTTTTTAATTATCACCCAATTCACCCCCGTCTTAGGTGAAAGTATTGTTCTAATAAAACATCAATTAACTTTTGGTTTTATGGGCACCACATTAATTATTTCAAGGTTTAAGCTGCAAATATGCCATATATTTTTTCTAAATGTGCATCTGGCACCGTATACATTTCTTAGGTACAAAATACACATCACCAACTTCTTTAATTTAGACAGAGATGAAATGTCATATCAAAGGTAACCAACTCTAACCATCGTATATGCCTGGTAACACTAATTGATCAATTTTTCCGTTCACTAATTGAGGGAAGAAACAAGGAAAATATTTTTAGTATGTTAACACTGTAAGAAACCCAGTTAATATGCTTGAATTTGATTTAATTTTTTAGTCTTTTTTGAATAATTAATGTCTCTTCTAGTTACTTTCTTTTTTTTAATATTCAAAGGTAACGAACTCTAACCACCATACATGTCTAGATCATTACAATCAACTTGCATTAAAGCTTGTAAATTCTCACTTGGAGTCGATATCACCTTCAAACCATGTTCTGATTCTAAAGCATGGTGAGCTAGATGGTCCACTATAGTTTTAGCTTAAATAATGAAAATCCCAGTCTCGATTTATGAGATCCCTAGTTTCTAAGATTATTGACTAATATATGTGAAGAGAGACGTCTCTCTCCTTTACCATTGAGATCGCATCATATGATTCTAATTCAACAATAATCCTATAGCAACCAAAGCAAGAAACAAAACAATAATCCGATAGCATCAAGCCAGAGAGTGAAAGAGAAAGAGGGGAAGGATGAGTGAAAGGAGAGAGAATTTATAGAGATAAGAGAACATGGAAGAAGGAGGAATTGACACATGGAAAAGTGAGGGGCCCACTAAGACAAAAGTAATGTTTATTTAAGCTGCCAATCGATATGGCATTTTTGTTCTATTTGAAAAAGTTGGTGTGTATTTTTCACCAAAGGAATGTATATAGCGCTAGATGCATATTTGGTAAAAGTACATGGGCATTTTCACACTTTACTGGATTGACATCCATACAACAATATGGAGCCCACAACTAAAAAGCAACTATCGTTAGCTCAAACAAATAGACTGGCATTTTTGCAACTTTTTGTAATAATCATAGGCATTTTTTCACCTGAGAAATGTATATGGTGCAAGATGCACATTTGGGAAAAGTTCATAGTCATTTTTACCCCTTAACCCTAAATTAAATATAGGGTTAAGTAGCAAATCCACCTCAAAAGTATACACCCCAGGAGCAATATTGCCTTGAAAGTGTTTTTTGGTCTCAATATTGCCTCAAAAGTTTAAAAACGTGGCAATGTTGCCCGTCCCATTAACAACATTAATTTTGATATTTTGTTTGATTGAATATCCCACGTGGCATTCCCATTTGGCACCTAATAATCCAACATATTGCTTCCTTATTATTACAGCATGTTAAAATACCCCAATACCCTTTGACCATTCTTTGTCCTCACCACCCCTTATGTCCCTCACGACACCTTACTATTTTGCTCCTCAGACGTCGGTGATAGTTTCCTCTTCTGAAAATAGAGCTTATCTGTTGCAAAATTTAGATGGTTTGATTGAGGATGATGGTGATGGACTACACAACAAGAACAAGGTTGGGACACTTTACAACAAACTAGATGGTCAAAACAAAGATCTTGAGAAGCCATTGACAGTGAAGAGGAGAGGTACTAAGAAGAAGAAGATATGAAAATCCAAAGGAGGGATGAACAAAATCTAGCAAGTAAAAAAGAAACATGAATAAATCATGAATCCGTTAACAAAATTCAAATTAAGAATGAGGCTTTAATGGAATCAAATCCATATTTTTTTAAAAAAATGTTCACCACTTTGTCACTTGGAGCTCAATTTGTGAAATCATATATAGAAGTTAATGGAATCAAGAGTACAATCTACTATGGAGATCTTTCTAATGCTGCAAAGTGAAATTTTTCAAATCTATTTGGCTTTAATGAAGGTAAAATACCAATGAAGTACCTGGGATTGCCAGTCTCTCAGTTAGTGATTGTTTGCCTCTAATTGAGAGAATCAAAGCTAGAGTAAAGAGATGTACTGGTAAATACCTCTAATATGTTGGACAACTGGTTCAGAAATTAAAGAAATCATATAGATAAAAATTAAAAAAAAATTCGTCGAGTGCTTATTGTCGAAAGCACGAGTGCTTTCACAACTAATCATTTGGACCTCAATTTGTTATGTTATTCATTGTTTACACAACCATTCCATTGCAACCTCTATAGAACACTCCAATATAACTCCTCTAGTTGATCGCAGGACCCATAATTTAAAAAAAACATAAAATGCATTTGAAACTAGAAATATGTGGGTCAAATGGGATTCTAAGGGTCGACTAGTTTTTGAAGAAGGAATTGGTGAAGATAGAGGCAGGCATAAATGAAGTTGCGATTTGGATAATCTAGATCTCATATCCTCTCTCTCCTCTCACAATTTCTCAGATCTACATGCACATGGTGGAAGCATCAATGGAATTGTGATTTGGATAATTCGCATAACAAGATGCGATTATTTTTGGGATACAGCGATGGAGATATTCGTGGAAGGAGGGGGAGTGGAGTTAGGTTAACCGACATGCCAACGGAATTCACAGTGAAGGAGAAGGAGGCTCAAGCATGAAAGGGGACGGAGTGGATGAAGGAGTGGCCGAAAGGTTTAGAAGATGATGGTGCCAAGAGCCGAGATTTAATAAGCACAAGGAAGGGAAGGTGGGCGATGCTAACGTGGGATAATAAATAGAGTAATATGTGTCATTATATCTTGTGTCAAAGTCACCTCAGTCTAATTGGGTCAACTAACAATCAAAATTAACATTTTAACGGAGTTGGGCAACATTGTTGCATTTTTAAACTTCCAGGGCAACATTGAGATTAAAAAAACCATTTTAAGGCAATATTGCTCCTGGACATATATTTCCAGAGCGGATTTACTACTTAACCCTTAAATATAAATTGCATACTAAGTGGTTTTACAATTCTTGAGTTTGTTGGTGTTTTTGAAAATAATCATTAATCAAGAAATTAGATAGAGATTATCACTATATTGTAATTGTTTCTTTATGTTCTTACTTTCTTTTATCTTCATGTTTTTCTTTTATAAAATATAAAAAATTATTCCTTTGTTTTATTTTGTTGTGTCTTCACACTTAATTAATTTTGGAATCAAGTTTAAATTGACTACTTTGTGTAGAGAATACAACCCAGAGTACGCTGTTGTACTTCAGTTAAATTCAAAATGATTTAAGTGTTTAATAACTAGGCGCATCAAATTCTGGAAGAAATAACCAACCTTACTGCCTGTTTCTTAATTTACTCTATATATTTAATATAAGACATATTTATCTAATTTGATTAAACTAAGAAACTTAGTTAAGTTTGATAACATATCATGTTTTTTCTAAAACACCCTAATAATTAATCTTCCTTAATTCCTCCATCCCTCTTTTATTTGGCTAGAGTGAAGGGAGAGCATCAATAATGATAAATTAAGAAAAAATTGACAAATAAAAAAAATAAATTTTACATATAAGATCAAAATCAACTTTTCAATTAGATCTTATATCAATGATAAGAACATCATGATTATAGCAAATTATAAGAGTTATTTATTTATTTATTTATATTTACTCTTTATTTTTACTCCTTAATTACATTAAGGACTAGAGTATCATGTTCCTCTATTCTTCTCCTTAGATCTAGATCCTTGCACAATCCTCTATTTTTTCCCCTAGCAATCTCTTTCTCCCCCTTAAATTTCACACTATGAAAATTTAGTCTCGACAGCTTTTTTTATTTTTGAAAAATCTATATAGTACTCGGGAAAAAAAATCTATATAGTACTATATAGTATAAGCAAATTTTAATCGATAAAATATTATAGTAATATAATTTTATGACATGTCAGACCTTTAGCTATCCATTTTTTTAAGGAAAAATGATAGGAAAATACTATCAAAATTTGTAAACAATAAATAAAGGTGTTGAATGTCAATAATTTAAAATTGACTGTTTTAGAATTTTTAAGTGTTGACAAATGTGTGAAATTACATAAGTGCACATACTTTTTTTTTTAAAAAAACAATCCCTAAAATCCCTTCCAGCCGCTAAAGCTTCGACGACTGCCACTGGCGACCAGTCACTGGAGCTCTGATGTCCTTGCTGATGACCTAATATATATAGATTTATATATATATGCCTGAAATGAAATCCCGGAGGAAAGACATTTAAAGCTACCTGATTTGGATTTTGGTGAAAAAAATCTGGTTCCACCTGTAGAATGTGTTTTGCATAAGCCTCTTTATAGGAATAAGGCGTATGCGTACTTGCTTGTATTTGGGATTGACTGACAATTGCTTTGGATGAAGAAGCTGTCGTTGTCAATTTTTTTGAGTTGGAGGAGTAGAGGGTCTCGGCCAAACTTGTAGGCGAGAAGGTTCCTAGTTTAATTTGTCATACTCTTGTTTAGTCATTTGAGAAAATGGTATAAGGGCTGTGTTTTCCCCTTTTTTCACTACTTGTTCCCATGTTTGATTTGGGAGCTGCTTTTGGGCATGTGCCTGTGCATAAGATTCTAAAATCTCTTTTGTAGAAGCTGCTTCCGTTTGAGGTTTTTGGATCGATGACCCAGATGGAGTAGATGACTCTATTTGAGATTTCTTATGTTGCTGGGATCCTTGTGTTTGGGATCCATATTGTTGCAGAAGTTGTTGCATAATCGCCTCCAAACTTGTTTTAGAGATCGTTTGATTTTGGGTATCTTGCATGACACTCTTGCGTTTATCACTCTGTTTATCGTCAGGATCTTTCTTTTTCATGGGCATTTTGTTTAGTGGTTTGGTTTCACTCATATCTACTACCTACCCCATCTTCCAGAAGGTGGAGTAGGGATGTAATAATTAGATCTGGATCTATTTTTATGCAATTAAAATTTTTGTTAGCAGATTAGTATGATTTAAAGATCTATTCTCGATAGCACTTTGTATATAGTTCTTGTTTATCATATATGAGACCATCCGTGGGTTGAGGTTGCCATAAGTCCCGTGTGTTGAGGCAAGCATTTGTGCCCCTCGTAGTAGTGTATGATAAATAAAGACTTTATATATTATAAGTATGGCTAGAGTTAGATTTGAAAAATCTCACTAATTTCTTAACAAGATATTTTAGTCCATAAAAACCAGTACATTTTTAATTATTATACCACTATAGATCTAGAAGGTAAAGATATTAAGGCAAGGGAGATAAGATTATTTTGATTTACCTTGTATTCTGCTTTTCTTTCATCTTCTTTACATCCTGTCTTTCTTTTCATCCATTTTACGTTTTGCTCTTTCCTTTCAATTCTTTAAATTCTGTCAACTTAAATTATGTCTTTTCTTCTTCGTTTTTTTCCTTTAAACACGGTAGTAGTAGGTCTTCTTTTACTCCATTAAACTCTACGCTAAATGATGAGGAATCAAAGTCTTCAACTTTTAAATGAATTTTCAACAAAGAAATTTCTCTTGAAAATATAAACCAAAATGTAGATGATTGAGTTTTACCTCCAATTGTTCTAAACGTGATTTATCAAATGCAAACACAGGATAAGAAGTGGTTCTCCAAATTTGATTACATAATCAGGACAGTTGAAGAATCAATTCCTATCAAACAGGAAAAGGAAGAATTTTTCCTTCTTTCACGTAAATCAATCGATAAACATCGAAAAGATTATAATTTTCTACACATCGGAAGTGTTCAAGTTGCCATTAAACCATTGATTCATAAAGAATTAAACGTGTCAAGACTAGTATACCTTATGGATGCCAGACATTATTAATGTGCTGATTCTCTGCTGGCAGCAGCTGAATTTGGACTTTATAATAGACCTGTTTACTTTAACTGTTATCCAGATAGGATGGCAGATTTAAAGGATGAACATGTCCTTGACATACTTAAACTTAGACTTAAACTTAATGGTTTAAAGATGAAACCAGGATCTATACCTACTACCTTAACATATAGGATACAGTATAAGGTCTTAAATTCATCTAACTCTTTAGTCCAAAAACCTCCTGATAATGGCAAAACAATAGTCTTTTTATCAGATGAACAAAATGCAAACTTGATCATTCCAAAAACAACTATGTGGAATGATGTTGACGTACCAGAAGATTGGACAATGGAAAAGGCCACAAAGCCAATTCTTAAACCTATATCTCAAGGAAGCAAAATCATTCAAACATCTGATAGAACTATCAAACTATCTTTTGATAGACCAAGAAGATCTTGTAGTCAAACTATCAGGACTGAGCTTTCATTATATGAAGACTGTAGGTTTGTTAGGTATGAATCTTCAAGATATTCTTGTTCTTCTTTACCTAAACCACCATCTGTCATCTACATGCTAGCACCTAGTAATTCAACTCCCCAACAAACTTTACCAAAGGTACCTTATGTTATTTATGCACCTGCACCTGCGGTAATGCCACAACCAACCACAAATGTTTCAATTCAAGGAGTTGACAATTCTTTAAATATCCCACAAAAAAGTTATGAAAAGGATGAAAACTTACGATCAATTGAGTCTCCAACCTATTCATCTATTGGGGAACCAGGAGAACCCTTTGTTATAAACATTTTGGAAAATATTTTCCAAATTGACAAACAAGCTTTGCAAACGGAATTTTACTCTGAGAAATATACCCTTCACAGAGAATGGTTTTTTGAAAACTTTAAAAATTCTGTTAGAAAACAAATTCAAGAAAAATTCTACATATTTTTTGAAAGGGTACAAGAAAATATTCCATTTTTTGATTGGTTTAATGCTTATGCACAAGATCAAAACTTGGAATATCCTTTCTTGCAAACTATCAATATAACAAAAACACAATGAAAAACTGCTGAAGGTGAAACTATTTCTTCTGCGTTTCTTCCACCTAAACTAGTGCAAATACCACAATTAGTAGATGATAAACATCAACCAATTATGGCTGCACCCTTAAAATTTAAAAATATTGAAAACCCCGTTGATTCAAGGGATATTAAAAACATTGTTGAAAAAAACAATTATACAAATCAATACCTTCAAGTATTAGGTGATTATTTTGTTCAAACACCAGTTTCTTCAAAGAAAGTTGAAATAGGATTGAAACACCTATTTTCAAACCTTTTTAAATTAAACCGAAAATTATGTCATATTTTCAAACTAAAAGATCTGATTTATTACGAAAGGTTAATCAACAAATTAGCCAACTTCAAACTATAACTGTCCCAAAGGCACCTCAATCATCATCAACCAAAACAAAAGATGTTATGACTTTTGAAAAAGATTCCCAAACTGGAGACACAAACTCTAACCATTCTAAGTTGCAACTCCAAATCAACAATCAACACTGGAAACGGCCTTCAAAACTCTATTACCATAGAGCCAGTCCTCCAGATATTCTGGTTGAAGAACGAATAAACCAAAACTTTAAATCTTTTAACACTGACAATATCTATGAATGGAATATAGATGGTCAAAGTGAATCAAACATCCTCAAAACTTTCTAACATATGACCATAGTAAGTACAGCCTACCAAACCACACACAATTTTACAGATGAAATGATCACTAATCTTTTAGTTTATGGTTTTACTGGACAACTTAAAGGTTAGTGGGACAATTATCTTTCTTCTAAAGATAAAAATACCATTTTTACATCTGTTAAAACTGAATCTGATGGACCACCCATTACCAATAATGGTGAACCTATCCCTGATTTTGTAAATACTCTCATTTTTACAATTATTAAACATTTTGTTGGAGATCCATCTATCTGGAAGGATAGATCAGCTGAACTTCTTTCAAATCTTAAATGCAATACCTTATCTGATTTCGGATGGTATAGAGATATTTTTTTGACTAGAGTACTCACTAGAGATGATGCTCATCAACCATTTTGGAAAGAAAAATTCCTAGTTGGATTACCTGAATCTTTAGGTGATAAAGTTAGAGAAAAATTTAGAAACCAAAAAGATGGCAGCATCCTTTACAAGCACTTGACATATGGTCAATTGATCTCTTATATCCAAAAAATTGCTCTTAAGATTTGTCAGGATGAAAAAATCCAACGACAACTTAGAAAAGAAAAAGATACAAGTAGGAAAGAATTGGGAACTTTCTGCGAACAATTTGGTTTTCCTCCTTGTAAACAATCCAAACCTCACCGTAAACCGTACCACAAAAAGAAAAAGGGAAAATGACATATAGGTCCCAAGGTACAAAAAATATACCAAAAAATCCCTTTGAAAAGTCAATAGTCAGAAAAGTCCCTAGGGACTTTTCTGACATGAATTCCTAAGTTTCATTTACAAAAATAACCCCCACTAAAATAACCAAAGAAAATGCACAGAGGAGAGGAGGGCAACACATTTTTGTGATTAAGCCATTAAGGAGAAAGAGAAAAATGCACGGACCAAGGGCGTAGGAGGTGCAACATTGAGGGAATACAACGTGCTGTTAATGTGATTGGGAACGTCTTCTTCTTCATCATCCATGTACGGGTAGCAAGGTACAGATGCGAACTAGAAATTTGTTTTTTGTGTGAAAGTTGGTTAGATTGAGATTGAGGGCTTGGTTAAAGATTGGATCTTGAGCTCAAAAATGGAGTAAGTAGTAGGTGATAGACAAGAAATGCTAAGAATTTGGTACACATATGGTCTTGATCATTGAAGTTGGGGTTTCACCTTAGGTGGGTTGTGTTTATGTTAGAGTGATCTGTTTTTGTGGCATGGTAACAGAGGAGCTGTTGTGTTTAAAGTGAGAATGATGAATGTAATTGGTATTCTTTGCTGTGAAAACACTAAAATGAAACCAGAAAATTGTTGTAAATTTATGCAGATGTAGTTGTTAATATGGCAGTTGTAGTTGTTAATAGAGAACCTCTACTGTGTTGTTTGTGTTGCAGATTCTCATGAAAATAATGAAATCCAAATAAAGTTCAAAGTTGCCCTTAATACATCAACATTTGTGGATCTTGTAGATGATGAAGGGGTGCTAGAGGAAGTTGTTAAAATGACTAATAATGTTGTGAAAAAAGCATTAAATGTTGTAAACAATGACAAAAGTGACAGCAATATAGTGTGCAACTTACTGATATGGCCCAAGTTATTACCTTGTGCAACAGCAAAAATTAGTTGTAAACCTAACTTAATAAGTTGTAAACATAACTAAACATGTTGTAAACATAACAAAGATGTTGTAAACACTACATAGAGTAGTTAACTCTTCCCATCTTTAGTGTTCAACGGATTTACATGTGGCCACGTGCTTAGACGTTGTTAAAATGACTCATCCTATTGTAAACTAAGCGTTGGCAGTTGTAAACAACGTCATCCATAGAGTTAAACGTGCTATGGACTAAGATATTTTTCTAGTGCAATGGTAGAAATAAGTTATAGAATTAACTTTTGAAGTTGAAAAAATAACTTAAGATATTGTTAAAACTACACAAAGTAGTAGACAATCCCGTTTTTTGTGTTAATGGTAGTTTCATGTGGACACATGCTTAGTCGTTGTTAAAATAACTGATCATGTTGTAAAATAAGCGTTCGCTATTGTTAACAACCCAATTTGTTATGGTCTTCATACATAAGAATATAGTTGTTAAAATGACTTTCAGTGATGTGAAAACATGCATATCGAGTTGTAAACAAAAAAAAAGGTGGTGTGGTCAACTTGGTGTATAAAGACGTTGTTTCCTTGACCTGTTAAACAACTTGTAAAAATAATTAAACATGTTATAAACATACGCATAACGTGTTGTCAAAGTCTGCACTTGGCAAACTTGAAAGTAAATCATTCCATAATTACATGTTGTGAAAATAACTAATTATATTGCCAAAATAACTCATGATGTTGTTAAACGTCTCATTACATAAGTACTACATGAGTGCATTTGTTACAACAAGGCATTCCTACAAAATATCAACAGATGTACACAACAACTAGCCTGTACTACAAAATAACATCTCAAATGATACATGTTTTTCTTCCTCTTTATTTGTTGGTTGCCAGCAAGAATGGATAGCACACCTCTGTTTGCTTCCCCAAAAACAGAGCACAGTAGAGGACTTCGTATTAACAACTTCCACAGCAATATTTACAACTACATATGCACATATTAACAACACGTTAACCACACATTTTTAAATAATCATATCAACATTTTTTATCATCATACCAACGAGAATGTACAGTACACCTATATTTGCTTCCTTAAAAATAGAGCATAACAGAGGACTTCGTATTAACAACTTCCATTGCAATATTTACAACTACATATGCATATATTAACAACACATTAACAACATCTTTTTTATTATCATATCAGCATTTTTTATCATTATACCAGCAAGAATAGATACCACTCCTCTGTTTGCTTCCCCAAAGTAGAGCACAACAGATGTTCTCTATTAACAACTACAACTACCATATTAACAACTACATCTGCATAAATTTACAACAATTTTCTGGTTTCATTTCAGCGTTTTCACAACAAAGAATACCAATTACATTCACCATTCTCACTTTAAACACATCAGCTCTGTTACCATGCCACAAAAACAGAGCACTCTAACATAAATACAACCGACCCAAGGTGAAACCCCAACTTCAATTATCAAGATCATATGTGTACCAAATTCTTAGCATTTCTTGTCTAGTACCTACCACTTACTCTATTTTTTAGCTCAAGATCCAACCTTTGACCAACCCCTCAATCTCAATCTAACCAACTTTCACACAGAAAAAAAATGTTAGTTCGCATCTGTACCTTGCTACCCGTACATGGATGATAAAGAAGACGTTCTCAATCACATTAATAGCACGTTGTATCCCTTCAAAGTTGCACCTCCTACGCCCTTCGTCCATGCATTTTTCTCTTTCTCCTTAATGGCTTAATTACAAAAATGTGCCACCCTCCTCTCCTCTATGCATTTTCTTTGGTTATTTCAGTAGGGGTTATTTTTGTAAATGGACATTGGGAATTCATGTCAGAAAAGTCCTTAGGGACTTTTCTGACCTTTAACTTTTCAAAGGGAGTTTTTTGGTATATTTCTGTACCTTGGGACCCAGTTGTCATTTTCCCAAAGAAAAAACATGTCTACCAAAAGTATAAACCTAGTACACCTCCCCGTAAGTTTGAAAAGGAATTTCGCTCCAAACCTAAAATTGATTTTCCTAAACAAACAAAAGTTACTTGTTTTAAATGTGGTAAACCGGGTCATATTTCTAAATATTGTCATTTGACTTCAAAATTGAAAAAGATTAAGAGTATTGAAGAGCCTCTTCTTGAGCAAATAAACAATCTTTTGATTGAAACTTCTAAATATGAATCTAAAAGCATTTCTTCTGAGGATCTTAACCAAATTCAAAATGAAGATTTTCCAGAAAACTCTTCTTCAGAAATTAATGTTATCACGAAGGAACAAGATTTACTTCTTAATACCATTAACAAACTTCCAGATTATGACAAAGGAGAATATTTGTTTAAACTAAGAGCAATTCTCAATCAAACTCAGAGTTCTTCAAACTCTAAACCTTCTATTCTTTTCAACAAATATGATTTAACAAACGTTTTAAACAAATTCAAACATTCTGTTAAACCAACTACTATCCAAGACCTTCAGTATGAGGTAAATAACCTCAAAACTGAAATTCGTCTTATTAAACTTCAACAAGACACCCATGCAACTGCTATATCCCAAATTCAGGATATTCAACTTGCAACTCAAACTGAAGGGCAACATAAAACACCATCTGATCAGGAAGATGATAATCTTTCTGAACCATTTTTAAACTTGATTTCTAAAATATCAATTCAAAAGTTTTATCTCCATGCTAAAATCATTATTAATGATGATTTTGCATTGGAACAAACTGTCTTATTTGACACAGGAGCTGATTCTAATTGTTTTAAAGAAGGACTCATTCCTACAAGATCTTTTGAAAAACAAACGAAAGGTTTAATGGCATTAATGGCTCACGTCTGGATGTCAAATACAATGTTATAAATGTTGTTATTGAAAATAAAGCTTTAAAAATTCAAACCCTATTTATATTAGTTAAAGATATGGGAACCCAGATTATTCTTGGGGAGCCATTTGCAAGGCTATTATTCCCGTACATGACTGATGAAAATAAAATTTCAAAACAATATCTGGGTAAAACAATTTTATTTTCTTTTACTCAAAAACCCAAAGTTAAAGAATTAAATATCCTTTCTTCAAAACAACAACAAATTAATTTTTTGAAGGAAGATATTTCCTTTAAACATATTGAAACGCAATTGTGTCAAACACAAATTAAACAACAAAATCAAACTTGCCTTGCGAAAATCTATCAAACAATTTGTTCGGATTTACCAAACGCCTTTTGGGATCGTAAAATACATGTTGTTGACTTGCCTTACAAAACAGGTTTTTCTGAAAAACAAATACCAACTAAGGCGCGACCAATTCAAATGACCGCATAACTTCTTGAAACTTGCATCTGAATAAGAAATTGATTTGCAAATCTAGAAGCCCTTGGTCTTGTGTTGCTTTTTATGTAAATAAAAATGCACAAATCGAGCGTGGAGCTCCTAGACTTGTAATCAATTATAAACCATTAAACGAAGTGTTACAATAGATTAGGTATCCAATTCCAAAAAAATTTGATCTACTTAAACGTTTGTATTCTGCAAAAATCTTTTCAAAATTCGACATGAAATATGGATTTTGGCAAATTCTAATTTTTGAAAACTGTAACGCCCCAATTTTTGATTAAGGGCTAATGAGGATTTTTGAGAAGGTAATTGTGATTTAGAGTGGATTAAGGTTGAATTAATGTATATTGGTGATGATATTATTTAATATGTCATAATCGTTGGAAAATTGAAAGAATGGAATTATTGGCATAAGTTGGTAATTAATGGGGAAATTAATTACTAAGAGAAAATGAGAAGTGTGATCAAATGGCTAATGGAAGGATTAGAGAGATTAATTGGTGACTAAGTGTGTGAGAGCTAATAGGAAAATGACATGTGGCAAAGTGGGTGTGAGAGGAAGATAAAGAAAAGTCAAATGAGATTAAAGAATGCATTTCTCTCTCCTCTCTTCCCTCTTGTGCGCTGGAAAACTGAAATGGAGGGAGTATAATCATTTTCTCACTTTCTTCACTCCACCTCCATCTCTCTCTCTCGTCCTCTCTCTCGCCATTGTTGCAGAAAAAGGGGGGAAAGCTTGCAAAAAGGTAAGGAAAATGGCTTCTATTGCTCAAACTTCCTTCTTTAATATTGATCCTTGAATGAAGAGCTTCATTTTGATGGTTGTAATGTGTTCATTGGCGCTAGTTTGTGACCTCAAGAGATTGTGAAAGTTGAAGAATCAAGAAATCTCTTTGGCAAAGTGAAAGAGGTGAGTGTTAACTCCCTTGTGATATATAGATTGTGGTTGTTGGTTGAGATTGATTTTTCTGGAATTTTCTGCCCTATTTTTGAAAAATTAGGGTCTTAGTGAGTTTGGCATGTTGTGATCATGGAAATGGTATATTGTGATGTCTTTTGGACAAATGGATTGGTTTGAATCATTAAAATTAAAGTTTGGGAACTTTGTGTTGGTTTTAGTGTATTGGTCAAAATAGGGCATGTGGTTAGATTGTGAATTTGGTCATTTTGAGGTTACCATTGTGTTCCTTGTAGAAAATTGTATGGGAATATGTTTGGTTAATGATTTTGGAGTCATTGAACACTTTGGTAGAAAAGTTGGAAAATGCTGTCAATGTGAACTCTGTCTGGGCAGTTTATTTGTGTGGATGTTTTGAATGACCAAATGATTTCAGAAAATTTTGAAACTTTCCAGTCTTAAATTTCACATCCCAAGCTTCAAAATGGACATATATTTTGTGTCATTTCGTTTAGTATTCTGAGAGTTATGCTTTGCCAAAGTTTGGTACAAAAACAGAACTCTGTTTTGGAGTAATGTTGGGTTTTGGGTGATTCTGTATCTTTGTGATTATTTGAAGTTATGAGCCATATTTTTCCTTGAAAGAGGACTTAAATACCTTTCATTTGGCTTTGGAATCACTCCGTTTTGATTTTTCTACAATTAGATATGATTTTTCAAAGTTCAGCCAAGAGTCAGGAAATTTCTTGGCCGCGGCCCATGAGTGGCTGGCCGCGGCCCACGGCCTTCTGACCATATTTTGGCCGCGGCCCAAGGAAGGGCTGGCCGCGGCCAACCCCTGTGTTCCAGCACTTTAAGTTTTTGAAAAGAGATCTTCAACCTATTGTTTCCCAACCTTTTAGGGGTTTTATTAGAGGCATTTGTGGCTTCTTAAGGGTCATTATTGATAACCAAATCTAAGTGTTGAAGAGTTAATTGAGTATTGGAATAGAGAATAATGCTTCATCCTTAATTATGACTTTAGGATTTGATATTTGCCCGGAGCGTAGAAGGCCTGTGCCTGCTCAAGGAAGGAAAGACAAAGGTAGTAACACTTTATCCTATATCATGTGTATTGCATTGCTTGTTTGCATTAGTCATTGAATACAGTGAAAGTGAAGAGGACGTGGCGAAAGCCCGGACTCGACTACAGTGAAAGTGAAGGGGACGTGGCGAAAGCCCGGACTCGATTACAGTTAAAGTGAAGGGGACGTGGCGAAAGCCCGGACTCGAATATTGATAAAGTGATGGGGCGTGGCGTAAGCCCGACCTCGTATATAGTGAAGGGAACGTGGTGAAAGCCCAGTCTCGAATATCGATTGCTGCATTGTGATATATGTTTACTTGCTTTGTATATATGCATCATATAAATAAACTGTTGCTACTGGGATTCTCTAGAATCTCATTCTTTCCAAATAACATTTTTTAGACAGGGCAAGTGGATCGAAAAGCAAGCAAGTGGCAAAGGCCGATTAGGACTGCCAGCGGTAGTCTTAGCTATATATTTTGGTTTTATATTGAACTGGTTATCATTTTGGATAAATGTATACATATTGAATAGAATTGTAGTGGTATAGTTTTGTGTAATCCCCGGTATGGATACTGAGATGGGCAATGATGCCCTGTATAAACCTTTAGATTAATGTTATTATCCCGGGTGAACGTCGAGAATTGTGCTTACTCTGATATTGTATATGTAATAGACCAACATGCCATTTGTTTTAATGAATGAAATGAATGGAGATCCATTTGTACAGGTGTAAAAAAAAATTTTAATTGTTCCGGATTTCTCATTCGATTATTAAATGTTATTAAACACTAATCCCGGCCTGATTATCGAAGGGGGTTACAAAACAATAGGAATAAAACTGCTTTTACTGTACCATTTGGTCAGTATGAGTGGAATGTTATGCCTTTTGGTCTAAAAAATGCTCCTTCTGAATTCTAGAGGATCATGAACAAAATCTTTAATGATTATAGTCAATTCATTATTGTTACATTGATGATGTTTTGATCTATTCTCATTTGATAGAACAACATTTTAAACATGTTAATCATTTCCTTAAAATTGCATAAACAAATGGTTTAGTAGGCTCTAAACCTAAAATTAGTCTTTTTCAAACTAAGGTTAGGTTTCTTAGTCATTGGATTTACCAGGGATCCATAATGCCAATTGAACGAGCAATTCAATTTGCAGATAAATTTCTCGATCAAATCATTGATAAAACTCAACTTCAATGATTTTTGGAATGTTTGAACTATGCTGCTGAGTTTATTCCTCATCGTAACAATTTCCTTAAACTACTCCACCAGCGTCTTAAAACGAATCCTCCTCCATGAACGGATATTCATTCAAATATTGTTAAGCAGATCAAACTCCAGGTTAAGGAGCTTCCTTATCTTAGCCTTCCTGATCCCTCTGCTTACAAAATAGTTGAAACCGATGCCTTTGACATTGGTTATGGTGGCATTCTTAAACAGCGTATAGACGACAAAGAAAAAATTGTCTCTTTCATGTCCAAACATTGGAACACTACAAAGCAGAATTATTCCACAATTAAAAACAAAATTTTGGCAATTGTTTTATACATTTCCAAATTTCAATTTGATCTTTTAAACTATAGATTTTTAGTTTGTATTGATTGTAAATTGGCAAAAGACGTTTTACAAAAAAATGTTAAAAACCTTGCATCTAAACAAATTTTTGCCCGATGGCAAGCCATTTTAAGTGTTTTTTATTTAGATATTGAATTTATCAAATGCACTTAAAACTCTTTATATCTGTGTGTGTGTGTATTAATTTTTCAACTTAAAGTTGTTAATATAGATACCTGAGTTGTTAATAGCGATACTAAAGTTGTAAACGGTGACCTAATATATTTTTCTCAAATTTCTCAGTCAAAAGTTATCAATATGGATATTAGAGTTGCTAATAGCGATACTAAAGTTGTAAACGTGGTATTTATGTTAATACCCCGTTTACAACTTTAATATTGCTATTAACAACTCAGGTATCCATATTGACAACTTTTGCTATTTAATAAATATCTCATTTATAACTTTAATATCATTATTAATAACTCAAATATCAATATTAATAACTTTTGCTATTCAACAAATACCCTGTTTACAACTTTCGTATCACTATTAACAATTCAGGTATTCATATTAACAACTTCTGTCTGAGAAATTCAAAAAAGAATATTATATCACCGAAGCTCCAGTGAAAGTTATTAAGAAATATTCAACAAATATCCCGTTTACAACTTTAGTATCACTATTAACAACTCAAATATCAATATTGACAATATTTGCTTGAGAAATTGAAAAAAAAAAAAAAAAAAAGACCATGGGAACTCTAGTGAAAGTTATCAAGAGATATTCAACAAACATTTCATTTATAATTTTAATATCACTATTAACAACTTAAGGATCCATATTATCAACTTTTGCCTGAAAAATTAAAAAAAAATATTAAGTTTTCGTTTACAACTATTATATCACTATTAATAACTTAAGTATCTATATTGATAACTTTTGCTTTAGAAATTCAAGAAAAATATATTAGCCCGCTGGAGCTTCGGTTACTGGCACAGACACTAGAGCTCCGGTGGTAGGCTGCTGGCCGACTAGCAAGGAGTTTTTGGGATTGTTTTTTTAAAAAAATTAAGGGCACTTATGTAATTATTTATCAATATTTGAAAATTATAAATCAGTGCATTTAAAATTATTAAAATTAATCTCCCTTACTTATCTTTACATATTTTTTTACGGTAGTTTTCTGTCATCTTACCTTCTTTTTTTGTCAAGGGCGGAGAAAAGATTCACATAAGAAAAGAAAAAAGAGGAAGAATCCAAATCCTCATTCTTATCACGCCGCCTTGGCTTACATAGAAGATAGAACACCCACCGTTAACACAAGAAGCTCCTTTTTTGGGCAGAGACGACCGGGAAATTCACACGGTACAATGATTGAGCTCGTCTTTTCGTTTCTCTCTTTAATTTATCTTACAATCGATCTGTCTGCTACAAGTCTGAGTTGTGAGATTGGGTTTTTAGTTGGTGATTGTTTTGGAGAAGGATTATTCTTTCATAAGGAAGAATGCTGCTTTCGATTTTCCCTTTCCGATTGTTGTTTCGACATTTGGATTGTCTCTCGTGATTAATTTGTCTAGCCATATTCTTTCTGCATCTGATGCTTGAACTTCCTGTTGATTATTAAGGTTTGATTTGATTTCCGTTTCCTATCTTGATAAAGGGAGACAACTTTGTTTTCGATTTGAGAGCATGGCAAAGCTATTTTGAAATTTTTGACTATTTATCTGCTGATCTATCCAATTAGTTTGGTCTCAACTTGAGATCTTTAGGCTACTGATCTTTGCAATTAGTTTGAGCCAAAATTCATAATTGTTTTCATCACATTTATGGTGGGCTATGTGGGTAATATACAGGGGGTAGCCTTCTATTGATTGTGCTTATACTTGCTCATGAGGCTTCTATTGCCGGCGTAGGTTTTTGTTTTGCACTCCCTCCGGTCCTAAATATAAAACAAAATTGATTTTTTTGGAGAGATTAAGAAAACTAATTAAATTACTTTAGAATATTTTTATTTTTACTTTTTTCTCAAAACTAATTGGTTTGACTAATAAACTAATATATAATCTAAGGATACACAATATATAATATAATTAAGTAACTTAGTTAGTTTTCTTAATTTTTTTAAAAAAAGTCAACTATGTCTTATATTTAAGACTGAAGGCAGTATTAATTAAATGCGGTGACGTGTATTGCATAGAATTTGAAAACTAATTACACTGAATGGTACAACTTGGTATAGATTTTATATTATATATTGACATATTGATTTAGCTTGAAATTTTGATCTTGGAGGGTCATTAGGATCATGCTGTGTATAGAAAGGTGAGAAATATCTGTTTTTCCCCAAAAAAAAAAAAAAAAATCAGCAAAGAAACATGAAAGGTTAGATCAGTGCACGATTTATTTAATTTCCATGTGGATTGTTTACATCAATCATCAAACCTCTATTATTCTCATCAAGATTGTGTATTGCTAGAGGTTTTGATTTTAAACTTTTGACACACACATATATGAAATGTAGGAATTGAGTTATGGGGAAGAGGAAATCAAGAGCAAAGCCACCTCCAAAGAAACGAATGGATAAGCTTGACACTGTCTTCAGCTGCCCCTTCTGCAATCATGGATCTGGCGTCGAATGCCGCATGTAAACATTTTCTTTCTATTTGTTAAGGGCTGGTCAAGGGCTTTTTAAATTTACTTGTCTCTGAAAGCCTTTTGCTTCTCCGATTCAAGATGGGGGTGAATATTCATTTATATACTCATGTTTGGAATACTTTGTGACAGAGATATGAAAAACCTCATAGGGGAAGCTTCTTGTCGGATATGCCAAGAGAGCTTTAGTACCACCATCACAGGTGTGTTTAACGCTCTTATTTGCTTTTTGGCGATGAAGCCACTGTTTTTATTGAAGTAGTTTGTAATAAATTCCTAGGTATGTGTAATGCTGGCCTGGATTTTCTATCTTCATGGCTGGTGCTGTTTATTGAAATAATGACTAAATCAAATTGAGGAGGACATGGGAAATACATTAAAAAAACCACTTGATAATGGAATATGCTTAGTTTTTATTTATGATGATGCTTACTTTTTAGGGAGTGATTGGTGATTCTTCTAAGTGGTACTTGTGGATAAGAGGTCCTGTTCTTGTTTGGTGTCAAGTGCCTGCCACAACCAACCACGTTGATACATTTTAAAAGTGTGGAAGACAATATACTTATTCTTAAAATCTATGATAGTTTTGGGGTGCTTGGCAGGACACGTGTATATTTTACCCTTCTCTCTTTGTGGAATGCTAGAAAATGTAAACAAAGTTTATGCTTGGAATGGCTTTATGATTAACTCGAGCTTCAAACAGTTAGATTCTTACAATTCTTACATCTGCTGAGATCATATGCATCGCTGATAGAGTTATTAATCAGTTTTGCTCTTGTATTTGCAGCTTTGTCCGAGCCAATAGACATGTAAGTGCCATTGATTTGTTGAAACCCTTTTTTTTTTCCTTGCACACACTCATGCACATACCCGTATTGATGCACATGACTTGCGAATCTGTTTTGCAACAATGCAGATACAGTGAATGGATTGACGAATGCGAACGGGTCAACAACCTGGAAGATGATGGGGCTTAGCTTGGATGCTAAGTAACTGTGTTTTGGTGGCAGTGGATGGAGGAACTGCCTCCATCTTTATATTTTGTACCGCCTGTTTGTAAATCACTAAGTATGTCTATTCCTGTTTTAAAGCATTTGTGCGAGCACAAGTTTGGTTCCTATGTAGACTGCCATATATATTGTGTAATAGACTAAGAATGTACAAGAACGTGGCTGAAAGCACAAGTTTGGTTCCTATGTAGACTGCTATATTTATTGTGTAATAGACTAATAGATTGTGCAAGAACATGACCGAGATTAATTGAGCTTGCTGCCTGTTTTTATGAAGTCTCCTTCATAGGTTCACATGTGAAAAAAAGTTATTGGTCCGTGGAATTTAAATCAAAACAGAATGAGAGAATATAATAGAAGATGATGTTAATTGATGATAATGTAGGAATTGTCGTAAATATTAGAAAAAAAATTTTCCCGATTTACACTTACTGGGGGCTTTATGGTAGTGCTGAACTTGAAGCTTTTGATGTTCAGGTCATAGTAGGTTTTTCTTTATCCTGCTTAGAGTAATTGTAGCATGATATTGTAAGTGTTTTGAGAGTTCATCAAGTCATACAAAGTCGTACACTTTTTACAAGTTACAAGGAAACAATCTAAGTTACAAGCGAGATTGAACACACAATCTCCCTCTTGTAGGGCAGTGGCCTTTGATATACAAAATCATATACTACAATCTGTCTTAAAACTAATGTATGCATCCTTGTCATGGAGTTGGTTGTTAATGCAATAACATAGACCATGCTATCTCTAATAAATCTTTTCTCTTCCTTTTTATCAGTCTCAACTATCCCTTACTCAATACATGCACCGATAATTTCATTTGTTATATTAAATAATTTTAGTTGTGCAGAATCCATATGCTACAATCATACAACCATGACTTCAAAGTCAAAAAATTTCAGGCTAATTTTACAAATGATGAACAAAAAAACGGGAAACTAGCCAAAAGAGATGATCATCTAACACAACTGCTTCAATTCTAACTTTCAAAGTTAGATTCCCTTCTTGAGTCATAAAAATTACTCAAAAAGGACAGAAAACGTTTATTACATACCCAATAATATGTACCATCCATCCCCTTTAAAGGTTGTCCTGAAGCTAATGGCTTCAAAAGGGGAGCATAACAGACTTAAATTAGCATATAATCTGGATAACAGAGTAATTGCTGTATTATAGTAACCCTGCCTTAAATACTACATGTCATTTTGGTGGTGCTGATTCAATCCCATCTAGCATTCACCAATTTTCTAGTCATCATAATGGCATACATAAATTTTTTTGCTGTGATGTGATCATATCTTCAAGGGTTAGAATTCACCATCCAGCAGCCTCTAATGCGGCACTCCAGTGAGAGAATGAGCTATTCACAATATCTTTGACAAGGCAAAAAATGACCCTGGCTTCTTGTTGCTAGAAAAGGAAAAGCAAAAAGATCAAATGAGAGTTGAGGGGCAGTGCGACACCGTTATTTAAATATTAAACCAAGCTGAATGCAGCATGTTGTACATCCTTCTATGATGAATCACGTAGCGTAATAGTCACCAGCATTCTCAACTAGATAATCGTAAGGTGCAGCCAAACCATACTCATATGTTCCGTTTCCTCCCGAAGTCACTCTGTTAGACGCTGGATAGACACCACCTATGCCAATCTTGGCATTGAGTTTAGCAGTGACTTTCACAGACTGTTTGTTATCACGAGGGAACTCAGCAGAGAGCCTCCCCATCTGCTTCTGCAAATCAGCAACTGAATCATTAGTTACTTTTGCCTTGGAGTTCTTCTTCCCATCAACAAGCTTTAACTCCAACCGATACAAGGCACACGCATCACACTTGCTAATCTCATACTCATAAAGATGCCACTCAAAATGGTTCAGTGGTTGTGGGTCCATATAATAGGATCGTTTCAGCCCTCCAAATTCATTCATCACTTGCTTCCTAGATTCATGCCAACCACGTCCACTGTAATCCGGCAGTGACCTCTGCTTTCTGTTTCCACTCTCAAATGCTCTCCTAGGCTTATCAAAGAAAAGCCACTCCCTGATAGTCTCACCTTCAAGAATAGAAAGATCGAACAACTCTGCAGTTGAAAAAGAAATTGATTATATAAATGAACAATCTTGTCAGGCTTTTTCATTTGTCCTGAATGTCAACCTCCATATCAGTGACTTTTCAAAATAAAGCATAAACCAGAGAAATAACAGAGCATGTTTATATTACCAGGTGCATTCCATGGAGACTTTGCAGTTGCTGCTCCCTCACATTCAGGGATGCCAACATCTTTTCCCTGTGCCTTTGCACTAAGAGCAGCAAAGAGTAAATTGTCCTTCAAGCCAATGCCCCCTGGTCGTAGAACCGGGGCCATTCCTGGTGGCCCTTCATTCAATGCTAGATTAGCATGAAAGCTGCTGCAATAGTCTTGACACCAGTCCAGCCCTTGAGCAGGCCTTGGACAGTCCCAAAGCGCACATTTTGGGCCTAGGAAGGCAGAAGGAGGAGGGCAGATGCTAGGGAGATAGTTAGATAAATGGGGAATGGCATCCTCCTCATAAAATGCTGACCCATAAAAACCAGTATAAAAACTGTGATTGAGGTTTTGATGCAAGTCAAACTGATGATATTCTAGAGCAGCTCCATCCACATCATTAGCCGCAACATTGCGAACTCCAGAGGTGAATTTGGTCTCATTAACCAATGGGAAATCATGTTGCTGTTGACCCTGGTTTCCAGTTAAGCCAATAAATTTAGTACAATTATAGGGGCGATTATAGAAATAATGAACTAAACTGTAATGTACATGAACAGAAATGGACTTGTAGGAAAAGTTAATATTAGAAAGAAAATAAGCTTGCATTCTAAGCACATACCAACAGATTGACAATGTCATTCAAACGATGAAAGAAAAGAAATTAACCTACCAAATATTGACGTCACAAGACATTATCGTCATCTAACATCTATGGTACATCCCAAACAGGGAAACTATAAATTATTTAGCCACCTGTTCAAATACTCAAACATCCTGTTCCATACAGGGTCCCAAAATGTTATCCAAACATATAGGAAATGCAGTGTTCTAAACTCCGGCCCTAGACGATGGTTTCACAGCAAAATTAGGATGCACAGTACATAGAAGAAAGTCTATTGCCTCCAAAATTATATGGTGCAGGGCTATGGAAGCTTTGCAAACCAGGGTAAGGGAATTGCCACATGATTAACATGCATTAATTTTATTTACACAGAAACATTTAACAAATAATACTAGAATCGATTTTAAAAAATATAATATAGTATATATTTACTTTTATAATTATAAAATGAAAAGATTGTACTAAAATTCGTTGATATGCTAGACGAAATCATTTCGTTGAGCTCAATGCATTTCAAGGATACACCTTAATATTTTTATGTGTCTCTAAATAATTTCAAAATATTTGGGTGAAGTGAAATGTACTACATTTTGCAGCAGACCAAAATCATTTCAACCTATTTCTAACCTGTTTCAAACACATAAGCAGGTTTCCCCTAAGTATTCAATACAGATAAATCAACTTTGCAAAAACAATAAAATACAGATAAATCAACAAAAATTAAGCACGTATATTAAAGATCAAGTTTGAACAGGTGAACCAGTAATGAAGCTAATGACAGTGCAGACCAATAGCAGTTTGCAGGATTCGGACATTTTATATTACTATTCTTATACACAGGTTTTGGAGTTCTTTAGTGCTATTCTGACATCCCACAATTTTATTCAAAACACAAAAAAGTATAATATAGAAAGCAACACCATGCATACTGGGGTATCAAGCCCACAATTACTATTTTCTTAAGCTTCTTGTTCTTCAAATTTGTGTTTTTCCCTCACCCTCCCTGTGGTTGATGCCACACTGCATCACCTTTGAAGTAGTCCCCACTGCTGATTCTATGGCCATCCATGGCAAAAGAATAAAACTTGATCCTGTTCTATAGATGTTTTCCATAAGATTCTCATGATTTTCCACCATATCTTAAGCACCGGAACAATTCACAATTCATAAATAAACTTCTAACTCATGAGTCATATCATGACTTTAGAATTAAACGTTTAACTTGTGAGTCATGATTTAATAACTATAATATAAATAGCATAGGTGTTTCAGCTGACAAGCTATAGCAATTTTCCCCCTAATTCTGAGAGAAACTAGGACAAGACAAGAAGCATGAGATTGACAAGTACAGAACTATAGAAGGAAACCAAATGAGCATGATATACTTTTAACATCAAGTCAAAAAGTAGAGCACGCTTCTGATTCCATTGACAAGCCTTCCTTTTGGATCAGATTATAGGTTTGATTATTCAAAGTAGTGCTTTAAGGTGATGAATCTAAGGGCAATACACAGAACTCCAAGAGTTCCAGCAAACATACAGCATTCTTCAGCAGTTTTTCATAATCAGAAGCTACCATAACCTTCAACTTTCTAAACTATCAACAAGCATCATGTAGTAGAAGATGTTCTCAAACAACTTCTTTCTGAGGTTTGATAAGCCAAAGTTTTCTAATAATAGGGATCAATGGAGCCTAAGTGGCTAAAATGTGGGGTTTCAAACACCAAGCTCATGTAAAACCAGTACAACAGTTAAAGAAAAGGGGAGAGATTTCAGGGTGAAAGAATAAATGAAGGAAGATCTCAACAGAGAATGAAAAATAAGAAGTCGATACAACAATTTCCCAATTCAACATTAACTAAACAAAATACGCACTAATTTTTACAAATAGTTCAGCATAACTTAATAACAATGTTATCCTAACATATAAATGACACATAACTTACTAATATATACCCATATAATAATTAGCCATCCAACCATTCTACAGTAGGGTTGGTAGTCCTAATATTTTCAATATCGCTTAACCATGTTCTGGTATTACCACATACCCCAACGTTCAATTTTCACTTTATGAACAAACAAAAAAAATGCACAGGCATCTATGAACACAGTCATCTTCCTTCAGGCACATATAGTATGACTATAAACGCTTCAGTTGCATGTCTATGCTGGTATACCAGAATCCAAGATGCTTGAAGGCATAGCATATGATGCAGCAAACATGATAATCTTACATAACTTAATACCTACAATTATACCACCAAATCAAGCTAATATGTGCACATGCAAAATACAAGCACACAGACACATGTAATCACAATAAACAAATCATTTCAAGTTCAAACAACTAATGTCAATCCAAATATATATATATATATGGAAAAAGAATATTAGTCCACGAAAAAAAAAAACTAAAGGCGCTTACCTCTTGAAATATCATATCAGCCCCAGCTTGCAAACTCTGATCATTAGGCTCAGGCTTTGGAGCAGCTAATGGACTAGTGGCATCATCTTCTTCCTCACAGAGCTGCAACAACCGACAGATATCGGTGGAGAATGATCCAAGACTGCCACCCTACAGTCACATTAAAATTACAATTCATACTCAGTGTCCCACTTTTTACCAAAATATCGCCAACTTGCATTGCAGTTCAGGTTCATAAGTGTAGGTGGTGAATGGAATGGTATGTCCACAAGCATGCATAGCATGTGCAAGATATATTAGCTTACTTGCTGTAAAGAAGAAGCAGGAGAGGGCTCATTAAGCTCAGCCTTCCATTCACGAAGCATCTGATGGACCTGCTCCTCAAGAACAGCAGCATCAACTGTCCGACTTTCCTTCCTGGCAAACTGCAGATCCATGAACATCAATTGCAGATCATCAACCCGATTCTTCGCCTTGTCTTTAAAGAGCCTATGTGATGCTGACTTGCAGCTGGTCTTCGAAACCTTTTTCATAGCTAAGCCTCAAGTAATTATTCTACAAAACTCTAGAATCATAAATGTAGCAAAACAGTTTCAGAACGCCATCAATGAAATCTTCAAAAGAGAGAATCCAAAAAAATACATCCAACGTTCAGATAAATATATCATGAACACCATAACCCCATTTTACACCCCTCTACCCGAGAAGGCCAGAAATTCTAGCACTAGGAACCTGTCGTTTTTAGTTGAGAATATAATCAAATTATAATAAAATAACGGATCGCATTTTAAAAGTAAGTAAACAGACGTGGGTAATAAACTAATAATACATCAATTTTCTTATAGAAAACATAAAACTAAATTTCAATAAGGACGATCAAATTATATTGAAGCAATTCTTACAAATTTAAACAAAACTCACTAAATAAATTTACAAAGTGCATGCCAAGCATCAGAAAAATCTTCCCATACAAAATCAAACAACAACATCAGCTCGAAGGAGCACCACCATGGGGGTAGAACCAACCTCAAGATCAGATCAAAGGTTTCAGGCAGAAATGGAAACTCTACAGCCTAAATCAGATAAGAATTGCAGAACAAAAGAAAAAGCTAGGGCATTCGAGATCGAAGAGAGGTGTTTTTTTTTTTTTTCCTGTTAAGTGGAAACAGAGGAACCGTGCTTACCTCAGAGCTTCCAAAATTTGCAGTGATTTTCAGTGGTTGGTCAGAGAAACTCGCTCATATAAAGAGAGAGAAAGGGAAAAGAGAAAGAAGCCGCTTTATCTCATCGACGACCCTCATCTCCCTTCACTTGCTGAAATCAGTGCGAGTGGAATGGAGAAAACTGGAAAAGGCAAAATGGATATTTCTGCCAGGAATATAGGTTTCCTTCACAAAGCCTATTAAGGGCACGTTTGGTTGACAATAATAGAGAACGGAATGTGCTTTGGTGCCATAAAGCATATTTATTTATTTTATTTTTTTTTGCCAGCAAAGCATATTTATTTATATACAATATAAAATACATAAAAAATCATATTATTCTCAAATTACAAGTAATAGTACTAACGTCAAAAACAAAAGTGCTAACGCGTCATACCCTCGCGTCCAAGCCCCAAAATGATATTCAAATTTATCTTATTTTTCATATTTCACACTTTTCTTGTCCATAATTATCTCCGTTAATTCCCCTTTTCTCCTACTTTACTACTACCTCCAGTGCTATTTATTATAAGATAAAGTTAATTTTTTTGGAGAAATTAAGAAAGCCAATTAAATTACCTTAGAGTATTTATATTTTTATTTTTTTCTCAAAACTAATTAATTTGACTAATAAATTAATATATAATTTAATAATACTAAAAATATAAACACTAAGGTAATTTAATTGGCTTCCTTAATTTCTCCAAAAAATTCAACTTTATCTTATAATTAGGACCGAAGGGAGTATTGTTTAGAGAAGGTCAACGAGACTAATTTAAGAAAAATTGATGAATAAATGAAATATGTCTTATATTTAGGATCAATATCAACTCTTCAATAAAGTCTTACATTTATTATTTAGAATGTGATTAAGCATATTTATTTATATATAATATAAACTATATAAATAAATCATATTATTTACAAATTACAAATAATAGTATTAACACTATTCAAGTTTATCTTATTTTTCATATTTTAAATTAATTTGATATTGATGATTATATCCAAGTCTCACCTGAATGCATTTCACCCCATGTTATACTTTCGTGTTGTTCTTTGTTGGATATGAAAAAATGGAATTTCTTTCATTACATCCAGGATGATCCAACCACCTTTTTTTTATTAAGTTGGTAAAATTATTTCCTTGTGGATATGAATATTATTGCAGTACGGTAGGATGAAATATAAACTATTTAAATTATTTTTAAATGAGCTAGATTTTAAGTTTAAATTTGTGTTTTTCAACCAAAAAAAGACAATCTTTTTAAAGAGTAGGTAGTTAGAATTTAGGAAAAATCTTATTAATTAAAAGACAATTGAATTACTCAAACTCTAATTTAAGTCACTAAACATAACTTATTATTAATCAGAAGGAGAAAAGAGGAATTTACAAATTAGTTAAAATTAAAAACACGACCATAATGTTTGCGCCCTACAAATAACCCTCAACAATTACAATTATATAATTAAGATTTGTCTTGGGTTGCCCTCAGTTTGACAAGCAACGAATACAATGATAAGATCATCACAATTTCCTTTCTTGCTGTATACTTTTTGATCCTTCGTGTATGTTCTTCATGTTCATGCTTCTTATATTCAATTCTTTGAAATCCAAACGTCCAGATGTGATCTCTTCATAATCTACAACGTCTCCCTTCCTCCATGAACATTTTTTTTCTTATTTACTTTCCTTTAATTGATCAGTCCCTTCGTCAATCTTGGATTCTTTTAATGCTACAATATCAAAACAATAATCTGATTAGCTGAAATCAATAATATATCAAATAAGATTGAAATAACTGAATTTGTGATCATAAAAAACAATTACATGGTTAAAAAAAGATGAAAGGTTAGCTTCTTTGTATATGATCCTATGGGGAAATTGTTGAAAGAAAAATTAATTCGGTTAAATTCAAATAAATTTTGAAGTCTAAATTAATTATTTTTTCTCGTCATTTACATATGGGTATTTTAGACATTTCATCATGTTTTAAAATCCCTAATTGTAGTACATAACCTGATCTATGATTTGTTATGTTTAGTAACCGAAATTAAAATTGAGGTAATTCAACTGTCTTTTAATAAGATTTTTTCTAGAATCTAATATCTATTTTAAATTTAAATTATACACATATCAAAATTAAAAAATAATATAAACTCTGAAATAAAAAATTTTAATCTATACTGTTCAATTACATGATGAGCTTAAATATGAATTGATGAGTGCTAATGTGTTTGCAAAGTGTTTAGAAGCTGAAAGTCAAGTTAAAAATCTGAGAAGCCCACTAACAAGTTGTTAGTTAAAATAAAAAGTGGCCTTATCTTATAAAAAAAAAAAGAATACAAGTTCAAATTTTAAGAAGTTTATTTATTAAAATAAGCAAAAACCCTTTATGTAATAGGTTTAGGAAAAGAAAAACCTTTAATTAAATAATTTTTTTATAAATATTCAAAGATAAATCATATTATACTAATTATCTTTTACCTCAATTTCAATTTACAAAATACAATTAGGATAAAACTAATTAAAATCATCGCTCGCAAATGTTAATCCAAACATATAAACTTAAATTTCCCATCTATGTCTAATCTCAAGAAGGGACACAGAATAAAACCTTAAATGATCGTAGGGAGGGTGTCATTGTTTGACAACTCTATATGATCTAGCCATGATGTTTCTCTTTTCACTTTTGGAATAGAGGGAGAGACCATATAATACACTAATTATTGCAGTGGTCCTTCCAAAGACAGGACACAGTTTTAGTTTGAACCCAACTTTTCTTTTTCAAAAAGAATTAAATTGTTTGGTTCTTTTCTTACCTTTTCTTAATTTTCCAACCTCTCACTCAGGAATGAAAGCAAAGTACATACTATAGTCATACTCCTCCTATTGTAAATGTAGGAAGTGGAGCACTAATTTATAAATATTAAAAAAATAGTTAAATTAGTTATTTATAAGAAATGAGTATTGAAATTTGAAAACCTCCTTAATAAGTAAAATTAATTGAGATAATTTGGATCTTAAATTATAAAATTTGAAAAATAAAATAGATTGAGTTGTTATTCTTTAGCACTGAGCAAAGTCCTTGCACTAACTCCTATATTAGGATTAAAAAAGTACTTATTATCCTATGTTAATAAAATCCTTAGTTTCTGTCCAAATGCATAAATACATAAAGGAAGGGGATCTGAAGGCTCTCTCAATGATCAATAATGCATTCACATAAAAGTAGAATTGGACAGAAGTAGTTGGCCAAAAAAAGAAAAAAGAAAAAAAAAAGAATTGGACAGAAGTAGCCCTTTTGGAGCAAAACTTGCATAATCTTTAATATTTTTAATATTATATATATACAAAGGATATCCATTCTATCCCAATGGAACAACAGAGTAATTCCTTTGTTGGAACTTTAATGAGTAAAATTCTCTTGAAATTGGAACAAATTAGTGTGATTTTCATTATAAATATATGGTATTGTTGATTAATATAATCTAGATTGAGTATTGTTGCATCTAAATAAATGTAACTCTTTTGGTTTTTTTTTTCATATACAAAGTTTGGACTCTCCACTATTTATTTAAAAGTTACCAAAGTTTGGTATTCAAATTTCATGTTATGAATTGAGACATGTCATTTGAATATTATAGCAGCGGTAATTAAAAAAAATGTAATATTTAAGCTACCATAACTTTGGTATAGTTGTTACTAAGACTAAATTTATTATTAGTGCCCAACATTGCCTTGAATAGGAATGCCTTCAATAAAATGATACATGTTCCTATAAAAAAAAGAGACTAAATTTATTTCCAACAATATGATTTTTTTTTTAACTTTTGTTTTTTTGTTATAACTTACACATTCATTATACCTATCATAAATGGTTTAAACTTGCGACCTCACGTCTAAAAAAAACTTTAAGGAAAGTGTGTCAGTTGGGTTAAAAGGCCCCATCTTCCAACAAATGGTTGGATAGAATATAGCATTGTTATATTCACTTAACTCTTATTAAGTAAAGTATTGAGTTTGAGAAAAATCATCTTGGGGAGAGTTTTCCTTAGTATAGACCACTACAAAAAAAAATACTGAATTTCTGATGGAATTTAGAGTTTCCGATGGAATGGATTCCGTCAATAATACTAGCGTGATAAATAAATTTCCGACAGAATTCAGATTCCGTCAGAAATTTCCAAAAAAATTTCATACGGAAATTATTTCGGTCGCAATTTTTGACAGAATATTCTGTTGGAAATTCCCTTGCATCTTCCGACAGAATTCAATTCCGTTGGAAATTTCGTCGCAAACTTATTTTTTTATTTTTAAATTTAAAAAACCACATGGCAACTCTGACGACCGCCCCCTCATTGCCGGCGGCGGCGCATTCCAGCTCCGGCGACATCCACCTTGTCGCCAATGCCTAGATCTGCCACGTGTTGCAACCTCGCTCCGCCACGTGTCGCAGTCTCTTTATTTCTAGAAATGCAACTCGACTTGTCTCTCCTTTAGTTAGAACCCACGTCCTCGTCCGTACGCCTGTGATGCCTTACCGGATGGGCTTGATTGCTTTGGCGTTCTATTATTACACAATTATATACAAGGAACGATAAACCGAACTAGGCAATGAACCGGTCACGATACAAGTTTAAGGGTTAATAGATCAACCGGAGTCTAACCGATAGTTGAACTGGTCATATTAAAATATTATACTTTATTAGTGGCAATATATATATTAATATATTTTTAAACTTCTATAGATAAAAATGAAGATTTTTATCTATAAAAAAAAATGCTTAAAATCTATTAGTATTAGTTAAAATACTTATACTTATATAATAATATCTCCTTTTCTATAATTATTATATCATTTTAAATAATTTTTTTCATTTTTTTTCAATTTGTTCTTTCTTTACCTACTTTTCTCTTCATTTTGGTCTTCAATTTTCCATTTTCCCCTAAAAAATAGCACAAAATAATAATTAAAAAATAAAAAAATGAAAACCGGTCCTACTGGTTTTGACCGGTTTCACGGTTTGATGCTCAGATCGAACCGGACCACTGACCGGTTCCCGATTCAACCCGTCCAACCGGTCGGTCCGGTCCGGTTTCTTGTTCAATGGTTATATATAATCTTATTATACATAATTAATTTTTTATTAACATTAAGTAATAACTAATAAATAATTACTAACTAATATTTTTTTACTAATATTAATTAATAATAACTAATAAATTTTATTTTTTATAAATAAATTTTTATATGACCATTTTGCCCCTATAGGGACCAAAACCTATGATTGGAAATTTAAAATATTTTAGAAATTAAAAAATAATAATTAAAAAATAAATTTAAAATAAAAATAAAAATATTAATTAGTAAATAATAAATTTTTTAAAAATAATTTTTTAAAAAATTTAATTTAATTAAAGATGATAATTAATTAAAAAATAATAATTTTTAAATGTTCCGACTGAATTCTGCGACGGAATTATTCAGTCGGAATTTCCGTAGCAAAAGACGGAATTTTCCATGGAATATTTTCCGTAGCTAATTCGCCACGGAAAAAATTCCATCGGAAACTTTTCCTATGGAATTTCCGCCAGAATTAATTTTTCGTGGCAAATTCCTTCAAAAATTTTATGTTTTTTTGTAGTGGACTATAGAGTGTAACCCAAATAGAAATTAGTGGTATCAGATGTTAAATTATTTTTTATAATTAAAAAAAGTAAATTTTAAAATTAATTATCAACCCCAAAATTATTTTGGCCAAGTGAAGTTAAAAGATGAAAGAATATTTTCCTGATAAAAAAGGGAGAAGAAAAATCCAAGAGTGAGGATAGGGCACACAAGAAAAAGAAGAATAAAAGGGCGATTCCTTTTATATTGCTAAGAATAAAAAATAAAATATGAATGTGTGTGTGTGTGTGTGTTAGTTATAGGTTGAAGTAGTGAACAGTGAAGGATGATGTGGGTAAGGAAGGAATAAAGTGTCACTTCCACAAGTTACTCACTCACAACAACATAACATCTACCATATTCCTTCTTGTATTGATGCTCCCCCCCCCCCCCCCTTCTTATATATGGAAGAGCTTTAAAGGAGATTATATTATTAATAATTAATTATTAATCTTTGGAAATAGACACTGTTTATGATTATCAGCATCTCATAGTTTCTAATCCAAACCAACCACATGGGATACCCATAATCATCTGTTTTAAAGAATGGTTATACTTGATTATAAAAAGAATCATCATTCCTATGAAATAGAAAAACAATAGTTCTAGGTCCTAGGTAAAAAAACTAAATGCTAACAAGTTCTAATGAATTCAATTTTTTACAAGTTTGACTTATAAATTACGTTCCTTAACTTCTAAATATAAAAATTTGACTTGTAAACATAAATGATTAATTTTGACTTGTAAATAACGCAACTCGACTTTTAAATATGCAAGGTTAACTTGTAAATATTAATTTTTTTTTGAGCCCTGCGTATTTAATTTTAATTTCTTGTCTAGATCTATGGGCAATTTTCTCAAAAAATATCTCCCGGCCCCATTCACAATAACTTCATATGATTTTGGTCCTCCCATTTTGCAATCCTAATCCTACATACTCCCTTCTCACCTACAGTACTGATGATTGCAAGTGACAACCAGTGTAGAAAATTAATAGTGTCTTATCTTATTAATTATAAAAATGCCACCTATCACATTTTCTGCACTATATATCTTTACAACCATTATCGTAATTAAAAGGTCAAAGGTAAAAATATGCTAGTTAAAGCTCTTAAAATATGATACAACACTTTTGTGCAGCAATCAGGAATTTGTGGAGCCAAAAGTGGAATTCGGGGATTTATTCCCTCCTAAAGACTGAAAAAGTTTTCATAATGATATATTACTTACACACCATTTCATGTTGTCTTTCTTCAAATTCAAGGCCCTATGCGACAATGTGTAAAAAAAAATTAATATTAAAAATAATTAACTAAATTAACATCAATCACCCCCTGCTTCGTGATCATTTGAGATGTTTATATTAAAATTAATTGATCTAGATGTCATGCGTTTAGATAATGGTTGTTACAATCCCCCTACTTAATCAAGTTGAGGACTTCCATAGAGTTAAAAATGACCTCATTATTTTCGAGATTGACCCAACCTGTTTCTCGCTGGGACCATGCAAGTTGAGTCAATTGGTGGGTAAGAATGGACTGTACTAAAGAGGTGTTAGATCCACATTTAGTACCCAACATGCCTCAAATAAAATTGCCTCCAATAGAATGATACATGTGCTTAGTAAATAATCTTAGAATCTTAGGTAAGAAGAATTTCTAGTAGGGAATGGTAGATTAGTGGTTCTACAGATTAAGAAGATGATTGCTTTTAAGTGGACAGCCAAATGTCAACATATTTATTATTTGTTGTGAATAAAATAAGGTTGCAGATTGTTTGGCAAAGTAGAGACTCCAACACTTGAAGCTTTGTTACATGAATTCTAAATACTTGACGGTCTTGTTGAAAAATGATTGATTGTGATTTAATTTCCCTATTATTTATTTTCTTTTATCTTCTGGCTTTAATTGCTCTTTTATAACAAAAAAATGGTGGTGGGTAAGAGTTAAGACTAATGCCCCATTTGGTATCATGGAAGAGTTTTTGATAGAAGTGGAACTGGAAGTAGAAGTGACTTTTATAATATATTGGGTATGCTAGTGGAAGTGAGATATTATTTATAATCAATATATGTATTTATCTTATAAAAAGACCAAAATAACCTTGCCTTTGAAAAAGAAAGTTCTACCCTAAAGAACCCTGCCCCATCGGAAAAACACTACTGATCAGTGACCATGGCTGATGAACAATCAACATAATCAAGAAGATCAATTAATATGGAAAAAAAATCAACAATGGATCTATAAATCGATTTGAAAAAACAATCACAAACATCCACTATGAAAAATTAACAACCCCAAATCCATTAGAGAGGTGATGGAGGGGTAGGTTTGATGGCGGCACAACAAACCAAGAAGAAGGTTGTGCGCAACGGATCTAGAAGGAGAGCATGAACGAAAATGACGCCAATGGAAGAAGATTGTATTTGCAGATCTGGTCTTTGATCTAGTTCTTTGAAGAGGGAAAGTTGAAGACAATGGGGAAAAACAGCAATGATTGAGGTTAAAGACAAATGTCTAGCAATCATTGCGGTGGAAGATGAGGACGAGCACAAAGATTGGTGGCGGCTGAAGGTAGGGAGGGGCTCAATGGTTGTCTCTGACCACATCACCACCATCATCCACAATTATTGTCAACGTTCCGGTCAACCACACCTTCACCATCGTCAACCCACATCACCGTTCATGGTCATTAGACCTCTATTCTACTAAGGGCAAATAGGTATTTTAATCACCACTTCCATGAAAGTGGTCTTAGTTCTCACAAGGTAGTGAAGGAAGTCAGTTCCATTGTCTTTGATGGAACTAGGTTCCACATGAAACTCAGTTCTTGCATATCAAGCTATCTCATTTTTTACTTCTCTCCGTAATTCCACTTCTAGCACCGCACTTCCACGCTACCAAACATTGCATAAGCTTTCCCTCCATAGCCTTAGTCTTGGTGCCATCAATGAACCTCCCAATTAAGCGCAAAGAAATAATGCAACATCTTCAATAGCATGGGTAACATCAAAATGAAATCTTAACACCTAGCATACCCAATCGTCCAACAAGCTAGAACAAAGATTCTTTCCCAACAACATAGCCTCATGACTCCATTATTTCTCTCATTTAAGTATTTAACATCCTCATTCTTGTCACTTTAAATATATACTCCAATGTAGAAGTTAATTAGGGCTTTAATTTAATTTAAATATAAGATCTTAACCTCCCTTTGATTTTAAATGTAAGATGTAGATAACTAATTTATAAATATCAAAAAAATTAGTTGAATTAGTTATTTGGGAAAAAGACACTAAAATACCTTGCAAATATAAAAAGGATATATAAAGGTCTCCAATTTATTAAATGCCAAATCACTCCACTTGGACTGATTTGATATTTTGAAATGTTGGTAAAAGTTGAAAAATGACATATTGCCCTCATTTTTCTTTTAGGGTCTGTTTGGTGTGAGGGATTTGGAGGGGAGGGGAAATTTTTATGAGTTGAATTTTAAAAGATTGAAGAAGTGGGTAATAAAATTTTAATAAAGAGAATATATAAGATAAAAGAGTAAGAAAAATTAATTAAAAATTTTTAACCCCACTTCTCTAATTTTTTTAAATTCAACTCAAAAAAATTTTCCCTCTGCCTACTTTCCCTCCCCTCCCCTCAGACCAAACAAGCCCTTAAAAAAACCTTCAAAACCCCTTATTAACAACCAGTCGCCAGAGCTCCTGCACCAGCAACCACCGCCAATGGCTGGTCGTCAATGCTTTGGTGATCAGCCAGCAGCAATAGAGCTCAGTAACTGACCACTGACAAGAGTTTTTAAGGATTTTTTTTAAAAAAAAAAAGTGATGGCAATGATTTCATTTCCCAATATTTCAAAATTCCAAATCATTCCATTGGAACTTATTTGAGATTATTGAAATCTAGCACCATGATTTGTTCTTTTGATATTTCCAGAGTATTTTTTTAATCTTTTTCCCTAGTTATTTATAAAAAAATGTGTGTTTTTACTTAAGCACTTTTTTTAATCATTTGTACTATTGGACTATTTACTTGATAGAAAACTTCCTTAATATATATACAATCAATAAAGAAACTTTAGGGAAAAAAATATGAATTTGGAAGACTAAGAGGATTGATATATCTTATGTAGGGCCAATTTAAATCTTTCTATTAGCTCTTACATATAGGATCGAATTGAATATTTTTTTAATAATGTATTTCCATAATATGTAAGGAGACCTCACCAAAAAAAAAAAAAATCATCATCTAGCTGCTCTCATTAGTTGGAAAGGAGGCCAAACTTACCATGTTACCATGTGGAAGGTTGAAATGACCACTCCACCTTATATAAGGAATCACTTTACCATTAAAGCAATGCACCATGTGTCAGATTTCCCCATCAACCTCCACCTCCTAGCTAATAAGTAGAGGGCGATCAAGGATACAATTTATCACCATAACATGGGAGGTCGACTTAGCTATGTAATAAGCAATAACAAGATCTTCTGTAAGTATGGTTTATTAAAACCTGCCACTCTGTTTTTGTTTTTCAAACTACCCTATAGTTATATTTTTGTATGACGTATAAATTATGTTAACAACACTCACTAACATTCTTTATACAACAGAGATTAATCTTCCAATATTCTTTCTCTTTTGTTTCTCATCGAATCATTAAAGGAGTTTTTGGTCTGATTTTCAGAGCAAATATACTCTCTCAAGACCAAAAGAATGAATAGCATATATACGGTTCTTAAACAGGGATTCCTTTAATTTTCCAGAGTTAAAAAGAAGCACGACCTAAGTTTCACGGTCAGTTTTTAATATGCTTTGTAATCCCCTTTCTAAAATTCAAATTAATTAATTAATTATTATTAATTAGTCAACTCTATTATTATAATTATTTAATTGATTAATTTATTTATATATATATATTATTCCCTTGTTAGTTGGATCATGAGTCATTTATCCATCATAGCAGGCCCATCTTCTTCTTTTTTTTGAAAATCAGAATCGAGAAATGTTTCGGTCATCCCAGCCTATGGCCGGTCCATATTCTGGTACAAACATAAGCAACGCTAAAAATAATTCAGACTGCTCTGTCTGCAAACTGATTTTTTTTTTTACCGGAGGAACTTGTCTATGTTTCAGACTTGATCAATTTTATTAAATTTGAGAGCCTTCTGAAGTGATTTTTAATTTGTACAAGAGTTCTATGTTTCAAGTCCAAGAATGGGCGTTGCTTAAAGCAATAACTACTGCTTGGGATCTTAGTTTGAATGAATATTATTTTTGAATCTAACTGTAAACTGTTCATCGATAGAGTTAACAATGACTTGGTATCCAAGTATGTGTTATCTACAATGGGAGTGTGCATTAAAGAAATGATGAGATGACTGATTTATTTAAATACAGTATACTCCTAGAAGATCTAATATGGTTGCCAATATTATTACTAAGTGGAGTCTTTTTAGGAGAAGTAGATACAACTTCATTGATGTATTCTAGGATTTTTATCCCCACCAATAAGTAACATATAATTTGTACTGAGTTTAATTTAGTCCCTTTCTATATTAAAAAACATAAAAACCCAAATTAAATATTCCATTTGGTCAGGTAGCCATACGGTTGCTTGAAATACTCACACACACATATTCTGGCATAATGCATGAAACTGGCAAATTTCCATTGTACATCTATAACCATAGACATAATTCATAAGCAAAGTATCAAGCGCCTAGCACGGGCGCAACAAGACCAGAAAGAAAAACAACATTGAGGCAAAAACCAGAAACTACTCTCTCGGTCCTTAACAAAAGATATTTATATAATTTGATTAGATTAAGGAAATTACTCCTTCACGTCCTTTTTATAAGTAACTTTTATCTTTTTGGGCAAAATAAATTAGTTATTAAGATTAATTAAACACAATAAATGTGTCAAAAATATCATTTTTCTTCTAAATATGCTTTTATTTATGAAAAGAGCATATGAGAAAGAATGAGTAAGTAATAATATGAGAAAATATGAGTATAAAATATGAGAGAGAATGTGTAATAAATGAGTAAATGAAAGAAAATTAGTGATGAGTGGGGTAAAATTAATATAAAAATGTGTATTTAATAAGCGTAAAAAAGGAAAAAGTAGTTTAAATTTTGAGATATGAGGAGAAAATTGTTTATAAAAAGAACCAACCCCAAGAGAGAGAAAGTTACTTATAAAAAGGACCGAAGGGTGTAGTTACTTAAGTTAGTTCATATGACATACATTTTCTAAAACACCCTAGTCATAATTCGTTCCCTCTCATCCTTGATTATTGTTAAGGGAGTATCAATAGGGGTAAATTAGGAAAAGATTGATAAATATGAAAACTATGTCTTATTTTTAAGACCTAAATTAATTCCTTAAATATATCTTATATTAAAGACCGGAGGGAGTAAATGAAAACCAATAGTAACAAATAAAAATAAAACACAAGACATATAATTCCAAGCCATTCTTATAGCACCAACTAGGATTTTTCGTCGAAGGACAAGGGGTTGCAACAACCATTCTTTCAAGCACTTTTTCATTAGAGCTGCACAACCACACAATTCAAATAGCTAAATCACTAAGGCCATTGGCTCTCTTGTTACATTTGATCCTACCTCCATTATCGCACCTTTATTACAAAAAAGGCCTACTTTGCAAGCAAGCTTTATCTTACTAGGTGGAGTTAGCTACATGGATCATACAACATCAATATATTCTATTAATAACCAAATCCTTAGATAAATTGTTGATTAAGAGGTCCCGCTTAATAACTTCATTGAATGTTCTCTTTAGTCTTCCTCTATCCCTTTTCTGCCTTTTTTTTCAATAGATAATACTATTACTTTTGTCCATAAACTTTACAAAAATCAATTATGGGCGGTTCCATCTCATTTTGGTTTCTCTTACATCACTCACACTTATTATTTTCTTAAGGAATGTGGTTGATTTAGAGCTATCAATATCAATATCAATGATCCACTAGAGAAGGATTCAGATAACAGTCACTACTTAAAAAAGGGAATTTCGTAGCAGTGAATTTATAGCGGTTACAATTAACCGCTACAACTATCATTATTTGTAGCGGTTATAACCCAAACCGCTACAAATTTGTAGTAGTAAGCTTTGCGCCAAATGGTGCGCCGGTAAGCCAATGTTCTTTGTAGTGATTTACAAAAACAAACCCCTACAAATTTGGCGCCAATTTCCCGCCATAATTTGTATCGGCTACTTTGTAGCAATTATATCATGCAAACCGCTACAATTGTGGCGCCAACTGGCATGAAGCAGGTGGGACAATTGTGGTGGTCATATTGTAGCTGTTTGGTGGAGATAAACCGCTACAGAATGCAAATAGTCACCTTCTTGTAGTGGTTATCCATAACCGCTACAAAATGTTAACGACATTTGTAGCAGTTTGTGGTTAAGAACTGTTACAGAACTCCAAGAGTTCTTATATTTGTAGCAGTTACTAATAATCAGAAAAAAGATGATCACCTCAGACTTTATCCAGTGCAAATATTTTACAGCAGCTTGAGGATGTTCAATTTGAGTTCGGAAAAAAGCGACGATGCAGCACAAGCAGGCCGAAAGACGGGCAGGACTTCACCGCCATAGCAATGAAAAATGATAATTATTTTCTTCACTCTTTCATATTAGAAATCTAATTTACTTCACCACAGTCCACTGCATGAATATGAAAAATGTGACCAACCTCCTCTTTTAGTAGATATGGCTTGTTCTTTGAGAAGTACATGCAGGATTCACCAAAATTAATAGATTAGCCTGAAGCTTTACAGTACTCATCAATGATATTTTTTATATTCCTATAGTAATCCATTTCAACTTGCAATAAACACACAAAGTCATCAATAAAGAAATTATGGGTAATCTTAGGAAAGCCCTTACAAACAGATATTCCCCTAATTAGTCTCCTCCTCTTCCCTTGTTCAATTTGCCTAGACATAATGTTGTTTACTAGAATAAATAGGCATGGAGACAATGAATCACCTTATCTCAACCCTCTCTGTTGCATGACAATAGTCACTCTTTTCCCGGAAAGCATAACAAAGAACTTTACAAAATTCAAACACTACTAAATTCTATCTGCCCATCCACTAATAGAATCCACTTTCAACGAGGTGGCACAAAGGAAATCCCACTCCACCCTATCATAGGCCTTATTCATATCAAGTTTAATTGTTATCTCATACTTGCCTTGTTTTTTTCCTTTTCATATGATGAAAGGTTTCATGCACCACTACAATATTGTCTTGAATTAACCGTCCCGGCATGAAGGCACGTTGACTTTCATCAATTACCTTGTCTAGCAATAGTTTCAACCTATTTGCCAACACTTTTGAAAACGTTTTACATAAAAAAAATACATAGGCTTATAGGTCTATAATCATTGATCATTTCAGAGCAATCAACTTTAGGAATTAAAACAAGGTTAGTCTCATTTATTTTTTCTAATGGGAAACCATTTTGGAAATAGCCTTTTACCAATTCACATACCTATTCACCAACGATCTCCCATGCTTTTTGATAGAAGAGCCCTATAAAGCCATTCGGTCTAGGTTCCTTTTGTCCACCGAGTTGGAACACCGCATGTTTAACTTCTTTATGTTGGATTTTGGCCATCAACACATTGTTGTTTTCCTCGGTGACCACTCTGTCTACACTTCCTAGCACTCTTAAGGAATCCCTTAACCCTGCCGAAGAAAAGAAGGACTTGTAGAAGCCAGCAAAATGATTCCCTATGTCCTCCTCTGTCTCCAACCATTCATCACCACTACCCTTTAATCTTGTTATCTTAATTCTGCATCTCCTTCGACTAGTTGTCATGTAAAAAACTTTAGTGTTTTTATCATCACACTTCAACCACTCTACTCTTACTTTTTGAGCCCAGTAAAGTTCTTCTTGATCCTATAATTCACCTATTTTTTCTTCAAATCGGCCACCTCCCTTGTTATTTCAGAGCTCCAGTCACAATCTAGGCATTTTTGCCCTCTAACGTGAATCTATTTTTGACCATTTTTTAACTCCTTTCCCCATTCAGTAAGGAAATTCCATAAATTATTCAATCCTCTCATATATTCAATTATATCCTTCCTATGCCCCTTCATTCTCCAATTTTCTTTTATTAGATCTATTAGGTTTAAGTGACTAATCCATTTGCATCGAATTTAAAAAGAAGAGGAGTTCTTGTTTCCACATTTTCAAATTCCACAAAAATTGGACAATGATCTAAACCAATTGCTTCCAAAACTTGGCCTTGACCTTTTTGGAATTGATCACGCCACCTCACATTAATCACTGGCCTATCTAATCTTTCTTGAATTAGATCTACTCCCTCCCGATTATTCATCCAAGTGAATTTGCATCTTTTAAATTTCATCTCTATCATTTCACAATCTATCATGAATTTTCAAAATATATCTGTAGAATATGTCTGTAATTATGCTGATAGTAGGGGATACATAGGTAACTTTATATATTAGGCTTTAGTCACAGCATTAGTCACGTGATTAGTTTATTTGGATGGTTCTCTGCCATCTATAAATAGGTAGGTACTGTACAGAGACTCATACACACAGTTTTAATAGAAAAGATTTTTTCTCTCGAATTCGATTCTGTGCATCATCAGTTGGCGCTTATCATGGCATCAGAGCCAACCGTTAATAGGCGATCCACGTGCCAGTGATCAAGTAATTCTCCGCATCACAGCCTTATCCGATAGCTTCGTCTTCATCTTGGTTCCACATGAAAATGGCAGAAAAGTCACTCACGGATCCAGCGAATCTCCCTTTTACTCACCCTTTGTTCTTGCACCCGTCGGAGACGCAAGGATCAACGATTGTCTCACAAGTGCTCACCGGCTTGGAGAACTACACGATTTGGAGCCGAGCAATGAGAATCGCATTAAAAGGGAAGCATAAGTTAGGGTTCGTTGACGGATCTTGCAAGAAAGATGATCAGCCGTCGGAATTGAGGGACCAGTGGGAGCGCTGCAACGCTATGGTCCTGTC